>JAWWMP010000132.1:53509099-53610619 GCA_035047865.1 Dendrocincla tyrannina | reverse complement strand
CTTTGCAGGAGATGCAGTTGCATCATGCTGCATCAGCAAGAAATAAGCTGTTGCCACCTTTGAGTTCTACTTAAGAGTTCATTTCACAGCATGATTGAGAATAGATACTGGGAGCTGGAGAGTCTTGGTCTACTTTCAGTTCTGTCACAGCCAGTGTGAAACAATGAAAAAAAATTTTTTATGAAACAGATGCAAAATCCATTTCATAAAATTAATAGGAAGTTCTTTGTAAAACTACATGAGCTTCTTAAAGGGAAAGCTGCTGATAATTGCAAATTTCAGATATGTTACTCCCACATTTTAGCTTGATAAAGCTCAATCTTTAAACAGACTATTCTCATTATGTCAAGAAGCTCTATGTTGTAATTTGCAGTCGCATAATTTGCAACAACAACAAAAATTAAAACTGAAGGAAAAGTAGCTATGGTTTTTACGGCCCAATTGGGCCCAGTTTGATAGGACCCAATACATTCATTTTCATACATTCATCCTAAGTAAATATTTTCCCTCAGAGTTGCGAGAATTGTATTAAATTAACAAAGCTTTACATGCATATCGTGTTGATTTTAGAAGTCAGTTTTCAACTCTTAATTCTAATAGAGTTGCTGTGACCCTTTCCAAGCCTTGCTGTTGCTCTCCTCTGCTCCCCTTCCACAAGTGGTTCTTTATTGTTAACAATATATCTGGTATCTGGGGCAGGGGGAAAGAAGCTTAAAAAGCCTCCACTACTCCAGCAGCATTCCTGAAAGGCCTTTCCTTTTTTGAGTTTCCCTGAACTTTCATGCAGTAGAGTAGTTCCCAGAATCTGGAGAAGTGCTTGCATTTTGGGTACTTGGGAAAAAGCAATCTGTCGAACAATAACTTACCTTTAGTGTATTATAAAGGAGTGCTATTACTAGTAATATAATGCAGGTTTATTTTGCTGAATGTTTTCGTAGGCTTAAGGAATAATTACCCTTTTCTTAGGCATGCAGAAATTGCTAACACTGTAATTAAGACAACATTAAACTATCCCTGTAGATGCTTCAAAAATACTTTTTTAAGCTTTCTGATAAAGTGGTAAACTATTCCCTAATAATGCTGGAGTTCAAAGCAAGAAGCAGTGCCATTAGTGATGTATATTACTGAAGATGCCTCTTTGTGCTTCAGAAAAGCAGATCATGGTTTCAGTTTGGGTTTTTAATAAGCTTACAGATCCTGTGTCTTCTGCATACCTTTCAGAAACATATTAGCCAACATAGTTGTATCACTTTAATTGTCATAAGAAATAAAAAAGACTTGCAGAAGATAATTATATAACAACAGTATAACCACTAATGTGAGAATGACTTCAACAAAAGTAACTTTCCAGCATTAATTGTAATAAATGAGATTCTTTAGTGAGAGAGAATGAAGAGCATTTTATATTTATGCTAGTTATACTTAACTTTATTCTACATTTTAAAGTGTCATAAATCTAGCATTTTAAATTATTTATTTTACATTCATTTAAAGGTTAAGTTCAGCTAAGAATAACCATACTGCAAAGAAGGAAAAAAATTGCATTAAATGCTTCCTTATGCAGTTTTTAAAAGAAAATGGATTTTAATTATTTCAAGCACATAAGTACCTTGTTGTGCACGGCAATGTTTTTCTGTTCTGTCTATTCTATTGAATTAGAATAGTCTGGGTTTTTTGAGTGATAGATGATGCTCTGAGTCCAGATCATACACTTCCCTTCCAAGTGCATCTTTACCATAAATCTCTCTATCATTATGTAGTTATTTATGGATGTGCTTATCACATCCCTAATAAGAGAGTTATAACTGCTTTCATTTGGATAGAATATCACTTTTCTGCATTTTTATTTATATAAAATGCTACATTACCAGATTTTCCTATGCTCAAAAAACCACAACAACAAACCAAAAAAACCCAAACAAACAAACAAAACACTAAAAAAAAGGAAATAAGGAGAAAAACATTTTCCTTACAAGAAGCCTAAATTCCTAGGAGACATCAGCATTCTAAAACTAGATTGTTTAGTTGTTTAGGGTTTTTTTTCCTGAAGAAAAATTACAGAAATTTTGTTTTAGTCAAACATGATTTAAATCATTCCTTTCTCCAGAATTGAATTTTATGTATGAAAAAATGATTTCTCCTTT
Source organism: Dendrocincla tyrannina (assembly GCA_035047865.1). Taxonomy (NCBI): domain Eukaryota; kingdom Metazoa; phylum Chordata; class Aves; order Passeriformes; family Dendrocolaptidae; genus Dendrocincla; species Dendrocincla tyrannina. The sequence continues at coordinate 53,608,475 of JAWWMP010000132.1, read as the reverse complement.
GTATATCAGAAATAATGGAATACAGTGTATATAAATTTTTAGTATATATTTTTTCAGTATGCATACTGTTGAGTATAATATTATATATTATATACTGTATGAGTATATTATATACTGTATGAGTATAATATTGGAAGTCTTAAGACTTCCAATGCTTTCTTTTTTTCCTCTCTTACAGCATTTCACTACTAATGTGGATTATATTGTTGAAAAATGATATACTTATTAGAGTTAACTTTACATTGTATAATATTTGTAATGTTTTCCCTTTTTTTTTAATTATGTGAAAAAAGCTGAAGGGAAAACCCTGTTAATTTATAGTGTATCTTTCTCTGGAAAACAATGTTTGTTTTAATTTCTAGTTACCTCTGATAGCTTTGCAGTTTTGGAAATCCTTTGAGCTTTTTTCTTCCCTGGTCAATAAAGATTTTGTAGTCAATATTTGATTATACTAATGGTAAAGGAAATTATTTGGCTTTGAATGTAATAAATGGCAAAATAGTTTGGTCCCTTGTGAGTGTTACCATCACCTCATGATGATAATATATCATGTAGCTTATTAGCCTTGCAGGGGTACAGAAAAAAAAAATCAGCAGGACATACTGCAGGACAAATATTTATATCACTGCATGGTGGTTTCCTGGCTTAGAGTAATATGGCATACAAACCACTAATATGAAAGGCACACATCTATAAAAAATTAATTTCTATGGGGTTTTTCTCCCAATTGGTTTAGAGCACTGAAAATTAAAACTTAAGAGCAAAAAGTAACAAAGACAATAGCTTTTCTTTTCTAACTGTCCTATCCAAATCTACCATGAAAAAGTACTATAGTGATTCTTTGCTTTGCTGCACCCTAATGTGCATTTTTAGAAGAAAAGGAGGATGACAGGAGAACTCATTTCTGTCTGCAGCTTCCTGAGGAGGAGAGGTGGAAAAGGAGGTGCTGAGCACTGGGATCCAGTGACAGGATGCATGGAAATGACTCAAAGCTACACCAGGAGGGGTTTGTACTGGATCTTGGGCAGCATTTTTTTAATGAGTGTCTGTAAACACTGGACCAGACTTCCCAGAGAGGTGGTTGATGCCCCAGGCCTGTCATTGTTTAATAAGTATTTGGACAATGCCCTTAACAACAAGTTTTAACTAACTTCTGGTTGGACTAATGACAATTGCAGGTCTATCTCGTCCTATTAGAGCTATTCTGTTCTGTTCTAATTAAAAAAAAATAATGTAATACAATGGAACATTGTGCGTAAGGAGGAATTAAAGAAAAAAAAGGAAAAAAAGAGAAAAGGAAACCAGATCTATCCTCTAAATTATTTTTCTAGGCTTTTCTGGGTTTGGGTTTGTTTTTTTTATTATTATTTTTTATGCTTTCCAGATCTCTTTGTTAAGGATATCAAAGCTCAGATTTTTGTAAATTTTTCATAAAACAGTGAAGCTTATTCTCACATGACTAGTTTTTATATAATATACAAGTTGAATCATGTTGGAATAAGAATATTCTCAAAAGATACAGGAAACATGCTGCATAGCTTTACTGCAGGACAGTCCAACAATAAAAATGCTTTTAGATGCAAATACCCTTGTAAAAATATTATATTTGAGGTTTACTTTTTTCATAAAATAGAGACTGTAGGGGCTGGAGGAGGTCTTTCACTCAACAGCCCATTCTCTCACAGACAACTTCGTTGTATATTTCATTTTGTAAATTTGTTGAGTTCCAGCCTAAAGCCATTACCATAAAAGAAAAGTCACCTTCTACACCTCTGTTGTGACATAGACAGGATTTATGAGTTTGAAGATGAAAAAGATCAGGCAGTTTGTTCCTTTATGTCCCTTTTTTTCCATCCCAGGGCTATTAGATAATCCAAATTTCTAAGTACAAAATGCTTTGCAGTTCAAGCGTTCCACCAGCCTGAGTCAGGGACCACCAAGCCAATGCTCTAACACTTTCTTTTCATCTATCTATGAGATGGGGGATGAAGCTTTCATCCTTCCCCCCCCCTATATTTTTCCTCTTGCCAGCTAATATAAAAACTCAGGCATGGAAAATGGTTCTGGTTCAGAACCTTGGAGATGAAGACTTGCACATGCAGTCTTCTAACTGAGTTACTTATAGCACAGATGAGTCCACATGTAATATGTATGTGTATGTATTTTGATATATATATAGAGAGAAAGCATCTACACAGAAGAAAAAAGGATTATATTAAATACATTAACAATTTTTTTTTCATTTGGACTGTAAGACAACAGCAATCACCAATTTGTAGCTGAGATTACTGCATGCATAAGTGAATAATCCTATTTATCTCTACAAATGGTTTTAGGTAAACTGTACCATTGTGGTTGCCAGTTTCTAAAATCAAGCAATTTCAAAGAGACTATTAGCAGAACTAAGCAGGTTTATTAACTCAGGAAAGCACATAACTTCCCTGAAAGAAACTAATTGCAGCCAGTTTCTGCCAACAAATGAGTTTTAGATGTGTTATTTTCCAGCTAAAACACCTGACCACAGAATCAACAATAACAGGCTGGGCCAAAACCTATGCTGAGAGAAAGCCAGATTCAACCCTAAAACCAAATTCAACCAGAGCCAGCCTTCCCTTCTGTTGTTTACTTTAGTTACATACTTTAACATATTTCTTACCATTGCTTACAGAAAAACAGTGCTCCTTCACATCCCTGAACTAAAGTTGTGCTGCTTGTCATCGTTCTTAGCTCCAACAAAGCAGTGCCAAATATTGCCACACAAGAATTTTAGCCCAAGCCTTTTCCCTTAGTTTGAGTAAGTTTCAACTTTTGTAATTCACTCCCTCAGTACCTGCACTCAGACCACTGGGGCTTGCAGGGCAATGTTGCTCCTAGTATTCCTTTTTATCCAGTGTTGAGTGTAATCAGCCACAGCTGTCCCAGTGAGTCATTAGTAATTAACCTGAAACTCTCAACGGGGTTCTAGCATCTACTAGTAGGATAATAATTTTGTTACCTTACACCTTTGTGTTTCCTCTCTTACTGAAACAGGTGAGAAGTAATACTGACATTTCTTATTTCATTCAGGGTGTATAAGCCCTTTAGAAGTTACGCAAGTCTTTGTATCAAAATGATGGCCGTATTTTAAATACATAAGGGGAAAAGTACCAAACTGTGCCAGGTCTTTCTGGAGATTGTATTGTTTATACCAAGTTTATGATAAGTAATGTTATGGGAAATAAATAAAAGTACACATATCTAAATGAAGTAGGACAAACTAGGTCAGTGGCATGGGAGCTAAAGCTAGTAGGAGACTCAGGACGAAGAAACACTTCTATACTCTTCAGGCAACCATCAAGAGCAGGCTTCCAAATTCAGAGTCTTGTGTTTTGTGAATGTAACCTTAAACAGGTAGATGAACTAACCAGGGAAAAGAAAAACAAATGCATGAGCTAAGCAAGCTCTCCAGAACTAGGGAATATAAAACTTTGGACACACCTACAGTACTTCAATTTTTCAAGGTTATGCTAGTAAGATGGAGTGGATGACAATGGCCTTGAGTTTTGTACATGCTTTTGGTAAGTACATTGTTGAAATTTCTTTTTTCCTTAAAAATAGATTATTAAAAAGTTATAGGAAGAGGATGGTAGCCAAAACCAAGTTTTATATAATTATAGCAATATATTGTTTGCACTGAATGATTATTAAAGTATTTACACAGGAAATAGACAAACTGTAATTTGAAGTTTTTTCAAGGTTCCTTCCTTCTTTCATGGGAGGCAGTAGGGTTGAGTTAACTGTCATTCTGCACCTGAAGGTGTGGCATAACACAGAAAAGAATACAAAATTCATTCACTCAGCGGAAATAATATGCAAAAGAAATGTATTTCTGTTAGGTAGGTTTCTTGTACAGCTAGTGGGATTCCTGATTTCTGAACTGCACGTTCAGGGGCTCGTAATTTTAGTATGCAGCATTTGACAAAGCTGTTTAGAGATTTGAAAAATTTTGCATGAAAACTATGAAATTATTATTGTTTTTCTTAATGTCCTGAAACAAAAAGGTCCAAGAGCTCAATACGTTTTGTTCATAAAAAGTAAATGCCAGGATAATTTAGTTTTATTTTTCTTAAAACATACTTCAGATGTACTTCTAAATCCATAAAAATACAAACTAAAAATTTGTTCTGGAAGACTGAGACTGACAAAATGCCAACACTTTTGAGGGCATAGGGTTTTTCTTTTAGAAAAAACAAGAGCACGTAGTGAGAAGAGAAGGTGGAATGGCTTCAAGCTAAAAGAGAGTAGGTTTAGACTAGATATTACAAAAACATTCTTTACTGTGAGGGCAGTGAGACACTGGAACAGGTTGCCCAGAGAAGCTGTGGGTGGCCCATCCCTGGAAGTGTTCTAGGCCAGGCTGAATGGGGCTCTGAGCAACTGGGTATAGGGAGAGGTGTCCCTACCCATTGCAGGGCAGTTGGAGCTAGATGCTCTTTGAAGCCCCTTTCAACCGAGGCCATTCTGTGATTCTATGAAACACCAAGTTTTATATTCATATTTTAATTCTATGACAAACAGAAGGACTGCTCATAAAAGACAGTATGACTATGCCCCAATGAAATTGATACTATACAGAAGTATTGCTGAAGGTATTGAGCAATCTTTGTTAAAAAAATGTTGATTACATCTATGATTGAAAGTAATTTGACTTTCCCTGATTCCTGGAGGATACCTCAGTAAAGCACCTCTTGCTTCAAAGTAGGAAGCAAAATACTGTAGTTACATAATCTACTTTTCATCCACTTTTTTACTTTATCAGTTTTAGCTCTTTAATATATCTCATGGGGAGGAAGCACACTATACGTGTTTTTATACATTTAAAAGACTTAGTTTTCCCTTCAACCAGTATACTGGAACATTTTCAGTCAGTTAGGCTCTTCTAGTAGAAAATTAAATTTTTAAACATGAAAAGGGCTGAAAAGATTTAATACACCTAAAGAATGGTAGAGAAATCTTCTAGTCTGTCTAAGTGTTTAAAAAAATCTTTGTATTCAGATCAAAAAGAGTATGTGGTGGTCTGCATTTAGATGACAATTTACGAAAAGTTGTCCATTTTGGTAATAAAAGTAGTTTAAGGCAATGAATCTTAGTTAATGCTGACTTTTGAAAATGTTCCCAGTGTATATACATATGCACATATATTATTCAAGTCATACTTCAAAATATGTGCCTCTGTGTTGTTTAAATTGAAAATTCAGCTATCAAAGTTTGAAAAAAAAGGACTTAAATTCATCCTGAATAAAAATCAAAATGCACTCTTTTTATATTTTTATAATTTTGTGGAGTAATATTTCTATGGCAAAAGTTTCATGAACTAACTTTTAACTTAATTTTATCATATCTTTAAAACAAAATGCTTACATGAAACTACCAATGGAAGGGCTGTTGCACAGGTGCTTTTGATACAAAGAATGGATCTATCAACTGCTAGTAGAGATGACAGCAAAAGGTGCTGCAGGTCCTTTTAGCATCTCCTAGTAGTAAGGGATATGAGCAGGGTGATAGACAGATTGCTTACAGTATCTTTCACAGGGCAGCTCCTCCTCACTGTGGAATACAAATTAGTTACCTACACTCAATTTTTGTGCATAGTAAGCTATATACACCTTATAGTCTTTATACTTGAGGAGTATAGTTTAAAAATAAATCCTAATATTGCTTCAAAGTATAAAATGATTATGATATTTTGAGATAATTTCATATTAACAGCTTGTTTTCTACTTACAGAAATTACTCTCAAGCATAATTTTGTCTTTATTGTGCTCTCAAGCTGGCCAAATCTGCTTAATATATTTTTATGAAATTTTCTGTATTTGCATGCTCATTAGATTTTTGTCTTATAAATTCTATAAATTTCTGCTGTCAATGATACATTTAGCACATGCCATTTGTCAGTCAAAAATATTTAATATCTAACAGGCAAGAATTCTGAAAATTGCAAGATAACTACTGATGGACTGCAACATAAATTTTGTTTATTCAGTTTCACCTGTAACTTGAACTGTTCAAGTCACCTAATAGCATAAACAAGATTCTAATTATGTGGCTGTGTTTTTAATTTACTCAGGTACTCTCAGATTCAAACTGAGACCTTTATGAAAGAAAAATAAAGACTTGGATATGCAGAAGGCTTTCTCTTCTGTAATTCTTTTAATTTTGACTGTTGGTTGCATTATAAGAGGAAATAACATGGGTGAAACATATGGGTTAAGGAAAGAATCGCTGTAAAATAGGTCTGAAAAGCTTATAGTAATAGTAGTAATCTGACTGGTTTGGTTTTGGGTTTTTTTTTTGTTTGTTTGTGTTGTTATTTATTGTAGTTGTTGCTACTAGCAATGTTTAGATCTTCTTTAAGGCAGTTGCTATTTTAATTACATCAAGCAATTGTCCAACAATATGTACCCGTTCTCTTTGAATGAATTTATTGTTGTGGGTATTCACTGTGCTTTTTTCAAAAGACTTGAATAAATTGCACAGTAGTCCTGTTAGTGTACTAGAATTTCTTTTTGGGGGGGGGCGGGGGGGAAGATAAAACTATGCCAATATTTTCTATGACTAGAAAACATTTATACTGCTTCCAGAAGAGACCTCTTCACTGAAGTATGATCGCATTTAACATATATAACTACATTTAACATACACCATTAACTATTCAATATATACAGTTACAACAACTTAAAGGTTAACCAAAATATGACTGTGCTAACAAAGGATTTTTCAATATAATTCCATGACTTTTAGATGGCTTAAAGCAAACAGCTTCTCTCTTCCCCCAACTTCTGGTGTACCAATATCAGGTGGATGAGACGCAGAATGAGTCACCATGTCTTTTGGCTTCATGCCTGAATTTAGTCAGTCAAGACTGAGACTTCTAAGTGTAGAATATCATGCCAGATGTTGACTAAGATTTTGTTGTGAGGTTAAGTCATTAGAGATTTCATGTCATCAGTTAACGTAGCCATTTTTAATTTTCTTTTGAAGAGAAACGTAGAGATAGACTTTTTTCATGCATTTGTCTCTATTTACTGAAATGACCTATTATTTACTCTTGAAGATATTTATGTAATTAATATGATTTTCTGAACTAATGATTAATGAACAACTTAATTGATTGCATGTTGTTTATAGGTTACATAGTGCTGTTGGCTTTATCTTATTTTTCCTATAGTTTGTAAGAGGTAGAAATTTGTTTTTGCAAACATGGTTTTACAAGTGTATCCTATGTTCCAACAGTTTTACAAAACCTGACAGATACGAGAACAGGGAAGACAATATGTTTGTCTTTGTCTTTGTGTGTGCCTGTGTGTTTTGTTTTGTTTGTGGTTTTGTTTGCCTGTTTTTTCTTGATTTTTATCACAGAAAAAAATTACTTCAGTTTGGCTCCAGGCAGCTCTAACTTCTGTGACCCACACTTACCCAACAGATTGTTCAAGGTCTCACTGCCCTTTGACATCAAAAAGCCAACAAATTTTACATGGATTTGGTAAACTTATTTAGCACATGGTGTATCTAGCATATACTTTTATTTGGAAAGAGACGTGCATGTCTTATATTTCTACCTATTTTCTTCTTCAGCAATTACATTTACTTTGGCTACCAAATAGAAAATGAGACGCTTGAGTTTGTTGGCATAGTAGCTCATGTTGAGTAACTAGTCTTGCTCTGCATTTCTCTTGACTTTCTCCCAACTCTCTTTTTAAACTTTACTATTCAAAATTTTGGAACTGGTCACTGGTGGTATGCAATATTCCTTCAGTGAGTGTGCCAGTACCAGTACAATGTGTTTCATTGTTTCCAACTTTGCAAGTGTAGAAACAACCTCTCTTCCCCCTGCACCTCCTAAAAAACAAAACAACAAAACAAAAACATACAGAAACCCCCAAACTAATATACAACAAAAAAGTGCAATCCCGTCAAACTCAAAAACTCATATTTTGAAGTATGAAGATGTCATCATTGGAGTCTTCTTCATTATAGGAAATGCTGAACTCCTCTACCAAGTCTATTTTATTTTTAACTATTCTGTGATATATTTCATGTGTGTGAATATACACAGATATACATTTCTTGTCAAGTCATCAAATACATGTTAGAGAACATTTTTTTTATGCTACAAGAATGCACAGTGATCTAGAAGACACATTCTTTTCATTTCTCCCACTCACATAATTTTGTCTGACAAGATTGTCAGAGCAAGATGCAATGTTTTTTTATGCTTTTATTTTCCTGAACTATATTTAGTGATCCAAAGCATAACGAAACTTTACTATCCATTTCATTTTACTGTGTAGTAAGAAGACTTAAACTGCGCTTCCTAAAAGAGATATAACAGTATCATAATATTTCTCTGTTTTAATAGAATTATAGATGGCAATGTAAGGGCCCTATACTTTGGGATGGAGATAGGCATTTTGTACCTGCAATGATTAAAAACTTGCTACTAAAAATAAAGAAAAGCGTTTTCCAAGATGCTTTTAAGGCATTCTTGCTTTGGACTTTTTGCAGTTAATAATAAGAGTGGGCAGAAACTTTCAGTTGTATGCAAAGTTTTCAGACACTGTTAGATCTGTAGTGAAGCTTCCTAACATAATGAGAGGGGGAATTACAGTGCAGAATTTAGTAACTCTTCATCTAGTCCTTCAGACCATTGCACAGATGTCACTAAAATTTATTTTTCAGTTTGTTTTTATCTTTTAGCTATGGAGAGTAAAATACATTATCTTCCCAAGTTGTTATAAAGTTGACAGGAATAACCCTTTCTGTTTTAACACCAACTTTTGAAAATCTTTATTCAGGAACTTTATTATTATAGCAATTATATTCACTTTATGAAACTTGTAATTATTTTAATGATAATTCAACTATTTTTAAAATTGTCTTTTTTAAACATAACTCCAGTGGTTTATTTGAAGATATCTTCTAGAGGTTTTGTTTGCAGCATGTGGTTCTAGTGTGGAAAATCATTGCAATGCTGCACAAGGTTAAGCTCACTTTAAATATAAGACTTATAAACCAAGTAGTAGCCATAAAGCTTCAAAATGAGATTTTCAATGTAATATGATGCAAACTAATAATAAATGGGTGGAAAAGTCTTTACCTGGGAAGTAGTTTTCAAGTTCTATTTTAAATGCTTTCCTGTGTACCAGTAATAGAGACATATTAGTTGAGGCCCAGAGAGTAAAAGGCACTTCAAGTCAATCTTTTCTGTTAACCTTAATTTAGTGAATGTAATATATCAGAATAGCATATATTATTTAGAGGAGAACTATTGTACTTAAGATAAATGCTAGGAAAATGCAAGATAAACTTCAATAAATTCCTTAAAAAATAAAATTGAACAGTACATTTGTCTGTAGAAGATAAACTAATAGCATGAATTTCCCTTTAGGTTTGTTAACATTTAATCTGATCTTAACTTTAGAAATAGATCCAATTACATCTTAGTTTAATTGTATATGGAAGCAAATCAAAGACAGTTTCTTGCTCTGCATCTCCTTGTTTTTATGTATGTGCCAGTTAATTGTCCTGTGATAAAGCTGCTGATGATTATGTTAAATTTGATTGCAGAATGTAAGTTCCAGTCATGATGAACAATAGAGCTGTGAGTTTCATGAAAGCAGGATGCTCTTATTAAAGGTTTTTCAGTTTGAACATCTTTTATATTAAACCTGTTTCCTCTCATCTTCCCACCATGCAGCACCATGAAAAACCTGTCTTGATTATCTTTATTATAATAGATGTCATTTATTATGATGTGTGAGCAAGGACTTCCTAAAAACGATAATCAAATATCATGGTATAGAAGCAATTTTTAATTAACTATATTTGAAAAGAAAAAGGTAACAACATCAGTTGTATTCCTCAAAACAAATAACAGAAGCAAGAAAAAGAAAAAAAGGTTTCTAATTTGGGAGAGGTAGGGTCACACCATTTTAAAGCATCTGTTAATCAAGCAATTCACACAACTGAATTATGTTTTATAAAGGGAAATAAAAAAGATTGTATGAAAATAGCCATGTTTGCGAGACAATTTTTAGAACATTCATAAGATCATTCTAAATTTTTGAGACTATATGATAAAAGTAGCTTGTTTTAAAATCTTGAAAATAATCATTCACATGTGAAGGATTTTGTTGTTATTTTGGATTTTGTGTTTTCCTTTCTGGAAAACTGATAAATGTTTCCATTTTACAGAATACTTATTTTCAAATATAACATACTAGTAAGTGATATATTAAAAAGCTTGCAGTGGTGGCAGGTATATGAAAAAACTTTTAGGAAACTTGTAGGAGTTGGAGGAATGATAGTAATACTTTGATTTAGTCTTCATCATTAGACATTTTTAATAAATTTAGCAATATGTTATATTTATATATATATATTATTACTGGAACCAAAAATGCCTAAGAAATCAGGGTTTGCCTTAAACATTATATAATTAATTTTAAGTAGCCTTAGAACTGAAAAAAAATAATGCAATCATTTTTTGCAAGCAGACATTAACTTGTTGCCCATAGAAAAAGGAATATGCAATCCCAGAATATGAGAACAAGACTAGAACTACAGTGAGATATTGACTGAAAAAATCTTGCTAATGCTACAAATTCAGTCCATTAAATTTTTAATTTTACAGCTTCGCTATAGTTATGTTTGGGGGTTTTTTTATTAAGCATTTTATATATAAAACGTGGTGCTAACTGTATCACCACTAATCAACAAGGTAAAACTAATCCTGCCCATTTCTGATTTACTCTTTGTCATCTGAATGGTCTTGGTTTAAAACTGAAGCATAGATTAGAGTTTCTTACTATTCCATAACAACACAGAGCTTGAAATCAGTTACCTAAAGGCATATCATTGTGTAAAACTTCTCATGTCTGAATTAGTCTCTGGAGGAATCTGCCTTTCTCTTTTTGCAATAAAGAGGACCAAAAAAATTATTGAATCCCTTTTATATATGCTAGATAACCCATATTGAGCTTATGTTTCCTTGTTCCTTTTTTTTAAAAAAAATCTAAATTATACACCTCTACTTGATTATGCATCTATGAAACAATATTTGAAAATTTCAGAAGTCTTTGGTTGTCATTGCCTTGTCCGTAGATTCAGTCCACAATGGAAGAGCATTTGTCAAATCCAGGCTGAGCCCTGATCAGGACTGCATTCATCTTGATCTCAAAAATTTCTAAGGACAGATTCCAGAACCTCTCTGGGATACTTGCTCCAATGCTTGATATCTTCATAGTTATGTACTTCTTCCTTTTATGTTCTCAGAACTTCCCCTGTTTAAATATATAACCACTACCTCTTGGCCTCCCTTTCTGCATTTCAGTGAGGAGTCTCACACTTCTCAATAATAACCTTGTCTTAAGGTCTTCTCCAGCAGATGAAATTATGCTTTTAGTAGTATGTAATTCACTTAGTAGTTTATTATTTGAAAGTTAAAGTTTAATTCTGAAGTTCAGGAGGGGAAAAAAAATAATTGTTTTATGGAATAAACCATCCTTAACTTCTTCAGTCAAATAACTTGCTGATTTTTTGGCAATGCAGATTTGAAGCTCAAATGAACAGCTTTTCTTTCCTGTCTATTCCTAGCTTCTTGTGGATTGTTAAAGTATCATCTGTAGCATCTTAAGCAGCAGGTGGTCAATAGGCTATGCACTCAAACATGTCATCAAGTTGCTGCAGTGCAGATTATTCTTGGTCATCAGAGAGAACACAGATATCAGAATTGCTTATCAAAAACCCACACACAGTTAATGAACCGTGTTTCAATTTTCACAGCCTTCACTGCATTGATACCAGCTAATGGGTTTCAGCAAATTGCAGTCAGGTTATTTGTTTAGCCAGACCTGATCCTCATTCAATATAGTTCATGTTGGTTTACCTGTAAGGTCAGAAGGACACTTTCTGAAATGTCCTTATTACATTGACATCTATTGTGGTGGTTTCATTTAGTGTTTTTTTTACTTTCCTGATTTGTTTGGTTTGGTTTGGTTTTTTTGTTGGTACACCTTTTAACTTATTATTAATAAACCTTTATGTTTATTAATTCATATCACCTCATATGAAGGGGATATATCAGTATGAATGTAGTAGTGATCATAAACAAAATATTTTAATCTGACTTAATAAATAATTAGACAAAGTTAAAATATCTTAATCTTTGTGTGTTATTCTAGTTTTCCTATTATTTGATAGTTTAATAGTTTTAGAAAACACATTTTATGATGCTTTCTACAGATAGCTACCAACCTTTGTTCTAACACTTCCTCTTTACAGAAATAAGGGAAGACAAGTAAATTCTTTTTTAGTTAAATCATAGTACATCCTAATTTTCCAAATCAGAGATATTAGAAGTCATTTTGAAACCTTGTCCAAGACCTTTGGGTAATACTCTCAAAGCATGTGGTGTGATTCTTGGGGTTGTCCGATGCAGGGCCAAGAGCTGGACTCAACGATTCTTGTGGATCCCTTCCAACTCAGGATATTCTATGATTCTGTGGTTTTCTGGATGAATATTTTCAGCTCACATGCACGAGACAATAAGTCTTTTAGGATCATACAATGTAGACCCAAGCTTTATCTTGTTAAAGTCACCATATTTCACTTTTTTTGTAACATGAGTTAGTGTATTAATAAAAATTCAACCATCTCCTGTTTCTTGTTTTTGATGAGTTGACAGTTAAAAGGCTTGAAATTAGGTGTGGTAGATGCAAAATAAGTTCTTATCATTAAATTGAAAAAGAAAATTAACTGCCAAGATCTTTTACTTACAGATAAAAAGAAGTAGAATATTCTTGTGAAAGAAGAGATAGAGGCCTCATATGAACATTTGTAATTGTAGAGCAAGGAACATCTCTTGCTCGAAGGCTACTTTGTTAACCCAGTAGGAATTTCTAGAATTATGTTATGATAAATAGTTATATCTACCAGCTACTGCTAAGATTTTTCAAAGATATGTAGTTATCTCCTTTCTTTAAGAACTCATCTATCATTTAAATGTCACTGATAGCCTCAAAACAACTCAGCTGAATCTAATCTTTTAAGCATTTACACTCTTATTGGTGGATATATACAGAGGCATTAAACTGTTGCTACCTTCTTACACCCTTAAGCTCTGGTGTTAGACAAAATCCCAAAACTGTGAACAAGGATTCTAAGAGTACGTGTTTTCCGTCCCACTCCCCTCCTTTCCCCCCCCTCCATTCATTTAGTTTAAAATCTTCTAAGCCATTTATTTCTTTTTTGCCAGCATAGATCAGTAATGAAAGAATTTAACTGTACAGACATACTGGGATTCAACCCTTGAAATTCATACTCCCACAAACCCAGTGGTGCCTGAACCACCAAGTGTTATGCAGTGACTGTCTTGTGTAAAGTGAATAAAGAACTCCTAGGCTGGGATACAAGATTGTCCATCTTTAACTGCTGTAATCACAAGCAAATTGTAGTTTCTCTTCCCAGGACTTGGTCAGTAATATGTGCTCAGTAATAGCGAGATAAAATATACAGAATTTCCAAAGACCAAGGGTTCTGCCCACCCAGCTCAGAGTCTAGCCCTAGAACACATATCTCTGCTTTCTCAGATCTGTGTTTTATCTTTAACCTTGTGAGATTGTATTTTTACCATGAAACAAGATCACCTAGTGTGGAACTCTTTACAGTTTCTTCATCTTAGCTTGTAACTTTGTGGTTAGCACAACTTTCTGTGGTTGTGGCAAAACGTTACAAAAGTAAAACATGAAATACTAGTAGATCAGCTTTTACTTTCAATGAGAGTTTTTCCTTTAACACATTTCATTTAATCTATTAAAACTATAATTCCTGAAAAATACCTACTTCTTTTACACCACCTTTGAAGAGATTTTCTTATCATAGAATCAGAATGGTTTGGGTTGGAAGGGACCTTAAAGATCACCTAGTAAATCTTCCTTATGAAAGGATTTCCGTTATAAACTGCTGGAAAATCTGCCCTAGAGAAAGGTTTGACTGAAAAATAGCTGCCTAATTTTCTTATCTGAACTTACAGCCGGTGGAATAAGCCATGTTTGTATTTGCTGGTATCTTCAGGTGTGAAGGAAACATCTTGTATACTGAGTTTTCAAAAGAAAAAAAAGTATCATATTTGGAATAAGAATGAAAGAACAAAAGTTGCATCTGAGAAGGCAAGAAATGAAGGGGATAAAAAAAATTAGTCAGCTTTGGTTGACATTTCACATGTAGCATAAACCTGAAGAGATCATAATACTTCTTGCATCATTCTTTAGTTTTTATTTTGTATCTCTCCTTTTCATTCTAATTTCCTAGAACAATTCATCTAAAAATAAATTAAATAAATTCTTATGTGTTAATTTTTTTTTCTATAGTAACATATAAAATATAATTTCCAAATTCAACGTTGGATTTTGTATCTTGTGGACGTGACAGATGTTCAGCTTCTCATCAGGCTTAGCAATATGACTCTTTTTCAGTTAAATAAATCTCTTTTAGTGATTTTTTTTTAAGAACATGTTTTTAATGAAAGTACCAGCTGACCTGACTATATTTTTGGTAACTGAAGTGTTCCTAATGTAAAGAGAATACTTATGTGTTTGCTCTTGAAGGATATAGTTTTACATTAAATCAGTCTATTTGAAGACTGCCCTTCCATATTATTTTCTAAATAAGATAGAGTTATGGAGTTGGAACTGACCTTAATCTTTTAAGTAGTAGAAATTGGCTAAACAAATTATCAGTGTGCACTCTGAAATTATTTATGTTGAATGTGATTTAAAACGAAAAATAAAGGTCTAAAATGATTAAGTATTAACTTAATGCTAAACTCTGAAGTATAACTTGCTGACTTCAAACAAAGCAGAGAGTAAGCATGTGCAAATAATAGATTACCACTCTTGGTATTAAAAAAACCCTAATAAAACCGCCAATCAGAAAGATCAGCATAAAAGGCCCCAGTCAAATCAAGATAGCATTCCCTTGCTAGCCATTGCTATTGTAGCGTCCAGTAAAACCTTAGTCCTTGTGAGCTCCTCTTTATTAATCGGGCTGTGTTATCTGGCCATCTGGTCTATCTGCCAGAAGAGCAGCATTGCTTTGGTGGTCATTATTAACAGATTTCATGCTTTGTAGTTTATTTGTGCTGACTGCTGTTGTCTACCAATCTTTTATTCTCAAAAGAAAAGGGGAAGAAACAAAAATGGATGGAAATCCCAGCAACCAATTACTCAAGGAAGATTAGCCTATATGACTAAAAGATGCCATTTGAGTTACCTAAGAACTACTTTTTTTTTCTATTGTAGTTCTGGTCAATGTTTTCAATCTATTTATCTTAGCAGAAAGAATGCCTTCAGTTCATACCCAGAGAAAGAAAAAAAAGAACAAGTTTAGAGAAAATTATATGTCTTGCTCTTTCTCTGCTCCCAAGGAATCTTCAAAATAGGTGTATTCCTCAGGTGCTTTGGTATTTCTATATGAGCACCATGCTCTTACTTTTTCAGCTCTGTACAGTGTTTTCTAGACACTGGTAAAGTGATGTGTGTATATGACTTGCAATTCCTCTTTGACACATCTTTCTCTCATGGGCATCTCATTGCACTGGAATCCCGAAGGATGAAACTAAGCTGAGTATATGAACAGTCCATGTTAGACTTCAGTGCAATTCCTTAGACTTCTGTGAAAGTTAAGTGTGAAAGAATTGACATTTTACTTTCAGTCACTGTTACAGGTTCCTCTAAACCACAGACAAAGCACAAGTAAAATGATCAGAACAGGTTTCTGGCTTTTGTACTTATGTTATTTCACTACCATTTTCTAGATTTAAAAAAAAAAAAATTATGTTAGTAAATGGACTAACATTAGTTAGTGTTAATGTATGTGAAACATTAACTCATGTTTCATTTGTCTAATCTATCTTCCTTCCTAGCTCAGTGCAGGTTAAGCAACTGGGATGTGATATATGCAGGAAAAGAATCCTTCATGCCATTCATACAGCTGCGCTGTAGTTTCAGCAGACAGTGGTTTGTACTTGCCAGCTGGATAGCTAGGAGACAGATTTTAGGGGCAGACCACCCAGCATGGTTAAGTAGATAGAGAAAACAGAATAATTTACTAATCCTCTTTTACAATTCAGCTGTTTTGTTCTCATCCTTTGAGGGTGTAAAAAAAAAAAAAAGTTTTACAGATTAATTGGTTTTAAACTGTGTACTTAAGTTTGCACAAATTAGCCGAGATCCCTCAGCACCTCCTAATATCTCTGCAGCACCTTAAGATGTACATTCAGAATTTAGCTTATGCATAACAAACATAGATGAAAAATTTGTTTGTTCTTTATCTGAGCTGGTGACATAATTTCTCCTCTGATTCACTAATGTACTAAAGACTTTTCCCTGATAAGATGCATTAAAGTGCTAGTCCTAAAGATATTACTAGTATAAAGAAAAAACTGGGTCATTGAATTTGATCTGATTACGTTAGTTATTAAGCTTATTTAATTTACTACTATAAATTGTTTTGAAGTGGGGGTTGGGATTGGATTAGCCTTCAGATAAATGACATCCAAATCTAGCTCACTGAGTTTGCCAAGTTCTTCATGCTAAAGTTATTATGAAATGCCAAAGTAATAATATTTGTGAACAGCTCTGTACTTGCATGGGGGAAAGGAACATTTCAAACTATGATTCCTGTTCCCATGTCTATTTTTATTTCTGTATCCTACAGTTATTGGATAAAATACTAAGATCATATGGAACAAGATCCCCTTTCACTTACATTCTTGCCTCTGTGTTATAGCCAGATGTTCTAATGACTCATATGCAACCATCTTTTCTGTGTTTGCTCTTTCTCTTGCCCAAATAAGCTTGACCTCCTCTAAACAATGTCCAAACTTTAGCAAGAGACAAAGGTTCTAGATGTAGGCTACACACAGTGCTTGTGTGTCATCGTTGGGGAATGAAGACATATGGTGTTTAAAACTCTCTGACAGAGAACTGAATCTTTCTCACCTATGTTGGAATTAATGCTTTGAGAAGATTTCCCTTTTCCTGTAGACAGAACACCTGATTTCCAGAGACTGATAAGGTACAGCTAGACACTTAGCTCATGTATACCTAGCCCTCTCAAAACCAATATGGTTCTGAGCATGCCTGGAGGTGTGTCTTGAAACTTTGAGACTAAAAAGCAAAATTCCTCAAAAGGTCAAATCAGTTTAGGTTTTTGCTCTCATTGTTCTGCACTTTGGGTATATCTGTGTAAGAATTTTACTTTGTGCAAGAGCATTCTTTTGAAATTCCAAGTGTCATGACTTAAAGAGCTTTGCTACCTATTGAGCAGTGTTGCAGCTTGAGGATTGACTTCAATTAAAGCTGGGTAAAAAGATATGTTCTAGGAAAAAGCATAACATTTCCCAATTGGTAGTAGGTGTTTACTTCATAGGACTAGCATAGCTGAAAATAAGATTCTCCAGATATGTTTTTTGTCATTGTGGAGTTCTCTTCAGTTATGATGCATTGTTTTGTGTGGCAGTACTTAAAAATGTTGACTGTACTTGTTTTGACACTGATCTGGCCCAGAATTTGATGGCCTTTATTCCTGTGGGGTTTTTTTTGTTTGTTTGGGTTTTTTTTTTGGTTTGGTTTGGTTTGTTGTTTTTTTTTTTCCTGAATTCTGACTAAATATTTAGTAAAGAAAAGTCTCCATGGTGTTAGCATTATATGAATATCATCTGATCTGCGAGACTGACTAATTTACTTATATAAATTCAGTATTTTTAAGCCATGTCTGTAAAACATATAGAAATACATGCAGTGACATTTTGCTGTTATTGTTCCAGTCATCTTAGTGCACTTAAATAAATGCAGGTTTCATGTGTAGTAATTTATTAGTCATATGTAGAATTAAGAGTGTTCAGTTAAAAATCCCACAGGACTTTTTTTTAATGGCATACATTTCTTCTGGTATTATGTATTTTCCAATATTTTTATTCCTACATAATTTTCCTTTCTATTTTTCTCTCTTTTACATTTTCATGCTGAATCTTATTTTGCAATTTTCTGTCCATGTGAATAGTTGTTTCCTAATCCCTGTGATTTTTCCCCATGTTTCCCTATAGGGGATTATTGCTATCTAGCTGATTTAAAATAAATAGATAGAACTAATCCCATTAAATGACATTCCCTTAAAATATTTTAACTAAATTTTTCATTTGTATGATGAAAAATTATAATCCCTATATATCTCAGTAAGAAAATGAAACATGGATGGAAAGATTAGTTTTGATTTTTTTTTCAAATTTTAAGAGAAGTCCGTCCTCTTGATTAGGTAAAGATAGGCCCTTGAACACAGATGAGTGAATTGAATAAAAAAAAAAAAATAGAGTCTAATGCATCTTGAGTGCATTATCAAGACAGACTGTGTGTTTTGTCTGCTGCCTATTCTTGTTTTTATTTTGACAGTAAAAATCTTACTTAAAAATGTAGCTAAACCAGAAGCAAAATTTAACCAATATCCATTTTATGCTGTAGTATTTCTTTGTAATACAGCGTTAAGAGCTTACTGTAAATATTGGCAATCAGTGGACATCTCTACAACTGCAATGAACAACAAATGCCTGAATATCAGTAGACCAACCTCATCAACTCATTCCTTGTCCAGTAACGATTACTTGAGGTGAACACCAGAGGGTCCAATTTACTTTACTTTCTTAGGTTTTAATACTGCATGCATTTGACAGTAGGACTGATCACAGATTAACACAATTATGTTAAACCAGGATCTGGTTTAACACTGAAATATTAAGAAACATCTATGTTTTGCCTTTGAGCAGCACATGGTAACTCAGTGGGTATACTCACTCTGAATAAAAAAGTAACTAGGAGTTTAGTCATTCTCCGTCCTGAAAGGGAGGAGTCAGGCAATAATAGAGTATTGCATACTAGTTTCTCATTTAGCTTCCTTAATCTTTTATTTTCATTTAGATCAAGATATTGTGTATATTCTGTCACCTGTTAACTGTAGTTCTTCATTAGGAAAGAGAACAGCTGCCAGTCACATACCAAGAGTTGACTCTGCATCTGCCCACCTTCAAGTACACTGTGGCAGCAGGTAAAAGAAGTATACTTATGAATAAGTGTATTTAAATCAATCTATGCAACAAATTTCACTCAACTGTACAGAGACATGTGAATATGTTGCAAAAAGAACTAGTAACATATGCTGGTTTAATGAATTTTCAGCAGTAATTTAAATGATGAGACCATTTTTTTCTTTTAAACAAATTTACTGAAGAAAGATAAGTGGAATAGATAAAGGAAGAAAGGATAAACTATGGGATGATTTTACAAGATTAAAAGAGGAGTGTGTTACAATTTTATTAAACTATAGGATAATCATGCCTGCTTTTGATAAGATCATAACAGCAACAAAGTCATAGTGGTTTGAATTTGGAAGGAGAGAGCCAAGGTATGGTAAAACAGGGTCTTGATCTTCTAGTCTTTGTATTATGGAAAGTGATAAATAAGGCCTAGAACTTAGAGATGCACGCTATATTTTACATTTTGCTTGTTCAGGTGCGTTAGTACTACAAACACTACTTACAAACTTACAAATGCAGGTTTGTTCATTTAATAAAACTACACATGAATATGAGAATGTTTTTATGAGCAAGTGTCAACATGATTTGAGTGTAGTTTAAGTGTACCTTCAGTAAGGCAGTGAGCGCTGAATGGTAGGCAAAGCTGTGAGTCACTGTGAATTCTCAGACTGTAAATGTCACAATTCTGTGAACAGTCTAGCAAGACCAGATGGAAACAAAACAGTTGACTGGTCATTTTTAATCTCTGCCACATGACAAACTACACAGATGATTGTATTAAACTCAGTAGTGTTAAAAGTTTCGGTACTGGCAAAGATATTGATGAAATTGAAAACAAAGTGGGTTTGCTGATCTGAATTCAGGCTAAGGATCTGGTAAGTAGCAAAGGCTCACTTTAATAAGTCAAACCACAAGTCTTTTGTCATTCTTTGAAATCTGCGTATGAAGAGAAGTAAATAAAGCAACTGAGCAACTGAGTGATGAGACCACACCATATGCCTTTGCAGTAAAGCCTCTTGATACAAATTACATGATATTATGATGTATGATAGGTTATTTCCATCACATAAGATGGTCGTGAAACTGTCATGAACTCAGCATCTTGCACTTGGTCTTGTTAAACTTCATGAGATTCCCACAGGCCAACTTCTAGAGCTTGTCCAGGTCCCTCTGGATGCCATCCTGTCCTTCAGGTGTCTCACCTGCAACACCCAGTTTGGTGTCAGCTCTGCGGGTGCATTTGATCCCTTCATCTATGGCATTAATGAAGGTATTAAATAATACCTCTCCCATTAGGGACCCCTGAGGGACACCATTTGTCACTGATGGCCATCGGCACTCTGAGCCATTGACCACTACTGTCTGGATATGATCATCCAACCAATTTCTTATCCAACCATCAAATCCATCTCTCTCCAATTTAGAAAGAAGGATGTTGTGAGGGACCATGTCAAAATCTTTACAGAAGCCCAGATCTGTAGCCCTTCTTTTATCTACTGATGTAGTCAGTCCATCATAGAATGGCACTAGGTTGATTAGACAAGACTTTTCCTTGGTGAAGGTAATGGTTTTCTCAAATCACTTCCCTTTTTTCCATGTGCCTTAGCATAGCTTCTAGGAGGGTTCGTTCCATGATCTTCTCAGGCACAGAGGTGAGACTGACAAGTTAGTAGACCCCACAGTCCATCCTTTTTAAAGATGTCCAATGTTTCCCTTCTTCCAGTCACCTGGGACTTTACCTGACTGCCATGACATTTCAAATATCATGGAGGGTGGCTTTGCAACTACATCAGCCAATCCCCTCAGGACTCTGGGATGCATCTCATGAGGTCCCATATGCTTATGTTCCTAGGGTGGTCATGAACCTGATTTCTTACAGTGGGAAGCATTTTGTTCTCCCAGTCCCCATACTGATGTGGTGTATTCAAGAGGTGTAGAAATAGAGGTTGCCATTGAAAACTGAGAAAAGAAAGTTGTTGATTACCCCAGCTTTCTCTTCATCCCTTTTTACCAGTTTACCAGTCTTTTGGGGAGAGGGAGTGGGGACATACCTTCTTTGACCCTCCTTTTTTGGTTAACATACCTGTGTAAGCCCTTCTTGTTATTTTTTACATTCCTTCCTAAGTTCGGTTCCAGCTTTGCCTTAGCCTTCCTGACCCCATCCCTACACAATCAAACTTCATCTCTGTACTCTTCCCAGGTTACCTGTCCTTTTTTTTTCTACTGTGTATGCATTTGCTTCTCTCCCTTTCATTTGATCAGCAGGTCCCTACTCAGCCATGCCAGTTTCTTGCCTACCTTGCCCTCTTTCTTGCTCCTCAGGATTGCCAACTCTATGGAAGACTTCCTTAAAGATCTGCCAAGCTCTGTTTCACTCCCTTGTGCCTGAGGGTATTCTCCCAGGGGATCCTACTGACTATTTCCTTGAAGGGTTCGAACTTTGCTTTCCTAAATTTCAGGGCCTAACTTTACTCCTTAACTGACTCTTATCCCTCAGGACTGCAAACTTCATTGGTGCACGATCACTGCAGCCCAGCCTGCCTCTAATCTTGATGTCCCAAATTAGCTTGCTTAAACTGGTGATCATCAGATCCAGTATCTCTCTGGCTGGACTATTACCTGGCTCAAGGTCCATGCATTCCAGGAGTCTACTGGATTGCCTACAGCTTGCTGTGCTGCTTTCCTGGTAGATTTTGGGGTAGTTGAAGTCCCCCAGAAGGGCAAGAGCTTGATAGCACAGTGCCTTCTATAGCTGGAGAAAGAAAGCTGTGTCAATATATATGCCCCTTGATATGTAGCAGACATCAAATGCTACATTCCTTTTGTTGCCTTGATGTGATTCTTACCCACAGGCTTCAACCTGATCATGGATGTTCTTCAGAGACAACTCTTCACACTTAATCAACCTCTTGATGTAAAGGGCAACCCCTAAGCCTCTCCTTCCTTCCCTCTCTCTTCTGAACAGCCTGTAGCCATTGGTAGTTGCACTCCAGAAATAAGATTCATCCCACTGAATCTCGAATTCAACCCCACTGATCTCAGTCCAAAAGTTACTCCAGTCAAAACAATTCAAAATACTCATGATTGTTTTCTTTTGCCCTTAAATTCTTTTTTTTTCAGTGGCCATTTCAATAGAGTTGGAATTAAGTAAAAATCAGAATAAATTGTATGTTAATAATGCAAGATGTTTTACTTTCATAAAAAAAATGCTAACGGTGTGAAAAAAGTGCTAAGTTTTGGGGGAAAAAAGAGCTTTTATTTTTATAGTCTTCTTATAAAATAATAGTGAACAAGTTTTACCTATATGTTTATCTTTTTTCTTTCCAAAATATGTACCAATGGATACAGTGAAAGACAAGACTGAAATCTCAAATAACTGGTTTCAGAAAAATCTACCCCCACAGATATCACTAAAAATAAGCCTAGTTTTATTTCTAGACTTGAGAGTAAAAAGACTTTATAGATCTGTTGTACAACTGTTGAAAGCTTCCACTTGTTTAGAAATTATTCTTCTCATTCTTCATACAGAAGAAGTAATAGGGTACTAATTTTTATGCTTTATGTTTATCCTTTTATTTATTTTTATTGCACTTTGACAAAATTCACAGGATGTACTAGTTTAATGTGACTATTTTGATTTTATTAACCCACCTATATTTATAAAGTAGCAATAATCAGTATTCCTTCCTTGTGGACCCGTAACCAAATTGACATTTTGAAATATACAATTTCATATTCAAAAGTGTTACTGGATGTGCCATACCCAGAATAAGATCCTGAAACCAATTACTGTGACTTCATTTATCAAATACAGCATAGTTGTTACAAATACTTCTAATAGACTAGATTTGCATTTTTCTGTAGATGTACAACACTTCAGGCTTGTGTTATACTCCTAATGTAATGAAACTGTTCCTTTTTGTCATGATTTGAACAAAATCATAGCTGTTTTCCATGTTGAGGAAGCTTCTGAGATCTGTAAAACCTTCCGAATTTTGTTAAGACAATGAAAGTCAAAAATATTCCAATACATAATGTAAATATACTCTGGTACACAGTTATTTGTTTGGGTTTTTTTTCCTACAAGCAAAATTAAATGTTATATGATATGGTAGGTTTAAATGGTCTTGTTAAAGTTAAAAATATATAAAGATTTGTATGTTTAATAATAGAGATCATTCATAAAACAGAAAAGGTATACAGAGATGCATAAGTTCTTATAGGCAAACAGATCACTTTATTTTTTTCAGATAGCTCTTCTATGAAGTCCTAGAATTACATTTTAAAAAAAATATTGTAAAAGTCTACCAAATATGTCATAGAATCATAGAAAATCTTAGGATGGAGGGAACACATAAGTATCCTTGAGTCCAACTCCCTGTTCCGTACCGGGGCACCTAGCAATAAACCATATGACTAAGAGCTGCCCAGATGCTCTGTGAACTCTGGCAAGCATTGTGCCATGACCACTTCCCTGGGCATCCTGTTCCGGTGCCCACCTGCTCTGTGCAATAAGCCTTTTCCTGATGTTCAGTGTGAACTTCCCCTGATGCAGCTTCATTCCATTTTCTCATGTACCGATGCTGGTCACCAGAGAGGGATCAGTATAATGCACTCTGCTACCCACCTGTGAAGAAGTTGACTGTGATGAGGTCACTCCTCAGCCTTCCCTTGGACAAATTCTATCAGAGTTTGCCAAATAGTGTTTTCAATGTCTGCAAAAATCCTGCAGTTTAATTATTGTTTCTTTGTCATACAGATGTTGCCTTAAAATCTCTTAAGTGTTAAAAATTAATGCATCCTTTCTATTTTGATATTTAGAAATGGGAAAGGCAGAGACCCATGTGTCATCCAAAGCTCACATACTTCCCTGTTGAGTGGATCTTTGCACTGAAAATGACTTCCTGATTTTAAAAATATTGTATGTTATTCCTGAAAGAACAAGGTAGAATATAGGATTTTAACTAATTTTTATGATTTACCACTCTGCATATAAAGGTTAGTATATTGCAGCACAGAGATTTAAGAGAAGCCCCTAATTTTCATTTCTTCAGTTACTGATTAGGTTTTGATGTGATATTTTCCCCCTTTCTTTTTTTTTTATTTAATTTTGTTTGAGGCTTTTTTGTTGTTGTTGGTTTTGGTTTGTTGCTTTTTTTTTCCCCTCTTTTTAACCTGTTTAAGACTCTCTTGGCATGATTTTTAGAACTCAGGCATTCCCAAATACTCACAGAGTTAGTGGGGGTTCAGAGAATTAAGAAAATCTGGGAAATCAAGCTGAGCTCCCAAATTAGCAAAAATGGGCTGCCCCCAAATTGAAGCCCCTAAAATCAGAAACTGTTTAATATAATTTTATTTTATATTAATAAAACAATAAAGTTGCAAATTGCCAAATGTTTTAAGGAATACCAAATCACTTTAAAACTTTTAGACATTTTAAAAGAGCTTCCTGTAGATGAAATTGAAGAATCGTTAATAGAAGAATTTAATAACCCCCCTGACACATAACTCAAATTCTGTGCACACCACTGTACAATTAAAATAAAAGCATAAACAGCAGTGAAATTGTTTGAACTATATAGCAGATTACTTCTGACACTCAATATATAAAGACTGTTACTTTTCTAACTGTTCAGCTCTAACTCTTTAAAACACTCTAGTCAGAATTCAGTTGAGTCAAAGTCCAGATAGAAAAAGAAACCCAATATTTTCCATATGCACTGTCATATTCCATCCCTTTTCTAATATTCATTTTCCATTAACATTCAGTATTGGATGAATCTAGGCTTGAAGATACAAAAGATAAAACCAAAGTATTTCTCACTTGTTTTGATATTTGCTATCCATACAGTATTTTTTCAGCCTAAGCCTTCTTGTTATATGAAAAGACAGTACAAATTCTAAGGCAAATAATCAAAATCTTGATTTCTTATACTGTTGGATATAGAACTGCCACAGAAGCATACTACGTTGACAAGATTGAGATTTGCAACACTAAACACTACTACAGTTTTGATCATTTCAGTGCTAGAACTTAGTGTTGGAAAATCTACCTTCGGCGTTCAGAGTTAAAGATATCAAATGAGACTGGGAATGGAAGACCTCAGTTTACCTGCAGGCTATCTACAGCAATGGTAGTGTTAATGCATGTTTTTCTGTGCTACCCCTAAACTAGCTCAGTCAAATCACTGTCTTTCCCAGAAAAAATTTTGCAGAAAGGTAAATGTGCAAGGTGTCTTGTGAAATCAATCATTGTTCTTTATATGTCTTTGTACACACAAGTGAGTTATACTAGATAGTTCTTTTTATTTTTCTATTTTAAAGTGAATACAAAGCACTTTGAGTCAAGTGGTAGGTTCATTATTCTGAAACATATATTGTAATATTTGGTAGACATAATTTTTTTTCAAATGGCTTTCTATACCTGTATTTCATAAAATTTTGCACTATTTGGACAAAAATGACACAGGCAAATCAAGCAATACCAGTTAAAAGATGGCTAAACAATTTGGTACATTAGAAATACTGAGCTATACATTCTTATTTCTCCACTACAGAAAGCCACACATACTTGGTAATAAACAGCAAATTTAGTAGCCATCCAATGGGGTGGCTTATTTTTCTCCATTGTTAGGAATTTTGGCTTATCGGAATGTTTAATTAGAAATGGATTAATTTGTTATTTACATGGTAAGCATTAACAATAGCTGCAATACCTACCACCTGTAGTGTGCCTGCAGCAGTGCATGTTGTCTGTTTTATATGCAAATATTGTATGTCTAGTGTGTCTACAAGTTTCTGTAATATACCTGTAAGTGTATGTGCTAACTGACCTTTCACAGGTGCTGCAACCAGACTTACCAACTCTCCAGTTTATCATGAATCTCACAATACTTGGTGTGTGTGTGTGTGCTTCGTTTAAGTTGGATTTTCAGTCCAGTCTCATAGTTATTGGTAGAGAACATACACCCTTGTTATAATTCCTTTTGAATCTGTCTTCTATTACTTTCATTTGGGCTGAAGTTATTGAGATAACTGCTATTTCACTGTGCATTAGAACTGAAGTTATCCTGCCCCTGACCCAACATGCTCACCATATTCCGTTGTTCTCAGACCCACATTTAGTTAGATCATTAAATATTCAGGGAAACAGAGACTGGAAACTGAATCTTTCAAATGAAGGTGAGTGTTCTAGCCATTTGAGTAAGAAGTTAATCTGCTCTACAAATAGTTTGCCATTATAAAAGAAAATGGAAGAGCAGAGACATTTAAGTAAAGCTCTCCCTTATGCCTGTGACTGCCACGCCACTAAGCAAGATTCTTCTCTGGCCTTCCCTTCAAACAGGGCTTAGCCCACTGAGCACCTAAGGTGGCCAAGCAAGAACAGTTCCAATGAGCTCTACTATGAAGAAGGGCTGAGAGAGTTGGGATTGTGCGTTGTGGAGAAAAGAAGGCTTCAAGTAGACCTTCTAGTAGCCTTCCAGTAGCCAAAAGGGGCTGGCAAGAAAGCTGCAGAGGGGCTTTTTAAAAGGATATGTAATGATAAAAGGAGGGGGAATTTCTTTAAACTGAGAGTACATTTTGATTAGATATTAGGAAGAAATTCTTTACTATGAGACACTGGAACAAGTTGCCCAGAAAAGTTTTAGTTGCCACATTCCTGGAAGTGTTCGAGGCTTTGAGCACCCTGGTCTAGTGCCCCTGCATATGGCAGGGAGATTGGAACTAGATGATTTTTAAGGCCCCTTCCAACCCAAACCATTCTATATATGATTCAATGTGGACACCCTGCATAGAACTTAATTTTGGTATTAAACACCAGTGTCTTACTGACATTTGCTTCCTGCTCCCTTTGGCAAATTCCTTCTCAACTTTCCATCCTCTTTAAATAGCTCTCATAATTACCCATCTCCCTACGCACACTATGTGGTAACATAGTACCACTCTAACTTACAGAAATGACTAGGTTAATCTTATTCTGCAAGTTTTCAATGGCCTTTCAAAGGAAGAAATTATTTAACAAAAAGAAGTTCTTTTGTGACTCGCTGAGCTTATGAAGGTGACCTGTAGGTGTAGCCTGTAGGATTCTTTAGTGTCAAATATAACTGATTCATACTACAGCCTTGCTTAAGATGAGGAATTCTCGGATCTCTCTCTTGTAAATGGTGGGAACATACAATCTGTGGGATGACTACCGTGTCGTCAGAGTAGACATAGATTGACCCCACATTCATTAAACATTAGAACTTGCTGAGTGAGCACCTAAAATCAAACTCTTCAGGAAGTGTTTTCAGCTATTTTTTTGTTTATCACCATCAGCATATTCCTTAATTAATTTTAATACTTTTATGTGTAAACATTTAGCCAAGAATATAATGTGATCAGTAGGTAATGTAAAAAAGACCGTATTTAGACATTTAAATAATTTAATTTTTGCCCCAAATGGGCAAGACAGGAGCAAGAAAATAGAATTTTTAAGCTACAGAGAAATCTGCATTACTAATATGCTAAAATATATTCTAGACATTTTAAAAAAGCATCAATGATTAGAAGTGGCATGTGAGTGCAAAAACTGGTTTATATCATGTAAGAAATTTATGTGAATCAGTGAAATATGTTAAAGTGCTTGGCTTTGAACAGTTTTGAGACTGTCATAATGATAAATCAAATACATTTTGTATTTCTAGATAAAAGTAACTCCTACATTTTCTGATCCCTCCACCAAATTTTATTTTAGTCTTCTATTGATTTAATGTATCTGAAAACAAACAAACAAACAAAAAAATATGAGATCCCTTGAGAGGATACTAATGAGATGTGACAACAGAAGAATTATTCTGCAGGTGCCTGAGTTTTATTGCTGATGTCATTTGTACAGATCAAAGAAATGATTTTGAAATTTATCTTTTCTTCAGGGATCAATGAAAGTCTCAGAAATATTACAGCCCCTTCATGCAGAAACAACTGCATTTCCTCCTATTTTGTTGAAGAACATATGAAATCTCCAATTAGATGAGTAGTATCATTATATATATATTATGATTACATGTGCAGTCACAGGAGTAGTCATAGCTATGTTAGTCATGTTAAGAGCAGAAAGTGTTACTTGAAAAGAGTGGCTATATTTATAAAGGTTTATTGTGATTTTAATAGTCTGATACAACAAATAGTTTCATGAAATAACATCTTGTCCCTGGATGTGTTTTCCTGGTATTCTGAAATGTGAGATCACTGTGGATATAATAGGGAAAAAAAATAAAAACCAGCTAATGAAATTTAAAGAAGCAAACGAAAACCCAAAAAACCTACCTAAAACAGTTTCCCTCCTGTTCATAAATTATAAATATTAAACTATAGGACTTTTGCAGTTGCCAGATAATACATGTGCCAGCATTACGAAGGACATTATTATGCAGATAATAGAGTGATGATGTACCAAAGGTAAATATAGTATAGTTAGTTAGGCCCTTGAAAATGTAATATGACTATACAAAAAATGCAGTGATATGTTAGTAGAAAAATTAGTAGCATGTATGTTTTGACTTTGGTACATGAACAGCTAGCGTTAAAAAGTTAAATATGTAGAAGTCAGTCAGGTATCCATACATTTAATGACAATGCAATGCTCTTTATCTTGAAAAACTTAACATCAAGATATTTAATAAATATTGACTAAGTAAATAGTTAATAAGATGTTAAAACCAAAATAAAACCAAAAATGTTTTTTTGCTGCTTAGGACCTTATGCTGGTCCCCAGTCCTGCTGGTAGGTGAGTGAGCAAGGGACTGGGTGGTGCTTTGTTGCTGTCTGGGGTGAAACCATGGCAGACCTGTATAAGATTTCAGACATGCAATCAATTAAAGAAAAATAAATGTCAAGTAACTGAATTATTTGTTTTATGGATACATTTTAACAGTGATGTCATCTAAATGTTCCCACTAATGCAAAGCAAGATCTTGCTTCATACAGCGTACAGGAGAGAACTCAGAGCGCTTTTACAGAAGTAGATGAATTATGTGTTCAATGGAACAGCTTCTCTTACCCTGTGAAAGCTGGAACAATTCTATGACTAAATGCATGTCTTCATGCTCTCTCCTAGTAGATCTGAAACCACCAGTGTTATTCTTGTTCCTTATCATCAGAAAATTACATTCAAAGATGATGGATAGGAATTCTGTTTTCAGTCAGACGGTATTTGATTTTAGCAAACTGGATGTCAGATATTACAAAACAAGCTCTTGATTATTTGCTATGATACTTTCAAATTTCCTCTCAAAATAAAATTAATTCTTTGACATTGGTTTAGTTTTCTTAGATGATGAAGTGATAATTAATTATAATATTTAACCTTTCCAATTTCCACGTAATGATGTAATCTATTCTACACAACGAGGCCACAAAATAATTAATTTCTAATAAATGGATATGCGTAACAGATTTGCTTCTTTCTGCTGAAGTAAAAAAATTTGAATTATGCTTTTAGAGTGATCCCCTCCCCCTGGAAACTTACAAAGTCTTTCTTGAATCTTGATTCAAGAGACTTTTTTGTTATCACACAAGGCAGATATGTGTGTGTGTGTGTGTAGTTCCTTAGGTGTTAAAGATATGAAGCAAATAACACTAAAGTCAGGAAGGGGGAATTTCTAAACCATGTCTAGAATGATTGATTTATCTCTTCTTTGTCTCTTTTCTGGTCCCCGTCTTTTTGGGGGAGGTTTAATCCGACTGTTACTATCACTAGTCCTAGCTCGCCAGATGTGGAAAAAAGCAATAATTTTCTTGGTATCATTTTGGGTGAGGGCACATGTAGTGGCAAATAATGTTGATAGAGCACCTGTGCAGAGGCATATGGTAAGGGCAATTTGGTTATTAAGGTGTATAGATGAGTATGGATTAGTAGGAAGATTCCGACGACTGCTATGATACTGGAGTGGAGTGGGGTGGAGACTGGTGTGGGATCTTCTATGGCAGCTGGTAGTCATGGGTGAAGACCAAATTAGGTGGATTTTCCTGTGGTGGCTAGGATTAGTCCTAGGAGGGGAAGTAGGGGGGTTTGATTTGGGGAAGAACATAGCTGGATTTCTCAAGAGTTAGCTGTGGAAGCTAGTCAGATCATACATAAAATAAATCTGATGTCATTTTTCTTTCTTTTTTGTAGGACTTATTCATGGGCATAAGGGTGAGGGGGGTCGAGGAGGTGTATTTCTGTTTTAAAACTCTGTTTGAAGATTCCTCTGATTAGGGAAACAATGTAATACTTGAGAGAGTTCTCTACCTTCAGTGTCACTGTAGTTTCTACTAATTTTTACAGTATTATTTTAATATACAAATATTTATCTAAATAAATTGGAAACATCTTCACAATGCATTTATGTGCAAGGCTAATTCAGCATTCCTTGAATTGTTTTCTTTTTTCTGGCAGTGAAAATGATTTAAAGTAGAGCAGGGAAAACAGTTCAATTATTTCATGCTCTGGCCATAACTATCTGAGTTCTTAATTGCCAGAGAGAACTAAAGTAATAAAATTAGTGATCCCTAAATGGACTGCGATAAACAGTGGTGCAGTACTTATTTATTTCATTGTGAATACTTATTCAATTAAAAGCAATTTCATTTTTTCCAAATAATTTTTTATCATTTTCTTGCTATACAGCCCATATTCCAAAGGAATGCTGTAGATTCCAGAGTTACATTCACTTAAAAAAAATATATCTGTAAAAGTGAGATTAGAAAAAGACTATATTTTTAGAATACAACCTAAACTACCTGATTTTAGATAAACCTTTTTTTTTTTCAAAATATTGAAACAATTCTCTGTTGAAGCACTGAGGTTCTGGCCAAGGGGCATGAAGTGTTATAATTTATTTTAACATTAGGGAAACACAGCTTGGGAATTCACTGGTGCAGTCTTAACTCAACATTAGGTTTGAAATGTGTTTGTACTGAACAATAATAATCAGCTGCCCAGATAATTGATGATATTCAAAATTTAAGAACATACTAGCTCAACCAAATAAATAATGCTCTTATTTATCCAACAGTACAAAAAAGCCATAAGAAAATAGTTTGGTGTTTTTTAAGAAAAATGGA
Organism: Dendrocincla tyrannina; assembly: GCA_035047865.1. NCBI lineage: Eukaryota > Metazoa > Chordata > Aves > Passeriformes > Dendrocolaptidae > Dendrocincla > Dendrocincla tyrannina. The sequence continues at coordinate 53,577,259 of JAWWMP010000132.1, read as the reverse complement.
AGGTGCAAGTGTGAGAAAAGGTTAGTTCCCAGAATTAACACTGCAGGCATTTTTTTGCCCTTGCACAGTTAGATACAACAAGGTGTCTTGGCAAGATTTTAAGATACTCACATGCAGCACACTGCATTTCCATAGATATTAATTTAAGTTCTGAGTGTAGGTATTAGGTAAATGGGCACTGAACACTCTACCAAATTAGGGTTTCACGCCGACCAATTTAGATTTTTAAACAGAAAAAATGCAACCTATGTTTTAACTGGAGCAAACTATGTCCACAAATAACTAAAATTACTTCCACCAGCTCCTTTTTATCACTAACAGAAAGAATCTGCAGGGACAGTTAGCCGTCACAGAGTACATAGGCTGCAAAGCAGGACCCTTCCTGTACAAAGGTGTATTAGTGATGCTAGGAGAAAAATTAAATAACATTTTTTCCACAAATAAGACCATGTTGTGTGTGGTACAGAGTGTTTTGGGATTTTGTTTGTTTAATTGCTTTTAGGCGGGTTCTTTGCCTTTTTTACTTTCTTCTTAAACAATGATCCCTCTATGGAAAGTGCTTTATGCAAAGCACTTAAGGCAGGGCCTGAGATAGATTTCACATGTTAATGTATTATAACATACAGAATAAATATTTCATTCCTAATGATAATTAGACAATGGCAATTGAAAGGAAGTTTAGGCAGTGATTATACTTTCTCAACATTGTTTAGAAATATTTATTATTTTAAATATATTACATTGCTAGGTAAGATGATGATATACTGACACATTCTGAACTATAAAATTTAAATTCTAATTGTAAAAACAGCTCTGAAAATACTGGCTGAGATATGGCAGAAGTTTCCTTCAAGGAAGAATCATGAACAGAATGCTAGGCAAACCTGTACATTAAAACCTGTACTTTATACATTAAAAACATAAATGACTTAGTAATAAGGCTTATACTTAGTAAATTCCCAGAAATTTCAGTATAGAATGATCAAAAGAATAATTTTTAACTATCAATTATATATATTTATTAAATATGTTGCATGAATTTTGTCCCTTAGAGTTAATTCATGTTGATTGCACAGTTTTCACATTCACAGATGCCTTTTTACATGGTCAATCATAAGCTAGAAAACTCCTTTATGGTTCAGATTTTTTTCCCCCTGATTGGATTTTTTATATAATACTTTCTTCCTATGATAGTTGTAGCCCCCAAAGGCCTAGGTAAATTATGTGTCTGAGTATAGTGTTAACATTTTAATATATAAACTTTAAACAAAAGTAGTTACATGGTACTGTGCAAATTTATTTTTTTTAATAGATTGCTAGATAGCTACTAAGATGTTATGAGTAGCCTCAATTTTTGTAAAACTTAGGAAATTTATCTAAACCTAAATCAAAATGAGCTACTAGCAAACAGTAGTTTTATATTAAATGCAAAGCGAAAAGTCAATCAGAAGTGGAAAGGTAGTCAACATGCAGTATGGAGCAAATTCAGAAACACTATGGGGTTTTTTGTAGTTCTCCTTTTATAATTGTGTATTCTAGCCTGTTGTAATACTTCTGCTTTCTGCCCCAGCCCTGGATGTGTTCAAGGTGAGGTTGGATGGTGCCTTGAGCAACCTCATCTAGTGGAAAGCACCCCTGCCCATGAGAGGGAGTTAGAACTACGTGATCTTTAAAGCCCCTTCTAACCCAGGCCATTCTATAATTCATTGTGTTATATTCTAACTTGGTGTCTCTCATTGCAGCAATTATACCTTTGACCCAGGCAAAAATGAGTGTTACAGGATAGGTATCATATGAATGATCATGTTTACTCAGTCACAGTAACCTGAACTGGAATACTGCAACAGAAATGCCACAAAGAAACCAGATATACAGAGAAAGAGGTCAGCAAATATTCATGAGTTATGAGTGTTTGATTTTTTTTTCTTTTTGAATATCTTTTTAACACAACAAAGTGCTACTTAGAGATCAAGGACTAGTGTAGTAAAAATATTTTATTTAGCTGTGAGGATTTTTTTTTTTTCCCGTGTATATGAACAGCAGTTGCTTGCAAGCTAAGTACATTCAGCATAGGTTTGGGCTTCAATGTACACTTAGAACATGCTAGATTTAAAAAGGTGGTTATAGCTTTATAAGTATTTGTAGTGTAAAGTTTATACATAAAATTGATATGCCTAGTCTCAGGGTAGAATCACAGAAGAGTTGAGTTTTCAGGTATTTTGGTATTGTATTTTTTCCCTAGGTGCTTTCTTATAAGAATAAATCTTTTCTTCACACAAATAAAGCTACAGTTCAGAGCAGTGATATGGTGTGCACAAAATTTACCTTAAAAAAAAAGAAAAAGTTTCTATTAAAAACAAGTTCAACTAGATGTGCAAAACTGCACTGAGATGGAAAGGTGGTGTTCTTTCTGGAATACATCATGAATCATTCTGACTCACTTTTCAGAACGGAGAAATGTGCAAGAGGCATCATGTTTCAATGAGATACCTCTTACAGTCCATGAAATTTCAAGACTGATATATGCTATCTTTAAAGCAGGCACGTAATTGGGGAGTGATGTAAACAACTACAAAGACCTAACACGCCTGGGCAAAGGCCCATTAACACCATGTATGTTGTGGGGTTCCCAGGGTGTAGCAGATGAATTTAAAAGCTTAGTAGAAAAATAATTAAACTGCCTGCTACAAGGAAGTGAATTATGAAAAAGAGATAGGGTTTAATAGTCCCATGAGGAATGTAAGAAAGTTGCTAAATCATCCAAGATATTTAACAAGTTGGCAGATGACTTGCCCAAAGGCAGAGGCCATTGCTGTGTAGTAGGCCAGGTGAAAGATAAAAGAACATGCAAACATGCTGTATAGAGGCAGAATGAAAAGGCTGAAAAGTTAAAATCAGGACTTGGGCTGGCTAGACTTTATCTGATTAATGTCTGTGTAAACTGTCCCAGGAACAGTAAAGAATTTTATCTCCTGAAGTGAGTTGTATAGAAACTTCATATATTTTTAAGATTTATGGTTTACTTTTGTTAACATTACTTTTTTTCTTATGTTTTCTAGAATATTTTTTTTCAATTTAGATAGATATATTTTTATTTATACAATTCTATTTTAATACCAGTGCAGTGCAAGACAGTATTCCATCAGACAGCATTCTGACTCAGCACTGAGAACACTCTCCTGATCCTGCTAACATGTTCTGGCCAAAGACAGGAGTATCAAGAGAGAAAAATTATCAGGGAGGGTGGATCCATCACCGTTGCCTTTCAGACCTTGTATTTCAATGTACAGAGGTGCTTCAAATTCAGGTGCTCAGAAATCAAAGATAAAATTGAAATGTAGGATTTTTTTTATCAGACTGTCTTCTGATATTAGATGCTTGTCTGGAGAAAAAAAAAAAAAAGAAAGAAAAAAAGCAGGATTCCACAGGATTTATTTATTTATTTACATTGACAAACAGTAAAGTTTCTACACTCCACTGTAGCAACATTGTGTGAATCAAGTAATTCATTTGGTTTCAAAATATTTCTAAATTTGAAAGAGCTAAAAATAAAATTTTGAACTTTAGTAGTGAGGTTAAAAAAAAAAAATGACACAGCAATTGGTATAATTGTACACAATGGATCTAGAAGAACCACATTGTGATGTATATTGCAATGTATACGTGTTGTCTTAAGGTCTTGAGGTCTTAAGGTCTTTTACTTCTATTGCTGAATTAGAAAGGCATGATTAATACTTGATATTTTTTTCCTGAAATGTGTGTTTTAATATAAAACAACTGGCGTTTATTTGAAATAAAATTTGCCACCATAATAACACCAAAATAGTTACTATACTAATAGATCAGGTTCAAAGTAGCAGGGAACTCCTGTTTCTGGAAGATTCTTTTCAGAGATTAGTGCTAATTTAACCAGGAGGTCTCTATATAAATTCTTTCTGAGCTTCTTAGAGGTCTATAGTTTTGGGGGTTTTCTGTAGCAACATTGTAACATTAATCCAAATTATTATTTTATAGTTGTTCCTACAGCTTATGAAGCAGTTTTCTGATTATAACTCTGTTCCCTACAGCAATGACATTTTTTTTCTTCTATTTTTTCCCTTTAACCTAAGCTCCACATGATATAAGTAGCACTTGTTGCACTAATTATCACATTTATATCCCAAATTAAATTTCTTGCACTGGAAACATAATTTGAACTTAGGCAAACCCATGAACACTTTCATATTTCTCTCCTGAATCATAGAATAAATGCAGTTATAGTTTGGCTTTTGACTGCACTGATGTGCCAGCAATTTCATGACACACCACAAGCCGAACAAAATCTATTGATGTGAAGTAAAGATAGATCTGGGGAAAAGTGGTCTTGTTTGTGTTAAGGAGTGCTTTGACTTTTTCCTTCTGTTTTATGTTCTATCATCTAGAAAACTTGGACTTCTCTTTTGGTGTTGGGCTATCTCTTTGGCAGGTTTCTGGCATTCATTGGCAAGAATGAAATTTAGCCTCTAGTGCCAGATGTTGAATGTGCTATGGTTCTACGGAAGCACTGAGTATTGTTTGGGTTTTGTCTTGTTCAGAAAATTTCACCTCCCTTTTCCGAAACTTTATGCTTGCTGTCTGAAACATTCCTTGGTCCTTTAAAGGAAATTTCTGTGCAAGTACAATAGTAGTCAGTTATCTTACTGGAAGGGTCTTTTCAATTTTTTCAAGTTTTTTGTTTGTTGGTTTGTTTGTTTTCTTTTGTTTTTGTTTTGTTTGTTTTTGTTTTGGTTTGGTTTTTGGTTTTTGGTTTTTGTTTTGGTTGGTTGGTTGTTTTGTTTTTGTTTTGGGTTTTTTTTTTGTATCTGCCATGATGAGGAAAGCAGCAAGAATATTTTTAAAACTATAATTAAACAAAGTTTTAGTTCCAGTAGAATTATACTGCTTGCTGAGTTTAGGTGGTATATACAGCCCTGGAATAGGTCAGGAATGTTACAAACAAAAAGCTGCATTTAGCACTCAGATGTTACTTCCTTTCCCAAGGAATGCCTTTTGAAGTTATAGTCAATGGTGTTTTCAGTGCTGTTGTCTCAGCTGTGCTTAGATCGTTTGCAACTGATAGACTAGTGGTGTTAGAGATACTAGTCAAAAGAAACCCTTTTATTTCTGAGAACTGATGGATGTTGATTTCATCTGTATTTTGCACCAACTGACAAAGTGAGGAAATTATTCCTTTTATTGCCTTGTTTTCATTTCTGCAGGCTAAGCTCTAATTGTAAATATTTAAACTTGCATTGAGGTTTCTGCTAAGCTTATTGATCTTATGTGAGTCTTATTTATGGCTGATATATCGTTGCTGATATCCATTGGCCAAACTTATTAAGATAGGATTCTATATCTGGAGCATAAAATACTTGTACAGTGTACAAACTTCGTATTGTGTGCGATCTTCAGTGGGGTACTATTCTTTTGTTACTCTCTATTTTCCTTTTCTTCTTTCAAGTTCTGTGTGTAAACTGTGTGCTGCATATGCAATATTATTATTTAATTTCTAGCTTCATCTTGTGTTGCTTCAAGATTCCACTGTGACAGGGAAAATGACTGGTTTTATTTTGGGAAGAAAAAAGAGACTGGTGACAGATTGTATTGTATCAGCTATCTAAATGGTCAGAAATCTGGGCTTGCTTCTTACAGTTCCTTTTGTTCACAACAGTGTTTAGAAAGACAGGCAAATGTGGTATAAAGACAGTCAACAAGGAATTTTGGAATACAGTGGAAGGAGCTGAGAAGGAAAAAAACCCACAAAAATAGGGGAAAAAAGGAGTGTCCTACTTAAAATAAGCTTAAGGAGTTTACATTCTGTATAAACATCAGTTGTACAAAGAGTTACCAACGTTTTTCCTTATTATGTACTTAAAAAATGCTATTTTTTTTTACTGTTCCCTAAACCTCTTCTATGATGCATTGACATCAGGATTAATTTTAGATATAAGACGTAACATAGTGCTATTTATAGAAAAACTTTTCCAGCAACTGAATTGTGTATGTGATCAGTCTGGGGACAAAGTCCCAGTGCTGTCTTTATACTGCTCTTGGTTCACTGCCATATAATTGATGGAGGTGCTTGTGTTTCTAGATATTAATATAAAGAGTTTTACCTTATTTAAAAAAAAAAAAAAAAGGAAAAAAAAAAGAAGTTGATTTGTCTTGCCTGACTTTCTCCATTCTAGTTTCTTTTCCCACTCTCTCATGGTCTGACACTGCTATACTATCTTTGACCTTATTCACTGCTTGGGTTTTAAACTGTGTGGTAATTCTCAGTAAATAAACTGGCTCAATTTTTTAATCTTGCCTGCACAGTCTGGCAGGGCTTTTGCCTCCTGATCTGTCCAGTTACCTTCTGTTGTATCTCTCCCTTCTTCTATCCCACCCCCTCCCCAATTATAGTCAGTTATTTTATCTCTGTTTTGAATCCTCCAGAGTCTAATGCTGGAATAAGTTTCTGACATGCAGATGGTCTAACACATAATTCTCCTATCATCAGCCTCTGCAATACTTTCCTGGCATTCATTTAGGAAACTAATGAGAAAAATTAATAATGAGATTATTAAATATTATCAGTGAAAGGATTTACACACAGATAATAGCTGTTTCTAGTGCCTAAGATAATAAAAGTGTTTTGATAGGCCCTTTCTCTTTCTTCACGTGATTCCTGGGAGAGCATCATAACAGCATGATTTTCGTGGAGTTGAGGACCACGGTCAATGCACCATTTTTATATGTACAGTTACATATAAAAATGTGGGAACATTTTAATTGAAGACATTTTTGCACTGATGGATATTAAATACACATGAACATTTTTTTTAATGGTTTGTGCAAACACATGAAGACCTTTAGCTCTCATGTTATGAAAATGAGATCCAAAATATCTGTATTGTGATATTAACTGAACCAGTTGTATAATCCAAATGACATTCTGTCTGGTATAGCGCAGTTCTTACCTTCTGATGAAATGCAGCAATTCAGAAAAATTCCTCTGTCATAGCACAGGTAGTGCTTCTGACTCATGTGATGCTATACAGTTCTCAAAAAATATCTTAAATCTGCAGACTAAAGCAGACGAATGCATATCAATATAATATAGATGGAGAAAGACATGATAAATATATTCACCTTGTATTCTAGTCAATAATTCATTTATGATGAACATCACTCCAAACTGCATCTAATGTAGGTTGCTTAAAAAAATCTCTCTTGAGAACTACTTCTGAATATTTCAGTGATGATGACTAAGCTATATTTATGAAAAAGGAGAATTTAAACCTGAAATTTTAAACAGAGTTCAGGATGAGGTGCATACAGGCAGTATGTGATTTAGAAGTTATACGTTTGAAAAGTGCCCATGAATTAATGCCAGGTGACATATCTGCCAAACTGTATCTTGATGGATAAAGGATGTCTTCTCCCCAGTACTGTTTCCACTTGTAGGAGACTGTTTAGGCCCATACTAATTTTACTTTGAATATAATAATAGGTAAATATTTTAGAAATCATTGTGGTCATAGTAATGAAAAACAATACAGCTATATCTATTTGTATTAATATCTATAATATTATATATATGGACATGTGCAAGTAAAGAAGGAACTCTTGGGAGTACAGAGGAAGCATCTGAAAAATACTTTGTGGTTCAAGAAAATCTTAAAGAAGCTTTTCCGCTCTGAAGCAAGCCATGTTAATGGGCCCGTAAGACAAATGAAATGACAGTTTTCCATTATTGAGCTCAATTACCACATTATATACCAGTGTATGTCTAAAGATACTTTGACAAATGTTTATATGAGAAATTAGTCAGCAGTACAACAGAAGAAGAAATATTTTCTTGAAAGATAGTGTAATTTTTAACAGATACTCTATGATTCAACATCTCAAACTTTCTCTTGGAATCTTTTCTTACATTGCTCTTTCTCTTCCTTTTTCTTTTCCTTTCCCTCCTCCCTGGCCTCCCTCCCCGCCCCGCCTTTGGAAAACGTGTTTGAATCAGTGAGCAGAGAGGATAGAAACATGTGATATATGCCCTTCTTTGTGTGTTTTAGTATGCCAATTAGGACACACCTGCACTGGATAAAGATAAAAAGAATTAAGAAAGTACTGGTGGATTGTACTCCTTCACAGACTCTTTGCAGAGCATCATCTTTAATCATTCCTCATCATCTCTTGCTAGGTAGAGAGTAGCCCTGATTAGATAGTTCTGTGTGAGCTAAGTAAAATGGGACAAGGACACACCTTACAGACTAAGTCGTTCCTAACCCATAAGAAAAGTGACTAGAGGCTCTCCTTTTTAGACAAAGAGACTTGGGTAAAATTTATGTGCTGTGGAGAAAGTGTTACTGGCTAATGATTGTGTAACACACATTCTACAGTTCATCTGTTTATCATTAGTCCTCCACTTCTAGTAGGCTGAGCTATTTCACATGGAGTGATGATGGCAGAGTGGGCTAAGGTTGATGTTTTACCTTCTTATGGACAGCTTTGTTTCCTCTGTTTGCCACTGAATACTCTAAGTCCCTCCAAAAACTGAGTAAAGTGTTTTTCTCCCCTCCCCTTGCTAGGGTGAGATGAAATAGGTGGGATATTGATCAGAGCTACATTAGACTATGGTTTCTTGATGTGTTTACTTGTACTTTAGACCTATAATGCCATCATAGAAGGTGTCAGTGTGTCCATCAAGTTATGTGGAAATAGACTGGATATCTTAGTAACTGCAGTGTCTATCAGCAGTGCCCATGTGATTTTGGTTCAGTATTTTCATTTTGCTGCTTCCAAGAAAACAGAAGTTGTAATAAAGTGAAGAGAAAAAGTAGACAGAACTGATACTATTAGTAGAGGAAGCTTGAATATACATTTAAATTGCTTTCTTTTGTTGCTGCTCTGAAATTAAGAGGGAAATAATACTTCAAGGATTTTCTGCGTATGACATTAACATCTACAGTTTGTGTTAAGATTTTTAGAGCAGCCAAATTAAGAGTTGTAGTCCACCCAGGGAACAGAATCATTTCTCCGACCCTGTAGTTGAACCAGAGACAAAAGGGAAGCTTTCTATTACTTTTTTTATGTCTTTGTTTTAGGTTAATTCTATTCATGGTGTAACCTAATTTGCATGAAGAACAGTTTTCCCTGAATCTATCAGTTGCATGGGAAAATGGATATTATTCATTCGAGTGGAGCTTAAAGCTCCTGAGATTGAAAAATGTTTCTGTGCAACAAATAATACTTAACATGAGCACTTGAAGTCAATGGGAATTGGGAGTACTATGCTCCATTTAGAATGTGAATAGTGTTTCACAGGACTAGGACCTCATTTCATTTGTATCCACCAGAAGAAAGAAAAATAGTTTCTATAACTCCATCTGTTATAATCTGACAGAGCTCAGTTGAGCTTTTGAAATTTTTCACTGCTTCATTATGAGGGCAGGTGGAGTTATTAAAAAATGAAACCTTTTATAATTAAAAAATATCTTCTCCAATTTTTTTGTTTAGAATGGAAACTGAGACTTCCATCACTAGTCAGCATCCATTTGTGTTTCAGATTTGAAGAAATGTTAGGCCATGACTTCCCCCCCCACCCTTGATTTAGTCAGATAAATAGTGCAATTAAGAGACTTTTAAAAAAAAAAAAAAAGGATAACATTTGAGTTTTCTTGTTTTGGTTGGTTTGTTTGTTTGGGGTTTTTTTGTGGGTTTTTTTGAGTTCAGCTTCTCACTACCTACTTGAGATTTCCTTGGATAAATAAATCAATTTATATCAGGCTTCAGAATGTAAATTATTCCTGTACCAAATAGAGTAAGCTTTGACTTAAAAAACCAGAAACTCCATTCCTTAAAAGCAGAAATAATTGCTGCTACTCAGCTAACTGGAGTGACAGGTTTGCCTTTTTACATGTTCTGAAGTATTAGTGGAAATATTTTTATTTTTACAATAGTACTTAAAGACAATTTGTAATCAGATCTTCATCTTATTATAGAAATCAGTGGAAATACTAATCAATAGTATTTCTTGTAGCATGGTACATAGTCCTGGTATATAAACTAAAGCTGCAATATCTTAATCTGCCAATTTCTTAAATCTATATCAAAAACTGGGAGGGGAAAAGAGAACATTGTATATGTATAGACAGGTGTTTCTGTATGTTACTGTTGTGTTTTCCATTAATAACTTGCTATGCACAACTGAAGCCTCTTTTTCAATGAAAAAGCCTACAATACCATGATATGTTGTACTCATTCTGTATGTGGCCGTTGAAGTATTTTTGTGTTAGATTACACCAGTTGCACCCAAGCTTTATTCAGAATGCTGCTTAAAGGGAGGAACTTTTATTCTGCTTTCTGGTTGTATGTCTTGCTTTTAGCAAATTAGAATATGGTATCTCTCCAGAAATAAACAACTTTTTTTTTTTTTTAATAACAAATGAGGATACATAAAAACTAGGTTTTATTCACATACATGGTATGATCACAGAGAGTGCTTAGGAAAGACTTTGCTTTGTTTTGTCAGTATTGGTCGGCCAAAATGGCAAAAACTGGTCTTAAAACCCACTTAAGGAGCTATAATATTTTTGCATAATTGTTTAAAAAACAAAGACCCCTTTAAAATGATGAATTTCCATATATCTTTAAAATGTCTTTAAAATCAAAAGTGATTATATAATGCATAAGCATTTTTGTCAAGGGAATACATGGCAATGTAAAAAAAACAAACTTTCTTCAACTCTGCTAATTTTAAATCTTACTAAAAGTTGTGCTAAGACCTCTAGTAAGGAATATATTATTCTGCAAGGGCAGCAAGTATGATAGTGTCATGGAGTAGGTACATTTTTTTAAGAATTACAGTATAATATAGTATGAGAAACATCTTGATACAGTCTCTGCAAATGTAATCCTGAGGTAAAGGGTAAATCCAATTAAATGAAGTGAGATACTTGCCTATTTACAGTAATGTAAAATTACACTGCAATTTTCACAAAATGTTTTTGTTTCCAAATCTCATCTGAGCACTAACAATAAACAAATGTATTTCACCAAGGCTTTTGCAAGAATTCCAAATCAGGTTTGTTTGAAGGTTTGGAATGAAAGCATTCAAAAATCTCTGAAAGAAAAGCATTATGGCTGTGATATATGTAAAGGCTTTTAGAGCAATGAAAAGTTTTAACAACAAACACTGAAAGAGAAACAAATGGCTTTAGTCTTTCTTCAGAGAAAGAAATAGAACATATTCCAACCTGCAAAATTTCTCATTCAGACTTTTCAAAATGAAAAACGGGTGAATTTACCTAACAATTCTAAAAATGTCCAATTAGTATTTATTATGGTTTCTCTTATGTAAGACTTGCCTGATCATTAACTTCTGTATCTTATAGTTTGTTGCTAGTGTTCCTAGTCTGTGCTATATCATACAGCAATATGATGCACTGTACTTTCCCAGGCAACCCAGAAAAGGGCCTAGGCTAAGAGAAAGGTCCTTTTCTAACCCATATGCAGGCTGTTGCGGTGGCAGAGGTGAGCTGGAACTAGTGGTGTGGCAGTGTGCAGTGTTATGTCTGTGGAATATCCAAGATGCAATATAGTACTTCACATGTGTTTCAAGACAGATTCACCTAAAAATGTAGTTGTTTGAATATTTTAAATCATTGAGGGAGCTGGTGACTTTTAAAGCTTGTTTCATGTTTATGAAGCTTGTTGAACTAGATCCGTTGCCACGAACATTCATAAATTGCATATAGATGTTGGTAATAGCACCTAATAGAACAGAATGGAGAGGAAACTTCAGTGTCTGTTGAATTTGACCCTATTATCATCAAATCATTTCAGAAATAAAAACAAAGTAAACAAAAAAAAATCCTATTAATCTGGAAGTTTATTATTATCCTCATTAATAAAAAAAGACAGCAACTTGGCGGTGATATTTGCTATGTTCAGTACAGTAAACCCCTCACAGTTCCTAGTGAAGTCAATGAAGATAAGGTCAGAGTAAATTAGCCTAAGGATTTGTAAGTCTTAGCTAACATTGATATAACTGGTGACTTGTTGCCATGTCTGTAAAACAACAAAAGAAGCTCAGTTGACAAACATAACAACATTGCATTATTTAAATCGTCTTTGAGAAATGGTATCAAATACTGTTTTGTAAAACAGCTCATACAAATGGGAAGAAATAATGCATTTTATTTGTATTGTTTGGGTGGACTGCAGTTTGCGAGGACTAACAATATATTCACAAGTAATCTTCATAGTCTTTATCACAGTGATTTATTTTGGAACATTATTGTTTCAGACAGAAATGTTAGTGGTTTTGGCTAGGAGGCCTGGATCCCAGTCCTTCTTTTAATTAATGCTTGATTTAAAATTTATTAAAAACACACATATATATATATATATATATATGATCTTTATGTCCCCCCAAAGTAGTCTAAATAGGTCTTAAAACTAGGGCATGGCTAAATTGCCATTTTCCCTAGTGATTTATGTTTCCTGGAAAGCAGATAGGTGTGAGCAGAGTGATTATGTCTCAGACTTAGTAAGTGAGAGCACTCTTGAAGTTGAGAAGTGTGGGTATGTGTGGACATGTGTCTCCTTGGGCAGGAAAGGATTCTGGTAATCCAGAGCATTGTATGTCTGGCAATTTAATAGACAGATGAAAAGAAAGGTGTTTGTGTGACACTTTATCCTTAATCCCAAATCCTAAAGGCAGAACATAGGAAGAGTTTAGATACCTTCATGCTCAAAATTATCTGTTTTCAAGCTGTGGCTAGAGATAGTCATTGAAGTCACTACAAAACAGTATTTATAGCAATTTAGGTCACAACTATCAAATTGGATTTTAAACATTACATTTATCTTACAGGTGAATAACTAAGTCCACTTAGTCCTTTTATGTCACTTTATTTTCTTCTCACTTGAAAGAACTTAAATTGTCTTAAGTACAAAATAATGAATTATACAGACTAAGTGAACATGAGATAATGTTAAGGAATATGATAAAATCAATGGGAATGATGACTCAAAAAAACTACCTCAGCATATAGCTGAACCTCTGTAATCTGCTTTTTTTTTAATTTCAGTGGATTATAAAAGTGATAGACACTCTTCCCTTACTTGGATTATTTTTAAAGTTTCTTTTCATGGGTCTTGTTGATAGGATTTTTTTTTTAAGATATTGTGTTTTATGGATTACTAGAAAATACACAGGAAGCATGCATGATTACTTTGGGAGAGCAGAATTATTCTAGTTATTGTCATTAAATAATGAGTGGTGTTGACCACATTTCTGTCCTCAGACTTATGTCTGACTGAAGCTTTGCTTTTTATTTTAAGACCTAGTGGGTTTCCACAGATCTCAGTCAGTGAGTTTTACTTGACTGGTATTCTGCAGACTATGCACAGATCTCCTGTTTGCTTGGCAGGAGGACTTGGGTGGATTGCATCAGAAGAGTCTTCTTGTCAGGTTAACATCTCTACAGAAATGCGGATGATCTTGAATAACGGAAATCTTGTCTCAACATTTTTTGTGAAATTATTTTGAAATGTTACGTCAATAAATCTTGCCCTGTTTTGTTGGAAAAGTAGCTATTTGTCATGGGTTTTGGCTGGGATGAATTTTCTGGAATTTTCTACCTAGCCATTGATACAGTGTTATGCTTTGTATTTGGAATGAGAATAATGCTGATAGTACACTGATGTTTTAGTCGTTGCTGATCAGTGCTTACGCTAAGAGAAGCAGGAGTTTTCAGCCTCTCACACCATCCCACCAGTGAGGAGGCTGAGGGTGCACAAGGGGTTGGGAGGGGAAACAGCCAAGGACAGCTAACACCAACTGACCAAGGGGATATCCCATGCTATTATGATCAGATTATTAAAATCATTAGAGACATGCCTCTGCCCAAATTAAGGTGCAAATGAGTCCCTATGCCAAAGTCAATAGTATGGTTTTGATTTAACAGTAAATGTAAGATAGAGAGAGACAGAAAGAAATAGAGAAAAGAGAGGAGTGGGGGAGAGAGAGCAACAGGGAGACAGATTAAATAGAAAATATGTCACCACTGTGAATTCCAATAATATCCTGTTGATCCTCTTCTAGTCTTCTTAGTGGTTCCAGTCTTGTCAAAGTGATGGTTGCAGACTAGATCCGTCAGGTGGTAGGGGAAGCCCTCAAAACACAAAAATTCCATGAGTTATATACACTCAGATTCAGGTGGGAACTCCCAGTACCTCCTCCGGGGTGGGGAGTTTTACACTGGATGATGTCACTATGAGTCACTTCAAGGGTCTTTGGTGGTTTATGACACCTTCTAAGACATTAGAGCTGCCTCTCACGTCAACACAGTTGAGTCAATTATGGTCCATTATGACCCATCAGCAGGGATGAATGTCTTCAGGCTGCCTGTGAATGTCCTGGTATTCTCCAGAAGGGGAGTTTCCATACCTGAGCCATTATGTAAGGGAAGATATTGGCATGACAACAAAAACCAGGATCTGCCTCTTATTGCCTCTTATATGCACCCCTTTTGCATCTTCAGCAAAGCATCCTGATAGTTTGAGCCATTAGATAGTCCAGTCTCTCGCACATGCTGTATGATGTCATGGAGAACAGTAAAACTGGAGGAATTGGGCTGGGGATGGCAGACCGTTGTTCAGGACTTGGCTGGGCATCAGTCAGTCGCTGGTGAGCGACTGCATTGTGCATCACTTGTTTTGTATATTCTTTTATAATTTTTATTTTTTCCCCTTCCTTTTCTATCCCATTAAACTCTTTATAAGTCAACCCACAAGTTTCATTTTTTTTTTCTAATCCTCTTTCCAATCCCACTGGGAGACTGTAAGTTAGTGGCTGTGTGATATTTAGCTGCCTGACTTTAGGTTAAACCACAACACTATTGTCCTGAAGCATGTTAAGCTAAATTTCTGTAATCCTTTATGGAATGAGGAAAAGCTGTGGGAAAGGGATCATAACCTTAGCTTTGACACTATTTTTGACTACCTTTTGTAGGAGCGGAAGGGGAAACTTTTCTCATTCTAGTGCAGCATCATCAGATTTTTTTCTTGTCAAGCAGCATTGCAGGTTAATGTCTAAACAACAGTCTTCTGTGATTCTTAAAAGAAATGAGAAATACTGAAGTAGAAAAAGTTGCCTGTTACTTTTAAAGATAGCATTCTGCTGCAATCAAATGTATTTGATTTTGGAGACTGCATCTCAGGAAAACATGCTTTTTGTACATTTAAGGAATGCTTTTTTACCCTGGTAGCAGCTGCTCTTCTGTTTCTATCAAGTTCTACTGGAGGACTAGCTATAGTCAGCTTGTGATCCATTGGGGCATAAACAATCTTCATAGCAGATTAGCTATTGTAGTTCACTGACCACAACTGTCACCCAGAGGAAATTGTTTAACACAGTGTAAATATTTGGTGTGCTCTCCATATATTTTTTTAAATAAGCTTAGTTTGTATGAACAGTAAAGTACTTACAAATAATAGTTTTCATGCAGTGGTGATGGTGGTTAGTCTGGTCAGACATGTTTGGGACTGTACTTTGACTGAAAGGCATTCTGATAATTGTGAATTCAGAGCAAGACTGCAAATGTAGTACATGCATGTATCTGAATAACTTTCATATCATGTCCTTACCTTTTATTCTTTTTCCTGAGATTTAAGAAGTTATATTCAGATAAAGGGACACTGTATCAGCCACATCTGCTAAACATATTTAAATATTTTCACCATAGAATCTGAAGAAACCTCACTGACTTCATTCCATATGTCTATTGTTACTCTAATGCTTCCTGGGTAACCACAGGAATTGAATAAAGAGAATCAGAGAAACTCAAGAATAGCTGCAACAAGTCTGATCTCATTTTAAAATGATTTTGCGATTACAGCTGAAGAATAAGTCATTCAGTGCTATAGGTTTTCTACTTCTCTGAGGCACTCTGATTCTGTTGTTTTGATGCGTGTTTGGATTGTTCATGCTATGCTGGAGTGCTCAGACCGAAGCTCTAATAGAGAAAGAGCCCTGAAGTATTGGCATGTCTAACATCATAGCACCCTTTCTAGATCATACTTTTCAAGACAGTTGCAAGCCACAGTCGCTTTGGAGTTGATGGTGCTGGTCTAAAGCTATTCATCTCGTCATCATTCTTGTTTCTCCAAGGAGAGTTTACATGTGTCGTACACTGTTTCTTTGAAGCAGCAGACTCCAAGTGGAGATTACTGAGTGAAAGGTTTGCACAGTGCTGTTCCTAACAGCATGTGGGCTGAAAGCATGCCACTGCTAGGCATGGGTGAGGGAATTTTGGCTCCTTGAAAAGCAAACAAATAAAGCAACCCCCCCCTAGTTCTTATTGTTTTGACTTCACAATTATCTATCTTTAGAAACAACAGCCCTCTGTTCAAAAGACAACCTGAACTGCTGAGTGTGCAAGCCCCACTCCACTCCTGCATGTGTTACAGCAAGGAATACAGAGACTGTGATTTCTGTTGGCCAGTCATATATAGAGATTCATATTTAAAATTAAATTAGTGGTTTTGTTTGTTTGTTTTCTATCCCACTTCTAATTAACATGTTAGAGCTGGAAGAGGAGATAAATGAGAATATTTCAGATATTATCTAAAGGTCCTTTGTGCAGCCAACTCAAACTAATTTTAAACCTTATATGCTGATTCCCCAGAAGTCATTAAAGGAGGAAGCAAAGACTATAAATTGATTGTTTCTTTAAGAAAAGGGAAAAAAATAATGAAATCTCCCAACAACCCAACCTTGGGGGAAATAATTATGAAACAGATGAGACCAAGGACCTGGTTCATATAGGCTTCATATAATCTGACCTACTCAGATTTTGTTAAAGGTTCAGATGCTTCTGGTGCACAATTAAATTTTTTGTTGTTTCTTTTTTTTCCTGTTCTAGAACAGTTTACAACCCTCCCACTCTTCTTTGCCTCCCATCCCCTTTGAAACAGTTTGTTAGGAACACAAACAAATTCCTATCTATTCCTTATCCTTTTTTTCTGCCTGAGGCAATTCTTATTTATTATCTTCAGGTTGTTTCAGGGGGAAATTCCATGTTACAATTGTGATAGTCTAATACTGTCTGTTTTCAGATGGGTTAATTTCACTGCCTATCATATCTGAAAAATACTGTTTCCTCCCTTTCCCTGGAGCTGGTATTTGTGTGGTTTTCTGTAGGGGTGACTCAATGAGTCAGGCAATGAGCCTCATAATAGGAGAAAGAATGAAACCCTGGCAACTACACCTCCCTTATTTAGAGAAGCAAACTATTAAGTTGCTTCTAGACACATTGCATGATTCTGTTTTCAGAGTGTCTTACTTAGTCAAGTGTTTCATTACCAGAATGTGAACCTGTGAGCCAAAAGAAATTACTGTGTCCATTAATTTAGTTGTTACTTAAAAATAGAAGCAAGAATTGTATGAAATTCTTGATGCAGCCTCCTTTTTGATGAACTTCTGAGTTTAGAAATGTCATTGTAATTAAAAAAAGGTAATACTGGCAAGAACTATTAACATGTGTTTTAAAAGTTACCGTTTTCCTGATCCTTGGAAAATTACCACAGCAATAACGTGGCTCTGCTAATGTGTAACTTCTACTCCCTTCTGGGAAAAATAGATATAATAGACTTTTTAGAAAGAATATATGAAAGCATATAAAATATTTATTTTAAAAGTCTTAATAAAAATAGCAAATATTAACATTAGAGTATATTTCACACATTGATATGTATTAGAAAACAGCAAAAAGGAAAATGTAAGACCTGAAAGGATAAAATAGTAGGACAGAATGAAGTGGGTTTTTTTTGTTGTTGTTGTTTTTCAAAGTTATCAAAATTCATATTTGTTTAGCACAAAAAATATGACTAATTTTTGCATCTAGTAATTTTTTTTTTTTAAATAATTTTCTGATGAATTAGCATTTCAAGTACAGGTAGAGGCCAAATGACCTGATTTCACATATGTTGCATTGCTGTTATGTTGCTCTTCAGAGTTCAGGGAATTCAATTCCACCCGGAGGTAAACAATGCCAGTGGCAGATACTGTGGACCACATCCATCCTGTATGTAATTCTTTTGAAGTGTATGAATTATACCACAAGGAACCCAATGCCTTGAAGGTAGTTCTTAGTAAAATATATTTTAGGGACAGCTTTGCTGGCACAACAAAAATGCTATGAAGTAAAATATGTATTGCACACGCATATTAATCCTTATGGAGATATTATAGGAATATTCTGTTTTCTTTGAACATAAAAAACATAAAATACTGCATTTTCCTTTACTCAGATCTAGAGCTTTTTTTTTTTAATTTTAAGTGATTGCTGATCTAGTAGAAAGATTACATTCAGATATTAGAAAGTGATAAGTGAAGTAATGTTTAACTAGAAATCCTTATGACAGCATTGGTAACAAAAATTGGGTGGATAGTACTTGTGTTTTTGCCCACTGTCCCAGAACAGCAGTTCAACTAGATACTTTCCTGTTTGAAAAAGCCTTTATTCAGATACCTTTGTATGTATAAGTGTGTGTGTATAAACAACAGTGTATTGCATGTAATCATTTGTGCTATCAGGGCCACTTGGCATAAATGTATCTTCCTGTGTAGATTGTGCCTATTTACCTGTTGGCTAAGGCTACAGCAGGTACTGACTTTAAAAAAAAAAAAAATCAACTTTAAGTGCAAATTATTCTCTTTTTCGGATTTTGTGGTATGTCAGTGTGATAGCAGACTTTAATATCTTTGTATACAGACATCTGTAATGTGTAAGTTTCAAATGTCTTGGAAAAACAGAAGCTAGCCTAATCTTCAGGATGCCTCAAGCATGCAGTCCTCCAGTCTGGTTAAGAGAAGTTTGCTGAGAGACTTTACTTATGTTATTGCTAAGAGATGGTATCGAAAAAACACCAAGTTTTCTTTAAGGTTGACATTGAGTGTGGACTCATATAAAGATCCTGTTTACTTCTAGAGGAAGACATTTTCTTTCAGAAACCCAAGTTGATCAATAAAAATGGATTTGCATGATTGAAAATCCTGTTCTGACTTAATAGGAGTGCAGTTGCATTATAACATGTCATAAATCAGTCTGCTAAAATTAACTAGAATCACCAGTCATTTCAGGCTACAGTGTGGCTGTTTTAACACAAGGCTAAAGAGATTGAGCCTGGCTTTAAGCTGCTTGTGAAACCAAGGCCTATAAAACTTTAACACTTAATAGCTTGTTTAGCTAGTTCTAAATGGAAATGTCATGGTAGATTACCTTGCCTAAAACAAATTTTTGCTGTTTGTAAAGGAAGTTGGAAGCCAAAACTTACTGAGTTTCCCATCCTAACCACCTCATTCCCCATGAAAAAAAATATTTCAGAAGGAAATGAGCAGCAATTAATGCAAAGAAAGTGATTACCTGGTTCGGCAAAAGTATTGACACCAGCAGATGGTTTTGTTTACAGATTTTCACTGATCAGTTACTGGAGAAGTAGACACCAAAAAACAGAGGCTGTGCATGCAATCTGGTTCTGTAAATAGATAGGCTTGCTTATTAGTGATGCCAGATTATGAGACTTAAAAACTATTGTACTGACTCACCTAGGCCAGTGTGGCAGCTGCAAAGCTGTGAATAGTGAGGATGCCATTCAAATACTCATTGATATAATAATGTTCTTTCTCACTTTGTAATTCTTTCTAATTCTATTCGCTCTTTAGTTATGTACTAAATAATGAGTTGGTATAGACAAAGACAGATATATGGCAACCTCAACATCTCATTCCTTAATACTCAGTTTAAAACTCTAGCCCATCACTTTCATATAAAAGTTAATAATTTTCTGTCTTGTAGATTTCCCTTATCTGGTTTGGTTTTCCCAGGCATCTGCTAGAAGGAGAGGGTAAAGGACACATCTGCCTGCATGTCTGTTACATGAAGCCACCTGCATTCATAACAGTTACTTTTAATATATGTGTGCATATATTTATGTGTGTACACATACAATGTATGCATATATATTTACAAATATTATATAAATAATTATGTGTTTAATGTAGAATTTGGAAGTAATTCCAAATTAAAGAAAAACCATGGCAACATGGTTATTTAATTTCATTTTCTATAAAGTTATAAATAGATTTGGTGTTTATTGTTAGGCTAGTCTGATGTGACTCCTTACTGTCAGTGATTAGGAAAAAAAATAAAAATGAAAAGGTTATAAAGACATCACTATACTGTTCTTGTCTTCTTGAATATGGGAGACTTAATAACTAACTTCTCTTTTTTGTATTTGACTGCTCACTGAAGAGTTCTTTTTCCTGCCAGCAAATAAAACAAATGCTACTAAGAGTTTTCTAATGTATTTATTTCTTAATATAGTGTGGTTTGAAACAGATTTGGGGAAAAAAAAAAAGAAGAAAAGAGGAATTTTCTTTTTAAAAATTCTTTTCAAATGCTTGGCATTCTTTCAGATGATATTTTTTTCATTGTTTCTTGGATGTCAGAAACTTGCAAAATGGCCTTAAGTCAATGAACTTCTCTGTATTGCAATCTGAAAGGAGATAAAAGAATTTAGTGCAGAGTTTGATCACTGTAGGGGAAAAATCAGGTGTTTTTGTTTTTTTTTTAAATTTTTCCACTTACAATGTATGCAACAGATGGCAAGATTTGACAAATAAAACCAAGATGTATATGTCAGCTGTTTATGAATTAGTTATGCTTGATTATTGCTCAATTTCCATGTAATTGTGCTTTAGTTAAGGTCCTTCTAATGTCTACAGAAGTACAGTTTATCAACAGAGGTGGCTTAATGTGGACAGGGACACTTGCCTAGCATGCATCTCCCAGGCCATTCTGATCATTCAATGATAGTTGCACAGCAGGCAACTTATGCTTTCATTGACCTTGGCAGTATTGCAGGGATAATTCTGCTTCCACTAGAGTGGAGTTGGTACTAAACAATGCCTTGAATCTATTAGGAATAAGAATGCTTGCCTTAGCCATCTGGAATGTGTATTTGTTTGTACACGTTTTACTGCTTTAGTGCAACAAACCAAAAATTAAAGCAGAACCCTCTGCATTGTAGGCTACCTTTTGCCTCTTTCCACACACAAAATTTTCATATACTGATGAGTTCTATTATTTGTCTGTGATATTTATTCTGAAATTCCAGTTATGCTTTTTTTGTTCACCGGGTTTTGAAGGCTTCAACAGCTTTGTTTAAGGTTGCATCTTTAGCTGCATTCTATTTCTTGGTCTACATCTGTCCAAATCACCTCTACTCTCTGATTCAGGGAGACAAGTAAAAAAATCTAGGTGTAGTCTGAATGAACATTTTTTGAGTAGGAAAGCTCTACATGGCCTGAGGGGTGGCATTTGCTCAGTCAGTATGCTTCACATCTGCTCCCCTCTCACCTACCTGGGGAAGGTAGAAACCTCTTTCTCTGAAACTGACTCTACCACAGGATATCAACTCCAGAGAGTAAAGGGGATTCTCAGACATGGCTATTCCTTCGTATTGACAATGTTGAAGTGATCAAATTTGAAACTGCTTTGTGTAAGAATTATGGTATGCATTTTAAAATTCGGAAGAAATTTATTTTTTTTAAATCTGTCATTATGTTATTTTATTTTTCTTTAGGAATTTAGGGTGTTTTGTAAAGTCAGTTGAGACCTAATTATGCGAAACTGCATCAGCTTATCTAATATGAGTAGAATTTTCCATGTGATGGGGGAAACACTAACCTTTGCTACTACTTTCAAACTGTATGTTGTAAGACAGTAGGAGTTGTCAGGGAAAACATGAAGGTGTTCATAAAGATATTGAATTTTCAGAAGAGCAGGATAAATATTTAATGCCAATGGAGCTGCAAAAATGATATTGAATACAACTAGTATTAAGTTTGTTATCTTGAGAAAAATACTCAATAAAATAAATCCACCTTCAATAAATTTAAGTAAAAGAATAAAAATAGAAGCCTATCTTGAAAGTTACATATATTAATAGTCTTAATGCAAAGGAATGGTTCATGCCTTATTGCCAAAGTGGCTAGGTTCAAAGCTGAAGAACTCTGTGTGGATTTAATTTGTTTTGGGTCACATTTTACCAGAACAACAATTGGAAGAGGTCTATTTAATCTTTGCCTGACTTCTACAGTGTGGTTATAGCCCATTCAAGTACCTTTCTTCATCACTGCTGTGACTGAAGCGAGATGTAGCAATTCTCAGTCATATGGTATTTCAATATAGCTGCAAGAAATTAGCAATTATTTATAATAAAAGCACACTTTTGTAGTGATGAGAACATATTTTGTATTTTACATAAACTGATTTCAAGTTTTGGAGAGCCTTCGATCCTCAGTGTAGCCCTGCACTTTACAGGCAGAATGAGGTGAGATACATAGCCTGTGGATCATAAAGCCTGTATTCTGCTTCCAGAGTGGAGAGAGTATTGTACCTCTGAAAGAACTGAAAAAATCTGTATAGCTAGCAAAAGAAATACTAGCCTTTACTTCTTCCTTCAAACTTCATGCACAGTACAAACAGTGGGAGGCTCAAAGAAATGGCAGTCATTGCAGTGTAAAATTCCAGAAGCAGATGGTAAATATTTAATAAGAATGAAGTAAGAAAAGTAGGATCAATGTCATCAGATAGTTACTAAATTTGAATTTAATTAATTGTGAAAGTCAATTTCTTAGGTATGTTGTCGTGAAAGCATAATAGAGGTTAAAAATCACTTAGTAGGCAGACAGCAGTTATAAAAAATTAGAACTGGCTTAGAATATAGTTTTTAGCAGCTTTTGTAGATTTTATCATGAGGGTATTTGATTTTGACATGGGAGATTAGACAGGTAGTCACACGTTTTTCTTCTTACAGTGATTTAAAAAATGTTTTAACTTTTTAGATTGTTTTTCTTCTTGTGTCACAAGCTTATTCTACCCACCATGGCTTACTGGCTCCTTTCCTATACCTCAGCTTAATTCCTGCTAAACTGAGGACCTGCTCCACTGGGGTATAACAACATTCATTAGCTGGGACAGTAGCTCCCAAGGAATTTGCACTCACCTTGTGTATAAAGCTTCTAGATGAGAAGAGCATATATGAATTTATTAGAAGACAGGAGTTCTTACATAATCAAAGAAAACACAGCTGCTGTGACAGTGGAGAAGTCCCTGCTTTGCACTGTTGTATCAGAAGTTCAGGCAATGAACAAAGGCAAGATACTATTTGTTTTCTGTTTGTAGTTCTAGATGAGGTACCATTTTTTGTTCATTTAAGAATACTTTTGAGGTGTTTTTGTTTGTTTTGGGGTTTTTTGGGGGGTTTTGGGGAATTTTTGGTTTTGCTGTAGTGGTGGGGTTTTTTTGTTTCTTTGTTTGTGGGTTGTTTTTTTTTTTAATGTATTAAAACTATGCACCTTATTCTGGTGTTTTACCATTTTTAATTTAACTGTCTGATAACATATTGCAGCATTTACCAAACCTGTCTTTATGCTGTTTGGTCACAGTAACAGCGTTAGCAGATCTACTAGCTTCATAAAATGTGAGTTGCCATTAGAAACTTTTGAGATGCTAAAGAAAGGTATGTCTTCTCAGTTTCATTTACAAGATCAACCTGATATTATATAGTTTGCACTAAATGGAACAAAACCACATATATATGTAAGAAAAATGTTTCCTGAAATGCATATTTTTTACCCATTTCAGGCAGTTGCCATATGCAAAAGCACAGCAGAAAAATGCTTAGGAACACTTCTGCTGCTTTCAGTTATTTATGGTTCAGCATCAATAACTTAGAAACTAATTTGTCCAATAATGAACTCTCTCTATTGCTGAGGTAGATAACAAATGGTATTATAATATTCAACACCAGCTACTTGTTTCAGTCTTTGAGGAAGTTGCTGTGAATAGTGTTTGCCTCCAACATTATTTAAACTGATGAATATTACATATGGCTTGATCTTAGAGCAGTGGAACACAAGATCTGACAGGTTAAAATGCATTCCATACAGCTGAAGACTAATAGAGGTTAAGGGGGTTTGTGTGTTGCAATTTTCTTCACACAACTGTAATGTGGTAGTCAAGCTACAAATGGTATGTCTCTTAAAACAAATTGCTTGTATGAGCAGTATTAGAATAGCATACAAATAAGAAGCCTAGGAAACACCCTTTTTTCTTTCCTCTATGTAGCAATGCAGAAGCACAAAAGATTGCAGACAGACCCATTCAAGTCCTTGATTAGATATTGTCTAAAATGATAAAATCTATTTTTTTTCTTTATTGTTAAATAGGCTTTTCTCTTGGAAAAGAAAATCATCTGTGCTCTTGCCATTGTCAAAATCTCTGTAGTAAACTTAAAGCTGCTGTAATTTCACACTTTAACTTAGTTTCTACTGTATCTTTTAATAAATGCAACATGTGCATATGCACTTTTTTAGAAAAAGAATCTAACACTTCAGTTCCAGTCATAAAGGATCAACATGCAGGTTTTTAATCTGTTCCTTAATCAGTCGGTCCTTTGTTACTTTTGGGTGAATTAACTGTTTGGTAGAGAGCCTTGCTGCAGATGCAGTGACATCAAGCTGATCTCATGTTGCCAGGATGATTTGGTCAGATTCAGCATTGTGCAAATGTGGCCATGATGCCTTCAGGATCAAATTAAGTCTAGAACAGACTTACTGCTTTACCACAGCATGAGAACTGAGCTAGTAAAACCTGCAAACTTGCAAATTTTCTTGCTTACATCTGGTCATTTCTACTGAGTAGTATGTTTTCGGTCTATTTTGATGGCGTACAGAGACACTTTTTACAATTTTATATTTTTTTAATATTTTTTGTATAATGTTTGCGAGTAAGTCACAAGGTATTGATAATATTCGAACTACAGTAGTTTGTTGCATGTTTTTTTTTTTTTTGTTTATGTGACCTCTGTAACTTTTGTTAACATGTGCTGCATATATTTAAACATTCCTTGCAGCTGCCAGTCCTGGGATCACCTTGTGGTTTAAACTCATCTATGTTTTCATTGGTAAAAGTGCAGTTATCAGAAAGAAGCGCAAGTAAAAATTTTTGTAGATTTAAATCACTGCAACTTTAATTCCTGTCCTGACAACAAACATTATACTTTAGGAATAATAAAGGCAGAGGAAAGAAGAGATACTATGTACTTGGGAAGATTTTGAACAATTTGGGCCAAAACTAGAAAACGACTGTGTTGTGTGAACCTTTAGAGAATTTGTCACTGAATTCACAGTTCCACATTAAACATCTCAGACCCTATGCAATGCATAACATAGATGAATAAGAATGAATTCTTGAACAAATAGCACACAAGGACAGTCAGTCAGCTACTGAGCTAGCTGATAAGAAATTCAAAGGATCTCAGACTCCTTTAAGAGCCTGAATGCCTGAGCTGCAAGAAGTAAATGCTGCTGTTAAAAAGCGATGGGTTTTAACCCTTTGCAAGGGTTAGGCTCTGTCAGTATTATGATTCCCTCCCACTGAAACACAGATGAAAAAATTTTTTCAACTAGTTTTAGCGTTGCAGTAGAGCTTTGTGAGTTTCTAGATATTGCCTATGTAGACTTTTATGTGCAAGGTAGCTCATGCTTCCATGTCTCATGTTTCCATGATACACTTTCACATACTGAGATCAACACATGCAGAAACATTTTCAGGATAGTGAAGATCATATTTCTGAAAATATCAGTGCCAATAGAAATTTCCAATGCACCTCAGATATTACAATCAATTATATTAGCAATTGTTATGGTATATATGATTGTATATGGTATGCTATCTATTTTCATGCATATAGGAAAATGGAAATATGAAGGGTTATCTATTACTCTTCTTCCTCTTAAATTCCTTTTAAATTGGAAGCCTATGCTGCAATTTATAAAAATCAAAAAAATCTTCAATACTTTATTCCTTAGCATCTAAACAAATGTGCGTACTCTGTATGTGATAAAATCAACAACTCTTTCGGCAGTCTTTTCCCTTTCCTTAACTAACTTAGCTTTATTTCACTAACATTTTGGGTGTGCCACAAAGTGTGATTTGGAGAACTGTACCTTTAGCAGTTGTGATATAGAATAAGGGAGTGGCAAAGGACTTTGTTTCCCTTCCCATATTGCTTTACAATGGAACTTAAAAGCTGTGGAAATAGGAAGTACTGAGTAAGCACTGGGTTTTGTTTGGTTTTTTGTTTCCCAGAATTTATTCTTTTCCAGGGGCCTGTTAACAGAAATACAGCTTTGAATTCAAAACTATCTATAGTCACAGGAAATAAATTTTCAGGTTGGAAACAGAATTAGATTTTTGTTGAACTGTTTTCAGAAATGCAGCTTGTAAATGTCAAAGTTTAACTACAAGATTTTTGCTCACTAACAGAAAATGACAGACAAATTTTTTAGAAATTACTAATTTCTTGGGAAATTCTACTTCTGAGATGGCCAGTTTGGGATGTTGCTGGTAAACCCAGTTTCTTTAGAAGGTACTAAATATTTGCTCTTTGGAAATTGCTTTCCCTTGTGAATTGTAATACAGATATCTCTTTGGAGAAAACTGATACTGGTTTGCTCTCTGTATTTAATGGTACGAGGGTAGATTTCCTTCCTACACAGCAAAAAGAACAAAAGAAAACAAACAGACAAAACACCCCAAACAAACACACCTCTATAAATGACCACTGAGAGTAACATTTCTTTCCAGAGAGTTCCTATATATTGACACTCTTATATAGAAGATATTCCAAGGTACCTGTAGGCCAGTGTGTTCAAAGATACTGAAGCAATTTGATTAGGCAGGAAAGAAGTAGCACAAAAAATATTGAGCAACAGTGCCTCTAAGAGGATTCATATGCAATAGATTTCACCAAAATGTATTGGTTCTGTGAACAAATGCCCTATTTTTTGCAGAGGTTTACTCTGTCCTACTCAGGCATGTCAAAAGTACATGAAAATTTTTGACTAATGAAGCTGCCAATTTATCTCCTCCAGCAGTAGTTGTGATATACACTATACACAAAATGGTGTTTCTGGTTTGTTTGAGAGGTGTTCTTTGAGAATGATCAATGAATCTACGACAAAATGATCATGTATTACCTTTGCAAAGCCACCAGGTTTTTTTGACCATCCGAACTCCTCCCATGTGGGATATTGGATCTGTCAGCTTTATAAATTTTTGTGTTTTGGCATATTGGGGTAAATACCTGAGCTGTGGCTTGTAGAGTTGTTGTCCTATTAACATTTTCTCCTGTGTGGTTTCCATCTAATTTATGAAATACAAGATCAGAAAGCTTGATAATGATAATGGCATTTCTCTGTTAATTGCAACACGATTGATTATTTGTCTGCTTTTGGCATGACAAAGAAGGATGGTATCGCTCCTATTCTGCTGTAAGCTTGATCACACCATTGCTAGTTTCAATAAAGAAGTTGTCTGGCAAAGAACAAGTCCTTCTTTAGTTAAGAATGTTCAACGGATAGTAAGAGGAAACAGTAAGCACATTTCATGGAAGGTTAATCAGTATTATTTTGTGTTTGGGAGTTTAGTAAGACTTCTTCTCTCTTTTGAAAGTGGAAGCTATGGAAAGCATGAGTTTGATGTGGCCTGCTTTTTTTTTTTTTCCTCCCCTGTGATTGTGACAAGAGAAAATAGATGTGATACAAATATACCCGTACAGCTTTTAGAAGATTTTCATTCCAAATATGTGCTGCTTATGTATCTAAAGGGTCTGTGTGTTGACTGCAGTTGTGTTGGAGTGGGATAATGAGATGGGGCTATTTTTGTTCATATTATCATTTACAGACTTCATGAATTGGGTCCAGATGCAGAGTACTAGTTACTAACCTTGAGTTTCTTCTTTAAAACATAAGAACTTTGTCATCTCTTGCACAATAGTAATACCAATCAAAAATTCCCTGTAAAGCCAATTCCTACTATGCTTTGGTAGTTATTGGGTAGAAGATGCATTACGGATGAAAACACAGATGAACCAATACCTGTAATAGTGCAGTTTGTTGTTCTACAGACTACATTAGATGGTTCGACTCCTCAAAGACTAGCCATTTTGACCCCTTGATTCTAAAACTGCCTATATTAGTCACCTTTTTGCACACTCTTCTCTGTTTTTTAATTGTGTTCATAATTAAACAAAAAGCCATCTGTGTTTTACTTTTTCCATCCTATTTAACTATTATATTTCATGTGTCTTCCTATACTGTTGATGAAACTTTTTATCTTTCTTACTGTGTTCTCCACTGTTCTCCTAAATCTTGTATTTCTTTATGAAGTCTTTCACACAACTTGACATGCTGGCCTTTAATTTTCAAAGTAGTTTCAGTGATGAAATCCAGCTGATAAAAAATTTTGAGCATTCAGGTCTTTTATCTTTTGCTCTTATCAGTTTGACATTGAAGATGCCTTATGAATGACCTTGTCTTGATTTGACTTAATCAAACTATAATTTTCAGAGGTATTTGGCTATCAATATGAGTGAGCATCCAGGAATAGATCTACAAAAGTGTATCATACCATCTGAAAGCTTGTTTGAGAGTCTGATGTCTGTGGAGCATACCTTTTATAGTCTCTGAGTTATTTATGCCTCTTTCCCTGCAGTTACCTTGTGAAGAGGAAAACTCACAAAAGGCAGCATTCTGAGTGAAACTGTCTTGGGTTTGTTGGTAGGCATTAACTGAAGTGTCACAGACTCGTTCATCTACTAGAGGATTCACCAACTTGAATTAAGCACTTTAACCCCATCTTTCAGTACATGGATAGAGGAGAAGAAGATGCGTTCTTCTCCTTTTTTTTTCAGTAGTCAAATTGTCAGAGCATGTGAATTATTTTTGAGGAGTTCCAGTTTCCTCTCTCTGTCAAGCTCTGTTGTTCATATGTAGGTGATTGGAGTACTTATAGTACTTATTTGGAGATGTAAAATAAAAATTTCAGTGGCTGCTTTAAATCACAGAATTGTAAATTAGATAAGCTGAACTAGGTCTTGGGCCACTGCAGAAACCGAGTTGAATACATAACTACATAGATAAGTGATTAAATATTTTTCAGAATTTAGAGCTTCATAAAACATGTCAGGATCTCTTATTTTGTTATCATTTGAAGTTCCTGATATTCTACATTTTTATGATGGTGACATATGAAACTTGTTTTGGAAAGCATATATGTATATGTAGTTTGGCAAGGTGTTTTTTAATTTTATTTCAGAATATATCTGGGTCACAGAGATGAGAATTTCTTCTACAAATCTGTTGCTATTCTTCTGGATGTTAAATATAGACAGTAAATCTTTCATTTTGAGGTAATTCACTGAATTTTACAATTTATGGACAGCATAATAAAAGTCTTAAGTCAAAGTAGTGCCATCATCAATTATTATAATTGTCAAATATATGATAGAAGAATCATGGTAACTCAAGACATGGTTATATTCCATATTGATCAGGGATATGTTAGGTTTTTGTTGTTTTGGAGTGGATGGAAGCCCTAAGTTAGTGTTGCAGTTTACGATATGTAATTGACAACTTAAGGAGTAGGGAACCATCCAGTTTTCATGTACTTGAACTCACTGAAGTGCATTCTCCAAAGAGCTGATCATTTTATTCCAAGACTTCAGCTGCATGAGATACAACAGATAGGCCAGATAGCTGTGTAGCCATTCACATGTACATAAACAGGCTGGAGAAATGAGCCAATGAGAATCTTATGAAGTCCAATGATGTTCAATACCAAGTCCTGCAACTGGGGAAGATGAACCCCATGATCCAGGACAGGCTGCATACTGACCAGCTGGAAAGTAGCTCTGCAGGTAAGAACTTGGGAGCCCTGACAGACAAGCTGAACATGAACCAGCAACATGCCCTTGTGGCAAAGGCAGCCATAAGCCTGCTTACCTTTAGGCAGAACATTGTGCGTAGATTGAGGGAAGCCATCCTTCCTCCTGCTCAGCACTGGTGAGGCACATCTGGAGTGCTGTGCCCAGGTCTGTGCTCTTCAGTGCAGGGAGATATGTACATACTGAAGTGAGAGCAGAAAAGGACAGCAGAGATGATGAGCAGGTTGGGGGCATCTTTCATATGAGGAGAGGCTGAGAGAGCTTGAATGGTTTAGCCTGGAGAAAAGAGGGCTCAGGAGTACCTTAGCAAACTGTGAATACCTGATTAGATGGAGTGAAGATGACAGATGCAGACTTCTCAGTGGTATCCTGTGGAAGGACAGAGACAATGGGCATTAACTGAAAAGCAGAAAATCCTACTGAAACACAGGAGAGTTTTATTGTGAAAGTGATCAAACACTGGAACTGTTTAATCAAAGATTGTGGAGCCTTCATTCTTGGAGGTATTATAAAAACCTGACTGGACCTGGTGTTGAATAATGGGCAGTAGTTGATTGTGCTCTGAGTAGGTGGGTTGGACTATGTGACCTGCAGGGATGTCTTCCTACTTAGTTCTGTAGTTCTGTAAATATAAGTGCAAGTGCTGCTTGAACATACTGTTCTTTAAAATTTGCGTCTTTAAAAATTTGCTTGTTGGCTGAGAGAGAACTTAACTAAGCTCAAGCCTGTTTTCCAGGTCCTTCTGACTCAGAGTTTCAAACTGAGAACTAAAGAGGAGCAGTTAACTTTGGATTGTGAGAGGATTGGGATACAACCTATATGGATGTGGGTATTTCTCTGACATCAATTGAGTGCATGCTGTCTTAGTGTTTAATCCTGGATGGCATTAGCTTCCATTCTGTGTTTTTTCTACTTTTTGTTGACTGTTCTATCTTAACAGTAAGTTTTTCAGGGCAAAAAGTGTTTCTTGTTGTATAATGCCTTGTATTTTCCGACCTCAGTCTTTTTGTTTCATCTGTTTTCTCATCTGATGCAGATGCTTATCAGTATGTTCAGTCTTCTACTGTTCTATATAATTATGAGGCTACTTATGTAGCAGATGTGTAAACTCTTATGGATGTCCATCAATTTGGATGTGCTTTGAGTGTATAAGAATTTAAAATACTAGCTTTGGTTTCCAAGTGACTCCTGCCAGTGTAACACCTAGAGGTAGCTGTAAGTCTAGCTGCCAGTATTTTTCTTGGAAAAAAAAAACCCACAAAAAACACTAACAGCCCTCCAGAAAACCAGGAACTTCCCCAACATCGCAAACCAATTTGACCAATCAAAAAATCCTCAAAAACCTATGTCATAATGAAGTTTGTTTTACTGCAGCGAATAGTACCAATATTGAGTACTCAAAATCCTGCATTTACAGAATGTAGAAAGGAATGTTGTGCTTCTGTAATAATGTATGACTCACCATGGTGGTATTACTGCTATGCCATGTCTAAGGTCTCACATATATGGAGACAAATACACCGAGATTCAAGCAGGAATACTAGCACAGCTGCTAAACATGCTGGAATAGGCACACTGTTATAAGAGTAACTTGGTGTGCTTGTCTTGCAATTATCTGATTGTCCTTCTTCAGCAGTTAAGTCACTTAATCCGCATCACTCCCTGGTGTGAGATTGACAGCTTCAGGATCCATGTGTAAAACGGAAATGTTTGCTTCTACTAACAGGGATTGGTGATTTTGGCCTGTTCTCGCCACATCAGACTTTTAGGTTTTTCAGCAGATGTCTAGAGGGCAACATTTTG
The DNA here is from genome assembly GCA_035047865.1 of Dendrocincla tyrannina. Taxonomy (NCBI): domain Eukaryota; kingdom Metazoa; phylum Chordata; class Aves; order Passeriformes; family Dendrocolaptidae; genus Dendrocincla; species Dendrocincla tyrannina. Next base: position 53,545,588 of record JAWWMP010000132.1, on the reverse strand, counting down.
ATTTCATTTAATTGTGAGAAGTGATACTTTAAAAATAAAATGGTTTTAGATTGTATTGGTAGGTGTGGATTTGCTCTTTTCCACACAGCTCCAAAGAAAGATGTGGGTAAATTTTCTACTTGAGGATATGTATTCAAAATTTGACTAATGTTCATGTATGCTGTGTGCATATACACAATTTTTGTCAGTGTTCCTAAACTAGAATAAAAATAGAAAGGAAAAAAAACAAAAAACCAAAAAACCCCAAACCAAAACCAAAAAGGGAACTTCTTGGTTAAGATTTCCCAATTAATATTACTATTTTACATTAAGGGATTATGCCTACTCCTCAGGCTTGATGCCAGTAAGAATATTTCTGTGTCAGTGGAATTCAGGACTAATTTGCTGTGATTATCAGGGAATTACTTTGTCAGCTTTCCTGTTCACTTTTACATGGACAGACCTGTTAATTCCAACTCATTTACCTTATGTGGATTGAAAGGTAAATTCAACAAAAGTGGTTATAAGCCTCAAGCTTTTACTAGTAACAGTTGATGTTAGTTCTACATACTGTACTCGTAGGATAAAACATCAAACTGTGCTTTAAAAATGTCAAGATGCTTAATTTGTCAAACAAAAGCATTATTGCTCTGCAGCAAAGGAAATGCTTGTAGCCAAGTGCACATTGGGTTTTTCAGCCAAGAGATACAGCAGAAACATTAAATCAGAAGGTTGTCTTAACAAAGCATCTTCTGCAGACATCAGCACAGTAAGACAGAATATTCCCTTAGAATTTTGCAGCCAGTGGTACACAGGAAGAACAACCAGCTACATGATGTATGTTTCAGACTTAAAACAGAGGTTATGATCAGAGAAAGCTTTTAAGAATACAGATCTTAGTTCCTGCCGTGTTTAGAATTACATATGACACAGGAAAAATTCAGGCTGAAATGCAGATGAATTATTTTTTGTGTTGTCAGCTCTTTTTAAATTGACAGCAATTATTCATCTAAGTAGCCCTTGTTTTTAAAATTATGATACTGTGCAATACTGATATTCTGTATCATCTGATTGGCACATTCCTATATTTTATAATTAATATTTTAAAAAAAAACTTACTTTTTATGTTTAAAGTGAATTTATAGCTCAGTCATAATACTATGCAGATGTTAGTGAAATGTATTTCATATAATTAATATATTATTTGTGTCGTCTGGAATATTTACTTTGAACTTGATTTGGAATTTCAGTGGTCAGTTGCTTGCTTCAGATACTGAGACAGAGGGTGGGAGAAACAGGGACAGGTGTATTCAGTTTACTGCCTAACTTTTGAAAGTGGTTACCATCTATGGTATATTTCCCCCTGTACTGAAATGGATAAAAAGAGATCCATGTTTTATAATTGCAATAATGATTGCTTGAATTGACAAATTAATCACATATTTAAGCTTTATCACATAAATCATGGAAGCTGTTATTTTGAAAGTTTAATTTTAATACTGTTTAATGACTGAAAAAATTGGAATTTAAAATTAGTCTAAAATACTGGTAAAGTGCCATATTTTTATTGTTATTTCAGCCTTCAAAAATATGTGTATAGTCATGAACACATTTTTTTTAATAGAAATCTAATTTGCAGCAGAATTAATTCATCTGTGTTCTGTGTAGCTGAGGTTAAACCTATCTGCAGTTTGTGTTATGAAGGAACACATTTCAGTAAACAAATTGTTTCATCCTTGTATAGGTTTTGAGGGTTTATTTTTGTTTATTTGTTTAGGCAAAATAAAAATTGCTCTATTTCTGCACTGATTTTTTATTGTTTTCTTTAAAGTTGTCATCACACGATCGTAGAACTACAGAATAGTTTGGTTTGGAAGGGACTATTAAAGGTCATCAAGGCCAACTCCTCTTCAGTGACCAGAGATATCTTCAACTAGATCAGGTTGCTCAGAGCCCCATCCAATCTGACACAGAATGTTTCTGGGGATGAGGCATCAACCTTTCCCAGTGTTTCACCGCACTCATCATGAAAAATGTCTTCCTTTGTCCTGGTTTCAGCTGGGATAGAGTTAATTTTATTCTTAGTAGCTGGTACAGTGCTCTGTTTTGGATTTAGTGTGAGAATAATGTTGATAACACATGGATGCTTTAGCTGTTGCTGATAAGTACTTACTCTAAGACAAGGACTTTGCAGTTTCCCATGCTCCACCAATGAGTAGGTGCACAAGAAGCTGAGAGGGAACATGGCCAGGACAGCTGACCCGAACTGGGCAAAGAGATATTCCATATATCATGCTCAGTACATAAACTGGTGAAGTTGTTCAGGAGTGGCTGATTGCTGCTCAGGGATGCCCAGGGTATCGGTTAGTGGGTGGTGAGCAACTGTATTGTTCGTCACTTGTTTTTCTTAGTCTTCATTCCTCTTTGTCTCTCATTTTTGTTATTAGTAGTATTTCAATAATTAAACTGTTCTTATCTCGGCCCATGGGTTCTACTTTATTTTTTTTTTTTTGATTGTCCTACCTATCCCACCAGGGAGAGAAAGGGGAAAGGGGGAGTGAGAAAGTGGCTGAGTGGTACTTAGTTGCCAGCTGAGCTTAAACCACAACATCCTTCTATCTAGTCTAAATATGTGATGCACATGAAGGGGAAAAAACCCCACCAAATAGGAATCTTCATTCTGATGCAGGAGATGCTGAGCCATACTAACAGAAAAGCCAAGGATTTTATGTATATTTCAGTTGTTATGCTAGGTATAAGTTGAGAGAATATAGCAAGTAGTTCAGAAGATTTTTCCATGTGAAATCCTTGATGGATGGTTTAAAACAGCCTAGTAAGATGGCAGGCAACCCATTCCATGTGGTAACTAAAAGCCATCCTGAAAGCATGACCAGTTTAGAGCACTTTGTACAGTCAAGCTTCAAGCATATCCAATGATGGAGTTTTCAGAACCTGTACATAAACATCCTTCAATATTTGACTCCCCTCAATGTGACTTTTTTCTAATATCCAGTTGAAATTTCCCTTGCTGCATCTTCTGTCCTTTGTTTCTTGTGTTTTTTTTTTTTCTCTTTTTTTTTTTTTAATGCACATCTTTTAGAGGATCTGTCTCTATTTTCTCCATATTCCCTGTTGTGTAGCTGTGGCATCCCACCTTTAAGGGGAAGGAAGCACTCAAGTTTCATAGATGCTCGTGGTCAAGAAGAATGACAAAGTCAGAGGGTTGGCAAAAGCTTGCCCCCCTTATCTTTTAGGCATCTATGGTAATTGAAAGGTGCAACAAGACCTGCTCCTAATCTTTGCTTTTTAAGGCTAGATAAACCAAAGTCTTTAAGTCTATCTGCTTGTATTACATGCTTCAGTCCTTTAATCATCTTGCTGCCTCTTCTGAGACAAAACAGTAAATGAGTGTCTGTCTTATACTAAGGAACCAGAAATTAGACATGTACACCCTCCTATAACATTCTGAGTAACAGAGAATGATTACTTCTCTCATCCTGCTGTTGATGCTTTCAGTGGTAGAGACAGGTATGTAGTTGGCCTTTTTTGCTTCAAAGGATATAGTGATGCTCTGGTTCAGCTTGTCCAGCAAGACCCAACCCTCTTGAGCCTTTGCTACAGAATTAAGTGAATACATCTTAAAAATAAAATGGAAGGTAAATAGTCTACCTTAACAAGACATGGAATTTTATAGCTGAAAGCAATTGCTTGCATAGCTATATGAGGACAGGAAATTTCTATACTGTTAAACACAGGACTAATGACCTTATCTGTAGTAATGTATGCTTGACTAATAATTCATGATGTAATTGGGAAATGTAACTGAAGTAGTAAAAATTTCAGGAAAAAATAGAATATGAACAAAGGAGTACAAAACATGTCTAAGAGAAGGAGAAGTAAGAGACCTGTAAAAAACAGAGAAAAGGATGTTGGTAGTTACAAGTGTTTGAATTACAGGGATTGCCGGGGCATCTTTATGTAATTGTGTGCTATGTTAATTATTTTTTACCATTAGGTGGTAGTATAATAGCAGATATAGTAAAAATAATTAAAATAAATGCATTTACTTTATAAATATACCTTATATAAAGTATAAATTATTAGTGTTTTTCCTTTCAGATGTTGATATTTTACTTACAATCCTATTAGTGCACCTATATTGGTGCTTCACTATACTCTTAAAATCCTTTATAATAAAAGCATATTTTAGCAATTGATAGATGAGGGAGAAGATTATAGAGTTTTAATAATTCCAAAGTCGTCTGAATCGGGATCTTAATAGCCTGGACATAAGTGTGTGTATATTGGCTCTACCATGAGCAGTGTTAGCATATGCAAATCATGAAGATCAGAAGAAAGTACTGGAGTAAAAAAGCAAATGATTTGTTTTCAGCAAATGATTCTCATATCATAGGAACATCTCTAGAAAGCTAGTTATAAATCCCCAGCTTGTCTCTTAACTCCACTACCTGTTTGTATCAATCTTTGCGGAAGAAATAGCCTACCAATGTTTTCTTTACAGTGTGATTTGAATTACATAAAGTCTGAATAAAGTTCTTCCAGTTTTACTTTGGCCCCAGAAGCTGGTAAAAAATACTCTTTTTCTTTATTATTGAATGGAAATAATATAATGACATTGAATTTGTCTCAGTCTAATATTAAATTTAGGATTCACCTACAATAGAACCATGTAGGCTATTTATCATCTCAGGTCTGTGCACAAGTCATCTATTTTTAACTTCAGAAGCCCTTTTCCTGTTTTGTTATAATGTAGTTTTTGATTCTGTTAACATGCTTTTTATATGATTCCAGGCTTCCAGTGGGGTTTCATATCTGAGTACAATTAGTGGATGTTCTGGAACATAGTGGTTTGGTTTTGACTTGATTATTAGCGCTTAGTGATGAATCATATTTTCTGTAGCAATGTACCCATCTTGTCTGACTTTATGAAATAGACTATCCTGTTTGTTTTGCCCTGTTTTTCTAATGTACACACACACCTCCTCATCACCCCCTTAAGCAGTTTATGCTCTTTGCTCATTTGTTTGCTTTATTTTAGTTGCTTGTGAAGTACAGGAACATATCCTATACACATTCTTGTTCTTATGAAGGTTTTGAGAGTCCTTACTTGATTCAGAATATTCCTTTTTGATCCACAGTTTGTATCTGAGATGTGAAGCTGAAATGATTGTTTTTGTTCCTTAACAAAGACAAATCAATGTCTTAAGATATGCCTGTCATGGGAAACTCAGCTGCATCATGTTCAGTGTGTATCTTGAAATATATTGAAAAGAGCTAGGCTTTCTACATCTGTAAGAGAAGACTCAGGGATCAGCAAGTTTCTCAGGCATATACTACCCTTACGGATTAAGTGCATAATGTACAGCTCCATAGAAAATGTTCAATAAGAACAGAACTACCAGATTGGATTCAGAACTCTAGTTGAAAATGGTAATCTTTTTGTCATGTTGCTTGTTTGAAGAGAATAAACAAACAAATTAAGAAAAAGCACAGCAGTTATTATTAGATACTATTATTTATATACTATTACTATTTGTATACTAGATACTAGATATATACTAGATACTATTACAGCAGTTATTATTAGATACTACTAAATATGTGATTAAATGGAAAATAGATGTCAGGGGAAAAGGAACTATCAAAGAATTTCTCAAAAAGTATAAAAAAATGTAATTCTTGTTGAATAGTCAGGGAACCTTTGCTTGCTATTGTAGACTGACAAAGATGGAAATGTGTGAAAAATGATGGCACAGTCACAGAGGCAAGATCATGTTGTGTAGCATGTTTTTGTGTTATGCAGGAGCTTACATAGTTACATCAGCATAAGTTTTAAACCTATCCATGCTAATATGTGTTATCTGACTTCCCTGAGGTGCTTCATTGTTTTTTTTTTCTTCTTCTAATGCGCTTGTCCATTTAGTATCTATAGTGTTGCTAATCTAAGGATTTCAAGTATACCTTAAGTTATGAACTGGAATGATGCAGTCTTTATTTCAAGAAAAAATCAGCTGGTTTTGAAATTAAGGAGTTATTCCAGAATATGTTCAGAAATTACTTATGTACACGCTTTCATTTCTGTTCTATATGAACTGAATATATGGCATATGAATATATGCCAGAATATGACATGGTTGATCTAGTATTTCTTTTCAGCTTATCTTATCTACTGTGTTTCCTACCTTGAAAATCTTGAACTGAGCTGAAAATCTGAACTCTTGAATTGAGTTGCAATTCCTCAATCACTTCCAACATCAACATCTGATATCATTCCATTAACATGCATTATAAGTTTTGCTGCTTCCTGATCAAGGCTTTTATTCCTCTTGGTTTCTCAAAAGTATAGCCATGCTTTGTAAAATCTACAAAAAAATACGTATTTTTTTTTTCTTAGTGAAGTTTGCTGAATTCCTCTGTTTGTTTTCAGAATGTCCAAAAACATTCTCCCTCCCCTAAACTGAATCTGTATACTCAAAAGCTGGAAGTACCTTTATGACAACATTTTGCAAGCCATTGAATTCTCTTATTCAAACTCTACTGTATGAGTACTGCCTCACATCATAGGTTTCACCAATAAACTTGCAAAAGATCATTTTTTCAGGCCACATGCCAGAAATAAAGTCTGTTTAGATCTGATTGCTTAACCACATAATAAACTTTCATACGTATTCTTACTTAATTATCTGACTTGGTAACTCTTTTTTGATAATTTATCAGCTAAGAATTTTATGTGTTGTTTTGCAGTGTTTGCTCTGCACCCCACATAATAAATTGTTTTCATGCAACAATAACAGATTTACCCCCCTGGAATTCTATTGTGAACTGTGTCTTTTGGAAGATAGTTATAGTTGGATGATTTAGAAATTAATATTTAGCTTGCTGCAGGGTGATTTAAAGTTTAGCATTATTGGTAGAATTTGTGCAGCAAACTTCTTACTCTTGGATTTCTTACTGTTTTGTGGCTCTTCAGTTTGTCTTTCAGAGTAAAGCAATCATGATTTACATATTCTTTTTTTCCTCCATTATCATATTGAAGCTAGTAAAAATGTGGGGTTCCCCCCACAGAAAAAAAAAAAAAAAAAGAGTGATTTTTACAAAGATAGAATCCTGGGAATGATATATGCAAGGTGAACTGAGATAAAATTTTCAAAATGCATTCAAAGTGAAAAAAATGAGGCTGTGCAATTTTATAGTAAGGCATTTTGCTCAGAGAGGTTGTGGAGTATCCCTCCTTGGAGATATTCAAAAGCCATCTGGACATATTCCGGGGCAACCAGCTCTAGGTGGCCCTGCTTGAGCAGGGAGATAAGATGAACTCCAGCAGTCCTTCCAATCTTAGACAGCCTCTGATTCTGTGATTTTGGCAATTCTTTGATTACTACTAGCTGACAGAGTATCAGGTTGTTTCTTCATGCCATCTGTCTTACTGAGAATCTGATTATTACCAGTTTCATATTGAATTTGTATTGATATGTGTGTTCATACTGATACTTTGTATAATTTAAAGGGATCACATAAAGAGGGGAAATAAAGTAGATTCCTAAATTCAAAATGTTAAAAAGATATGTTAAATGCAGCTAACATGTTTTTGGCAACATTCTTGGTAAAAATTTTGATTATGATTTGATCATGAATGTCTTTGGAAAAAAATAATCACTCTTACAGTATATCACAGCACATAATCATTGACCTGGCTGTAACAGCTAGGTTAGTCCTCAGCAGTAGTTGCTTTGTCCTTATACTATGTCACTTGGAAAGCAAAGAGATCACTCACCCAGAGAAATGGACTTTAAAGCACATCTGCCTCTGCTTCCTTTTCACTGTTTTAAAAGCAATTGGCATTATCTGTAGTCTTGAATTTCACTTCTGCCTATTTCTTTAAATCTTCCAGTTCATCTTAGGTGTTGTGAGGGTTTTGTGTGTTAGTTTGTTTTTCTTTCTTTTTCCTCCTGCATTGTGCATGGGAGTGCAATATGTCATCTCTCCCTTTTAGGAAGTAGTACACACCTTAGACAAGGTGATGCTGAGCATTATTGAAGGGATGTGATGCTTGAGGATATGTTTCTCAAAGGGAATCTCATCTACTTAGAGGGGAAGCACCTGCTATACTTAGAGGAAAGCAGCGTATTCTAGGAGTCAATTCTTTTTTCTGATTTTTTTTTTTCTTTTGTGGAGACTGGTGTCCCTGCCTTTCACAGAATCACAGAATATGCTGAGTTGGAAGGAACCCACAAGGATCACCAAGTCCATCTCCTGGCCCCGCACAGAACAGCCCCAAGAATCACACCATGTCTCTGAGAGTATCATCAAAATGCTGAACAAATATTGAACTCTGTCAGGCTTAGTGCTGTGACCACTTCCCCAAGGAGCCTGTTCTAGTGCCCAACCACCCTCTGGCCAAAGAACCTTTTCCTAATATCCAACCTAAACCTCCCCAGAGACAACTTCTGGCCATTCTCTTGGGTCCTGTCACTGGTCCCTGCAGAGAAGAGATCAGTCTCCTCTTCTCCAGGCTGAACAGGACAAGTGCCCTCAGCTGCTCCTCACACAGCTTCCCCTCAAGGCCCATCTTCATTGCCCTCCTTTGATCACTGTCTGATAGCTGAATATCTTATATTGCAGTGCCCAAAACTGCACACAATATTCAAGGCGAAGCCGCCCCAGTGCAGAGCAGAGCGGGACAATCCCCTCCCTTGACTGGCTGGTGATGCTTTGCCTGATGCCCCCTCAGGACACGGTTGGCCCTCCTGGCTGCTGGGGCACTGCTGACTCATATTCAATTTGTCATTGACCAGGACTCCCAGCTCCCTTTCCACTCATTTCAGCATCTCATTCCCCAACCTGCAGATACATCCAGGGTTGCCCCATCCCAGTTACAGAATCTGGCACTTTCCCCTGTTGAACTTCATGTGATTGATGATTGCTCAGTCCACTAATTTGTCAAGTCTCTCTGCAGGGTCTCCCTGCCTTTGAGGGAGTCAACAGCTCCTTCCAGTTCTGTATCGTCTGCAAACTTTCTCAGTATCCCTTCCAGTTCTGCATCCAATGCATTTATGTAGATAGTGAAGAACACAGGGCCTAAGATGGAAACCTGTGGAATCCTACTAGTCACAAGTCATGAGTTTAATCTATAAATATTTTCTGAATTCAGTACTTACTTACATGACACATGTTGCAATACTTGTCTGCATTCTCTCTTTTTTCACCATGGTGGCCATTGATGTTCAAGGGATGTTCATAAGAAAGAGTGAAAGACAGATTAGCTTTTACATTGGCTCATGGACTAGTCATTTCTCCTGATTATGTTGATCATAATGTTAAAACTAAAAATTGTTTATTTTCAGGTAAATTTTAGCTGAAGTCACCTAATAGTCCAGTTGCTTTTAGGCAGAAAATATGCAGCTTTCTTGTTAAAGATCAGACCCTATGCAATTTTCATTTCAGTGTTTTAGAAGTGTTACAGGTAGTGTATAGTGTAATGTTTCTAAATTGATGTCTAAACTATCTTTTCTTGTGATGTATTTAAAACAAATTTAACTTCTGGACAAGGGCAGATAAATGTTATCTCCCCCCCCCCCCATTTATAATCCTATTGTTTTTCATCCTGTTGTTAAGGAAGACAATAAAATTGCAGACATTTAGTAATAAAATAGAAAGGGAAAAGAAATAGAAAAATAAGGAATCCAGGAGTCAAGAAACAGCCCTGGAAAAACCCACTGCTTTATAACAAAATAAATTAGACCTAGTGCATTATTATTGTGCATTATGAATTGCTCCAATTCCAAATGCTTTCATGTGGATGAGGCAATTCATTACACAAAACCCATGAATTTGTGTCACTTCACAAGCCACTTCACACCAATTTTACCTCACTAAGTTTCCACTGGCCTTTGTGGAATTATTCTCAGTGTACATAAATGTAAATGAGGATACAATCAGGCCTAGCAACTGAGTCTTGGTCTTGCAGAGTGAAGCTATCTGCAAACTCAAGAATGCAACGAGAATAGTGATTATCTACTGGAGCTGCAGTTCTTTAATGTCTCAGGTTTAAATAGGAAAAGATCAAAGAGTCATTGTACTATAGTCGGATAAACCTGAAGGTACAGCAGTTCATGGAATCTATCGGCATGATCCCAGTTCAAACTGTTCTAGCAGGCTAAACAGTGAAAGATTATGCTGTCCAGCCCTGTGAAGATTTCTATCCAAAAATAAAAAAAGTTATAAGAAAAAACTACATAGTTTACTTGATGAAAAGGACTGCACATGAACGCTTTTTGCTGTAGTTGTAGTCTTAGGGCTTTGCACTTTTTTCCCCCAGTTCCTTTAATGTGCATGTTTGATGTGATTGTTATTATTATTTTTAATTTCTTCTCCCTTTTCTTTTGCTATAAGGATACACACCAGGACAATCCCAGTAATTAAAAGATGAGAAAGAGAGTTTGCCTGGACAGTGTGTAGAGACTCTTGAGGAATTAGAACCTGCTTTTTATAAATATAATCCTTGTGTTATGAGCTCCTTTGCCAGTAAAAATTGGTAGAAACAGTTTCCATCTTCATTCATGATGCACTCGGGTTTATCCTTCTTACTTTCCATATCTTTGTCCTAAAAATGCCACAGTACATAGATAAAGTGAAAAAACTTATTTATTCAATTCTCTGACTGAATTCCTGGTACCCAATTTTTGTTTTTAATTTTAAATTTCTTTGTGTCACTTTGAGCATGCAACATAAAGAAAAAAAAAAGCATATATTTCTTCATGGCCTTAAAAATTTGGAATCTCAGCAGCTGTTGCTCATCTTTTTGGTATAGATGTCAAGCTTTTGAGCTCTGGGTCATAGGAGTCAGCAAAATGAGGTTAAGTCAGACCCTGCATACTTATGAGGTTTAGGAAGTACATTTGTGTGACTCTGAAAAGAGATAAATGTGCTATTATGAGAAATAGATGCAAGAATCTGCATTAGTTGCAGACGTTTATGAGCTGTCAGAACAGAAAAAGCTTGAAAATACATTGACAGGTCTCACTTGTAGAAAAATTCACAAAGTCCTATTCAGTATTTTGCATGGTTAAAAATGGTTTTGTGTTTATTATTAGTAATAAACTTCTGCATGCCTGATCCAGAAACCTCTGGCTTTTTCTCATTAATTCCTCCTTTGCATCAATTGCTAGTTGTTGGCCGTATAGTTTTCTTTGGAGGTTGTAGGCTTTTTGAAATCAATATATTTAATAGAAGAATCAGCAGCAAAACACCTCCAGGGAACAAGAAGTATGTGTGTTTATGTTTATATATATACAATAGTTGTATGTATATGTAGATATTTGGCAGTAAGAGACTGCTCACATGAGGAATCTGTCAACTGGAGCTTTCTACAAAGCAATTGGAATGTGAGGAAGGCTTGAAATATTATCATTTTCAGTTGTATTCTCTTTAAACACTAAAATGTCTGTGTTCTCATCTACATGTTTTTATTTATACAAGTTCCAGCTGAGTGTTTTTTGGTGAGTCATCATGCTACCCAGGAAAGATGTGCTCTGAAGCAGAATGAACCTTACCAATATGACTATGGTGAAAATCTGGAAGAATAAACTCTTTGACATTAATGGGAAAGAATCTACCTGTGTTCAGGCATGTAATTCCCGATCTCCTTTGGAGGAAGTGTGTTTTTTGTAGGCAAGAAGAAGTCAAAATAAGGCACTGGTAGCAAAAGTAGAGGTTTTGGAGCTACTTGGTGATATTTTCTGTAAATTTAAATAATAGTAAGGTGCCCTGATTTCAGGTAAAAACCATTTTTTATTATATGGTTGACTGTCCATTATAAAATAAATAAACAAACAAATAAATAAAACAAATAAAATAAATAAAACAAATAAAATTCCTATGTTAAAAAATTATACTAGTAAAAAACTGAAAAACAACATTTTAAAGATATGATAATAAAACCAGAACAAAAACAAACCCCGAAAGAAACCAGCAGCTGAAATTGGTTTCATTAATATCAAGAAGAAACAACTCCATAGTTAAGACCTTTGTTTAAAGTGTATTTTCTCTGTTTACTTCATCATATTTTAAAATGAAAAGTTCTCTCTGTGATCAGTCAGTTAAATGTACAGAAAAAAATAATTGCTTTAGATTATGAGATCTACAGTTTCTAGCTATATAAGGAGTGCTAAATAACAGTTCACATCCTCTGGCAGTGTTCTGTGGGGACAGTAAGTCACAATCAGATTTCACTGACACCTCAGTGAGAAACATTGCACAGGCTTTGAAGTTTCCCAGATTTCTGTGGGGATTCTTTACAGTAAGTGTTGACTTTTTATTGACAGTCACATCAAATGTATTTTGGAAGTATAAACCTGCAGAGGGAAAGATGAGACTGTTCTTGAAACTCAGTTTTACCTAGTCTGGATAAGAAATAAGTATTGGAATTCAGATCTAAGAAAAAAAAATTCTTCCTTTTTATGGTCATTTTTGTATGTTTACCACTAGCATCATTTCTGCAGCTGCTGATTACCATCAGGTGGGTTCCCCCCCACGCCCCACCCCCCCCCAGGTTTTCCTGACAACTTACCTTTTTCTTTTCATGGTCACATTTGGAAAACAACATCAACAACAACAACAAACCAAAACCCCCCAAAAATGGATGTTGACTCTTTGGTTCACTTGTTAATAATTTGAGACCAGTGTTGTGTGATTCCAGAGTACAAGAGTATGCCCCTCAGACAGAAGGGATGTGCTGTGCAGGAGAGGTAACATTCGTTAACAAGTAGAGTTAACATCTATTGGCTGTTATGTAATGACATGTTAGATCAAAAAACTTCCTATTTCCTTTGCCTCTTTCCTTCGCCACCCTCTTTCTCCCTGGAGACCCTGGGTGAACAAACATGGTACAACATGGTGTTGTTCCTGCCGTGTACATGGTTCACCTTCTGCACTGGAGTCTATTACCTCCTCATAATGACAAGCACAAGTGGAAGCTGGTGATTGACGGTATTCAGCACCTGCCCCATCTGCTAGGCAGATGGTTGCACATATGAATTTATTACTGCATTGATAAAGGACTTGCTCTGTAGATAGGAAGTTGCGGATGACAAGGCGGGGAAAAGGTGAAGGGACAACATCTGCACCAAGACATACCAACGTGTTTTTTACCCTTTTTTCCTGCCCCTATAATCCCTCTGATGCTTCATTCATGTGGTATATTCTGTCTACTTTTTAGCAGTATGGGGTTTTTTACTTCTTTTTTATTCCTTTTAATTTTATCTTCATGCCCAGTAATGCACTTCAGCTCCTTAATAGGCTGCTTAAAGTTGAAAAAGCAGTCTCTGCTGCTTGTTTTTACTTTATATCCTGCCTTTTTATTTGAGGAAAGGAGAAAAGTCTGAATACTAATGTTGCTGGCACCTTTTTACATTTTGTGTTACTTTTGAGATATGTAGATATTGTTTACAGAGAAAGGAAGGAAGAAAACTTGTCAGAGGGACTCAGGTCATGCTGTAGAGAGCAAATGAAGCATTGTTTTTACTCCATGGGACAATAGTTTTGCTGCTGGATCTGCATCTTAGTGGAACATTGCAAAACAGACACAGTAGGGGGTAAGAAACTAAGCTTTATACAACTCTAAATGATTTACTGACACGCAAAGCTATAGATGCTATGCTCATTAATGAGATGTTTGCTATTTAAAATTCCTTCCTTTCATGAAGTTATGCCTTTGTGCATAGACATCCATGTTTTGTCCTCTTATTTACAATTTGTCTGCTGAACGACATCAAGAAACCCATATTTATAGTTCCCATGAAGTTTCTAAAGCATAATTAATCTATTACAAAGCAAAATATTAAGAATGCAATTTTCATATACATTGACTTTATGGCTAAGATTTTTCATAACATTTTTTTACTATTTACTCATTTCTAAAATGGCCCAGACACTGTGTTTAGTCTTTTATTTTTGTGCTGCCTAACTTAAAAAGCTCATTGATTATCATAGTTTGGCTTGCCAGGTAACAGAATATTGTCAAAATGCAAAAATCAGAGAAAATGAGAAACAAACTTGCTAAATAGGTAACAATGTTTATTTGATAACAACTTCCCTTTGCCTGTGACGTGCTATTTGGTGGTAATGTAGCAGTATGTTGTTTTCCTCCTGGTATATAAGTTTTGGCTACTGGATAGAAAAAAACCCAACATCTATGCACAAAGGAGATATATGTGTCCAACAAAGGTAATATCTTATGCCTGAATAGCAAAGTGTTGTAAATAGAGTGAGTGTGCTGTGGTGTATGTGGGTCATTGTGACCCTCCTTCGAGTATGCCTAACTCCACTGGTCAGTGAACTTCGTGCATGTCAGATTGTGTGAGAAAGAGGTAGCTGCCACTTCCAGGCTTGCTACTTACTTAGCTTATAAGCAATACTCTGCTTCTATACAATTTTGATTTTCCTGTTCCCCTGTTCTGCATTCTATGGGCATTCCTGTGTTTAAAAAAAAAAATAAAAAAAAAATAAAAATGTATTTCCAGGTTTTAGATTGGCTTTTAACATCTATCTATCTATCTATCCATGTATAAAGTACCATACTACTGGAAAAGTGCAGAGTTTGGGATGTATCATGTTTAATGACTCAGGTGTAAAATCTGAAATTCTATAGGATCACAATACAGTTTATGAAGATAACAAAGATGCTATGGCCCCATGAAAGACAAAGGCTGTTTTATTTATATTTATTTTACTATTTCCTGGTAAATTAACCATGATATAGTCAAAATTTTTCTTTTAGTTACTAAACAAATGAACTGAAGCTCTGTTGAAGGTCCAGTATGCTTCTCTGGTTCTGATTTGTCTGGTAGGGTGAATTATTGATCTGTCACACCCACCATAAAAAAAAAAATAGCCAGCAATATAATATTTAAATTGTTTCACTGAAGTGATATTGCCCTAAGTATTTAGAAATACATCTGGCAATTAATGCTTTTCATACTAGTTGGGGAATGTTCATCATATTCAGTGATCTTATATGATGCAATATTCCTGTTTAAATTAGGAGTCACTGTAGGTGTGCTTCTCTAGAAGCACAAAAGAATTTTTAGTATTTTGGATTGATCTTTTCAAGGACATCATGTGCTTAGCAGTACTTATAGAAACGGACATAATGTAACTGTCATAGCTACTGTATGGGAATAGAGTTTTGCACAATAAATTAAGATATAAATGGACAAATTATTTACAGATTTTAACATGGAAACTATTTTTGTTTGTTCTTAGTCGTAATGATATTGACATTTTAATATAGTTTAACTATTGCCTATAAAAATGAAAAATACTGCAAAAATATGCAAAACATTTCACATCTGTATATCTTGAAACTGGAATGACTCTAGGTGTTAGTTTAGTACCCAAAAAAACCCACTAATCAATAATCTTAAACAAAATTCCCATTATTGCAAGCTCAAAATGAAAGAAACAGAAGTTTAAACAAAGGAAATTATGCAGTGTTTATCTGAGCTTATATTAAGTGATATAAATGTGTTCAATCTCACCTTTTGTCTGAGAGAGAAGCCTAGTTCTATCGAAGTGAGTTCAGAAGCCTTTTTTCTCTGTGCTTTTAGAGACATGGTCTGTGGGGATGGTAAATTGATTTGACAGAAGAGAAGTAATTCAAAGCCTGTTCACAGGTAGAATTGTTTTAGATTCTTATGAGGAGAAAACATGCCTCCATTTTCCTTATAGAAAGGCATTAAGAAACATTAGCATTAATCTATTTGGAGCAAGTTATCCATGCAGCTGTAAGAATACTACCAGTTCTCACTGAAAATACATTTCATGGCATTAAGTAGGTGGTAGAGAATTTTCCTTTCTACCACTAGGATGATATTGATTATATGAAACAAAATTTGCATAGAGGTGAAGGAAAATCATTATCACTTGGTGTGGTATTGGACAGGGTTTATGGAAAAAGCTATTGCACAGTATTAGTTGGCAATCATTGATTGGTCACATCCATGACAATATCACTCTATAATTACTTTTTTAGACACAGAAAAAAGCCCAGATATTCCATGAATATGCAGGCAAATCTTTGTGCTTCATACTCTGCAGTTGATGGGCTACCAATCAGTTTATTATAAATTAAAGGATATTAAAGAACTTATGGGGGGATTTGATATTTTTATAGCTGACAAAATACATAGTTCATTCAAGGTCAAAGTTAATCCATGTTTCACTCTATATTGTTTGCATTAATTTTGGACATTTTCAATGTTCATTGAGAGTTGTAGCATGATGTTTTAGTTTTCACATCTGTGGAGTTACAGTTATGCTTATTTCTATGCTTACCTGATCTGACACTGAGTCTGTGTTTCTGATTTTATCTTCAGACACACACATGCATGTGCTTTTACAGCCCAAGCCTAAACTTTTTGGGGGATTGCTTCACAGGGTTACTTAATGCAAAACGAAAAAACATTTAATTTATTGTCTAATCACAAATAGAAATAATATGACAACACTAGCATTTAAGTGTCTAGATGGTTTGCAACTGTGACCTGGAGAAAACCCCTTTTGAGTAGATCAGAGAGTCCAAAGTACACACTTTAACAATAAAACCTTAATCTCACTGTTGTAGGATGTACATGCTAGTGGCTAAAGTTTTTAACATTCTGTTGAATAAGGTAACATTAGTACATAAATCACAATGATTTGACCATGGTTTCAGAATATTTAGATGTGGAAAGATATCTGATTGAAAACAGCTCTGTAATCTAGTGGAATAATGTTATATTGGTATAAAGCAGTTGGAAACTCAGAGAAAATATATCCCAACAAGAAATGAAATGCTTTTCTTATGGAGACAGTCAATGAACAATTGTAACTATTTGCTTGGAGACTTACTAAAATCTCTTCCACTTGAAGTTTTACTCATGATTCACATTCTTTTATTTACAAAAATACAAATGCTTTCCTTAAAACTATTTCTCAAATGAAAAATCTTTAAGGGTCTAAATTATTATTGTTTTAATCTAGAACAATTTTTGGTGGGTTTTTTGGGGGGTTGTTAATTCGTTCTGTTGCTTTTTTAGTAATTCCAGAAACCAAAGCACAAGTTTATGGGATTAAAAAAAAGTTAAGGAAGACTTAAAAGGCTTTTTTTTTTTTTTTGGGGGGGGGGGTGGTTTATTTGCTTTTTTGTTGTTGTTTTTGTGGGGGTTTTGTTTGGGCTTTTTTTTTGTAACCAGAACTAAGAACAGTGTAGAATAGCCTTTTGTCTCTCACATGTTCTTTTCCTTGTCCTATAACAATACTCCTGTATATATCTATATATAGATATCTATATCTATACATATATATATATACACACCCCTATATATAGAGAGAGATATGTCATATAAATTTCCATCCCTCCTCTAAACTCCTGGTCTCATACATTTTTTTTGGATGCTGTTCTGTTTGCAATATCTCTTGGTAGTGTGAAGTAAGCAATGATAATGGGCAGAATTTTTTTGCATATGTGGGATCTGGACAAGTACAATTTCTATTCCCAATGAAGGATGCAGTGGAAGCCACCTGCTAAGAATAAGTGTTATTTTTTGCTATTTTCGTATTACTAAAGAAATCCCATGCTAAGTTCATTCTCCATTTGATTGTCATGGTATCTAAAATAGAGGCTGTGAGACCTATTTGATTATGGCTGACTGGAGAAGGTATTTCAGACACTGCCATCCCTTTAAAATTCCTAACATAGAATAGTAGACCCTCACCTATACAATATCAAATATGAGAGATTCTGATAGGAATAACAGATTGAACTATGTTCCAGGCTGTGAAGGCCTGGGAATAAGTATGATAGTATCTCTCTTTTAATAAGAAAATGAGTAAATAATAAGTAAATAAGTAAATTTTAGAAAATCTTGGTAAAGTGCAGATACATTAAACTTCATTCCACAGTATACACTTTTAGTGATAAAATGTACAGCTGTAAATTGTGTTTATTAAAAGGAAAATAAAATCAAAATAAGTGTCACAAACATACTTTTCCTATTAATTAATGCAATTAATTGTTTTTTAATAAATTAACTATATCCTTATTAAAAAAAAAAGCGCAAAGCAGAAATAGAAACCTTGCAATAATCATAAAGCATAGCAAGATCCAGAAGCTAGAAACTAAATTTGGCAGAGGTGTTACTTATAATAATTAGCCTTTGAAATATATATGTTTAACAGGAGTTTTATTTTAATGATGAACAGTTATTTTGAAACAAAACTGTATTTTGCTTTTAAATTATACATACTGAAACACTACAATGTTATTGGATATTAATGGAGAAATTTTGCTATCATTGCTGATATACTGATATGTTGATATTTGTGAAGTGCATTTTATCTAACAAAACTGCAGTTCAAAAGATGTATTTAATTGGGTGTTACCCCAACTGGATATATTTGGCTGGCAAAAGGATGAGAAAGATTTATTTTAACCAAAAAAAGTATGAAGAACTTTTTTGAGTTGCATTACTGTGTAATGCTTAAAAAAAAAGATTCATCTGCTTTTGGAGGGGAGAGTGGGGCGAGTCTGGAGAATGTTATTGACTTGGTACTTGTTTTTTATGATCACTTTACTGGGGAAAAAAAGAAGAAAAAGAAAATTTTTAGTTCTGAATGGTTTCTTTTCAGACTCCTTGTCCTTCCATTACTATCATGGATGAAAAGGCCTTGTTTCCAAGGGGTTATTTGAATAGCATAATAAGAGTATGAAACTATGAGGAGTTATAGGATTCTTTTTTTTTTGTGTGTGTGCCAGGATCTAATTCATTAAAGAATCTACAGATTGATACAGTTCAAATAAAAAGGAAACAACTATTTCTTTTGAAACCAAATATAAATTTGAAACTTTCTTGAAGTTAAGGAAGACATATTCTTTTAATTCTACTTTTGTCTTCTCTTCCTGACTTGGATTGCACAAAGAAATTGAAAGAGGTAGCATATGAAAAAATATTCAAATGTTATTTTACAAACAAAACCTTTTCAGCCTGAAAATCAGTGGCATAGAATGGTTCTAATTCAGATGAAATTGAGGAACTTCTTCACTGTCTTCTTTGAAGAGACTTGATCTTGAGGCCTGGTTACAGAAAAAAATCTGCCTTCAAACTGCTTCTAAATATTTGTCATGCATTTAATTGCGAATGACTGCCTTACTCTCCAGCTCCCCAGTCAGTAGAAGAGTCTAAAAGAGGTCTCTGTTACAGTTACTGAACTCCCTATTCATTTTTGCTCCAAAATTATTAATGATCTGTCGTGTCAGTCTGAGTTAGTCTGCTTTTTCTTCCATTCTTATTTTCCAGCTAGTGCAAATTGTATGAGCTTAACTGTTTTAGATAAGCTTTACTGATGTTGCTCTGAATTTTCTTCTTTTTTGGAATCCCAAATGAACAGAAAGGATTCTCCTCATATCTGTGTGCACTTAATATGTAAGAAGGCCATACATTTTCACGAAGTATCCTGATGCCCCACTCATTAAAACAAGGGGGTAGATACAAAGAGATTTATAGACAAAATTTTCAACACTGATACATAAAAAGTTGTACCAATTCCAACTTTGTGCCTGTTTTGTTTGATTTTTAGCTGCATAAAATATTATTTTAAATTTTGTGATACCTCTTTGATGAACCCAGCCTGTCAAGCAGTCAGAAAAAATGAAAGTGAGCAGATATTAATATATTTACTGTGTTATTAATGATATCTGGTTGTAAAATAGTCATGAAACATACACGTTTTCTGACAACCTAAGAGATCTTTCTAATATCTCTCTGTTGTAAGTTCTCTCACAGTGTTAAAATACAAACATTAACCTTGTGCCTGGAATATGGGATGTTAACTTATTGTGGGAAAATTCTTTCCCTAGAGGGTTTATTTTTGTATTTTGTTTAGCTAGTTTTTTTTCCTTGTCAGCATAAGGAGAGGAAGCAGATGAATACAGAATGTATTGTGCTTTGATAAATAGGAAAATTTATTTTGTGAGTAAAAGAAAATGAAAATATAAATATGTAATCACTGATATCTTTATTCTTCATGGTGAAACCACTGTGTAAAATAATGCATAGTTTAACCTGATTGAGATATTCTGCATTCCAAATATTTGATAGTGATCAAAAAATCTTAGTTTTGTTAGAATGGAATGAAATTTTAAAAATGGTTCTTAGAATAGCGCTCCTATAAAGTGCTTCCCACTCCAGTAACTGCTCTACATGTTGAATTGAAAAGATTTATTTCATAGACAAGCAATCCAGTTACTGGGCCCTCAAGGCATGCCAGATCAAACCTCAGTCCATAGCAGAGCCAAAAGCCAAACTAGGTTCTCTGTATTTAATGTTTGCTACCGTAACCAAAAGATGAAAACAAGATTTTTTTAAAAATATAATTAACAGGGATTATATCTGTGTTTTCTGCCATTATTCGCTGCGCCCTGAGTCTCCGTAGTGTAGAAAGTTTTAGTACAAGTAACCATTTAGGCTAATATTGTGTAGGCAACCAAATATAATAAAACAGTGCATTATCTTAGCAAGTTCATTGACAGTAGTTTTTAGAATTAGTCTAATCTTCCCTTTGTTAAAGCAACACAAATTACCTCAGTAATTCTAATGATAGAGAGAAAGAGCAAAAAGTAATGGAAAGTGAAATTATCTTCTTTTTCATTATACAGGGGCTTTATATGTACACTAGTGACATTTTTATGTGTATGCATTAGTATTTCCAAATGCAATGATACTGCAAATTGCCTAATGAATCTATAAAAAGCATCACTATTCAGAAAATTATTTCAATCTCCTTGATCAAGTGTAATGGCTGTTCTGCAGCTGAAGGTCATGCATGTGTATCAGCATGGTTTATCCTTTGTCATAAGATCATACAATAATTCAGACTGGAAGGAACCTCAGAAGGTCTCTAGTCCAACCTCCTGCTCAAAGCAGTGAGCTGTGAGGCCAGATAGGGCTTTATGCCTAAGACCAACTCTGGTCTTAAAAACATTAAAGGTTAGACACTGCACAACCTCTCTACAGCCTGCCCCGTTGCTTGGGGTCAAAAAGTGTCTACTTATATCTAGGTGGATTCTGTCTTGTTCCAAACTCTGGTCATTATCTCTTACTGTCCCTCCATGTTTGTGAGCTGCCTCGCTTTGCTGTATTCATTACTTCCTCATTAGCGTCTGGTGGCTGCTGTTGGGCCCCTCTAATGTTGCCCTTTCTCTAGCTCCCTCAGCCTCTCCTCAACACGGCAAGACAAGCTGTCAAGTGTCTCTGTCTTGAGCAAGAGGTCCAAAACTAGACCCTGGACTCTAGCCTCACAAATGCTGAGGAGAGGTGGTGATCACTCCTATGGACCTTCTGGGTGAGCTGCTGTTAGTACACCCCAGGATGCTTTTGCCATTCTTTGCTGTCAGGACACATGGCTGGCTCATGTCCACTTACGCATCTACAAGCACCTGCACATCCTTCTCAGCAGAGCTGCTCCAAAGCTGCTCCACCACAGTGTCTGGTCCCAGCCTGTATCATCTTAGGGTCTCCTCCTTCTGAAGTGTTATACTTGGCATTTTTTTGTCTTGAATTTCGGCTGGGTCCTGCTGGCCCCTTCCTCCAGTCTGCCTGGATCCCTCTGAATGGCCATCCTGCCCTCAAGTATATGAATTGGCCCCATGGTTGATTTCATCTGCAAACTTGATGACAGTGCACTTCATTCACCTCCTCCAGGTTACTAAAAATCAGTTATTTGAAGTCAAACCGCTAGACTTTGTTAGATAAAACTGATCACAGAAATCCTATTCTTATTATTTTCATTAATCCATTAGTACAGTTTATCAATTGGGGAGATGCCAAAATATCTTGCTAATAATGAAAACCACAGTAGAGAACAGTAGCACTGAATTTAAATGCCAATATTTAGGCAAGAATGTCAAGGAAAATATTTGAGAATTCTAACCGAAAAGTCTAAAAATAATGAATCCGCAAACTTAAATAGTCACTAAATGGGAACTGAAACTCAAATGCCATGAATTCTAATTGAAGCTGGCAAGCTTCACAGTTTGAAAAGTTCTATATTTTTTCAAACCTGAATAATGATATCAAATACCTTAGGGATGATGATGATGATGATGATGATACTTTACATCTATTCTGAATGATGTGATATGGAAAACAATAATAAAATAGATTCTTAAACCTTAAATCAGCCTTGTGAATTTTGTCCCATGGTGAATACAAATTGAAATTAAAACTTGTGAGTAATTTTTTTTTTCCCCAAAGTAATTAATATTTCAAACTGTCAGTGGGATAGCTAAAAAGAATTAAGTGATTAATATAGAAATTTTGTGTTATCCAGATATTAATAGATACAAACAGTGGCTTCTGTAGAGCCTAGAATGATAATATTTTATATTTCATATTTTTTAGATCTGCAATATGCATTGATATAGCCTATAAAAAAAAACAAGTAGCTTCAAACCCTCTAAATTTGCTGTTTGGATATTTAATCAGACCATAACCACAATGTGGAGTAGACTTATTTTGTATATTTCTCAGAAAGCAAATTCATTACTAGAATTCTGAATTGTGAAGGCTAAGTAATGATATAATGTGCACAGAATAATGCTAATTAATGATGACAGTTATGTTCATTATATTGAAATGTAAATTTAAGTACTATAGGGCTTAGTCTTAGTAGAAGGATATACTTCACGAAACATCGCACAAAATAAAAATTAATTCCTACCCTGTAAACCAAGTGTTCAAAGTGTTCATAGCCCCAATCCATAATCTGGTATCGTGATCAGAATTTTTTATTTCACTGGATTCCTGTTTTTACAAAATATGAATAAATGTAACCTATTTAATCAGTAAGGAAAAAGACAAGGATCCAGGGAGGTGCCACAATATTATTTATTAAACAATTATTTTATCAATAATATGGCTAATAATTATATAATTGCAGTTGTTAAAATACATAATTAATCATAAAATTATTTTTCATATTTCACACTATTGTGCAAACAATCTGGCAAAATAGTTTATGATATCAGGAGACCATGCCTGGATTAAATATCTTCTCAAATTGTATCTCTTACATATATTTATAATAAGTCAACTCATTAAGTCATTCTCTCTGTAAACAGATGTTTCCTTGTGAGTTTTTTGTGATGTCCTTCCATTAGTGATAAACTACAAGCATGTGCATGAGTTGCCTTTGACCAGTTATAAGGTTTGGGAAACGTAAACCAGACAGATTTGTTTACAAGAAGAAGGACCATCTTGTGGTCATCAATAACGGTGGATAATGCTTTGCCTTACTGCTTCCTGTATAGAAAAAAAAAAAAATGGACTATGACTATTGGTGTATTTCCCACTTTGTTTAAAAATAATTTCACTCAAGAATCTAAACATAAAAGCAAGCATCAAAAGAAACAAAAAAATTACAAACTTTATCCCATAGAAGTAAAGCTTGCAGTTCAAAAAATCTCTCTGGATAATCCAGTTTAAATCAGTACTGTTTGTGTTGTTTAAAGACATTTAATTATATCTTTTCTTTCTCCAACCAAGAAGTAGTTGGTTGAACAAGAAGTAAAAAAAAAAAAAAAAAAAAAAAAAAAGCCCACAAAAATTTGAACTACTGTTACAGGAAGCCCATAGCTTCATTCCTCTGTATTCCTCAGATCTGGAAAATGGAAAAAACCCTCACCTGTACAATATGATTTGGTCTCTGGGTCAGCTGATTGAGGGGTCAGCTTTTCAACCTGTAGAAGTACAGGTTTGTTGAACATGTTCTGATGAAGAAATAAATATTAATTCTGTAGAAACTTGGAAACTTGGACCTCTATTCTTCCCTACCAGTACTCAGGATTAAAGAATAGAGTAACAGACTTCATCCTTCATCTGACAGATCAAAAGTACACATCTCAGTAATATGTCTGAAGGTGTCACTGTTCACTAAAGGTGAGAAAGAACACTAGGAAGTGTACATGTCTGATCAGGTTTCTTTTGCTAGTTAGGAAGTGATTGGCAGAGAAAGAGCTATTAAGCACTCAGGCTCAGAGAAACCAGAATGAATGTACAGCCAAGATTGCCATCTGTTGAATATGAAATGCTTGGATCAAGACATTATAGCTACATTTCCCCAAACAGCCAGGACAGCAGTCTTTTTTGGAAACACTATCACAACAAAGCAGGGAAGCATTAAGATAGCAGCAGAAAGCCGTTCACTAAATTTTAGAGAGCAAATTACTTTATTGGTGCAATTGAACTGTATTTAAATTATGCTGGATCCGTGAAAGACTTTTTCAACCCACCTTAAATTAACATGTTGGATTTCCAACACTTATTATACAAGTTGTTATTAACACTACTACTACTACTACTACTACTACTACTACTACTACTATTATGTTTTGGGGGATCCTACCCCAAGTGGCCTCTGAGTGGTGATATTTTTTATCCTGAATAAAGACAAATACTTTTATATTTTTTCAAACCTCCATTTCCTGAACTATCTAACCTTTGACAAACACTAAAGCAGTGAAAATTATTCTACTTCCACATTCAAAGAATTGTTGAAGAAGGCAGAGGGCAGCTCTAACTCATGAGGGTAATGATGATTGTCTGTCTATGCATTTACTCTTTTCTACCTTCTTTCTTAGTTGTAAATTGGAATGTGGAAAATAGGACTAGATCTTCATCATCCAAGATTAATCACATCTGTGCAATCAGCAGCTCAGATAGTTTCAGGAACATTTAGTCTTTCAGAAGGATTAAATGATGTGTTTTGTCCTTTTCAGTTCTTCCTGTCCTCCAGTTTGATTTTTAGTCAGAAAAAAAAATTATCCAGAGTCCTCTGCCTTTAGCATTGCTGAAAACACTAACAAATAACTAGAGAAATGTAAAACTTGTGGATGAGAGTGATAGGTGTGATATATTTCTACTTCTTCAAGAATTTGTGTGATATTCTTCTAAGAAGGCTGGGGAATTCTGACCTTTAAAGCCAATGTAGTAGGCTACACCTGATTGGAAAACTATTTTCAGAACAGTTGCTGAAGTTTTATTTGTCCCAAATCTTGACTTGCTAAGCATTTTCATTAAAAGTGGGATGAAAGAACAATGTACTGTCATTAAATATCAGATGATATCATTCTGAAAGATTCTTGGAATATTTAGAAGATAAGAGTAGAAACCAAAATGATCTGGGGAACAAAGAAATCCAAACCAAACAATAAACAATTGTTCAATTGTTAATTGTTTAAGATGTATGCAAGAAGATGGCTGTAAGGTGTATGATGTAATCCTTGCACTCTACTTGTATTAGTGAGTATCAAGTAAGGTGCTATCATTTGGGTATCACTTTTTAAGAAAGTTGTTAGGTAAATGTAGAGAATAACAAGCTTAGAACACTAAGAAATATGATATAAGAGCAGAAAGTGAAAATAAATGGGTTTAATCTATCTAGAGAAGAGAGATCACTAAGAGACAAGAAAATAGCTTTCAACCATGCAAAACCATGGCAGGAAAAAAGCTGTGATTTGAAGCATGAGGCATTTACTGTTTACATTAGGGAAAACACTCCAATTATAAAGTGAAGCTAGAACTAGATGGCCTAGGAAAGTCAAGTAAGCTTCACATTAAAGGTTCTAGAAAATAAACTAAAAAATCCAGCTAGATAATTTCTGTCTTAGGACAAGAAGAATAGATGCTCTTTGCACAATTTTGACATATGTACAATTACAGAATATGTGCATATTTATTAAAAAGTGTGTTTCTTCAAAATTCAAAGTAAACAAATGTTTTCTTGTACAAAACATTAATGTACTTTTTATCTAAGCATTACCAAACACAGGTGATGTAAAACAAACATATTGAAAATTAGTCTAGTGGGAAAGGAGTATAAAACCCTTCTTACCAGTTTCAGGAATGTTAATAATCCAGAACACTGATCTGAGGAAAAACACAACTTCCCCCCCCCGCAACTCTCCTGTCTTTCTTATTATTTTTTTTCTTTTGTACAACAAACCACACCATTCCGAGTTCCCAACTTCTAATTTTTTGTACTTGTGGGAGGGAATACATGACTGTAATGGCTTCTTTTTTTTCCTAGAATCTATTCAAATCATCATAGAGAATGTTTCCAATCAAA
The DNA here is from genome assembly GCA_035047865.1 of Dendrocincla tyrannina. Taxonomy (NCBI): domain Eukaryota; kingdom Metazoa; phylum Chordata; class Aves; order Passeriformes; family Dendrocolaptidae; genus Dendrocincla; species Dendrocincla tyrannina. Next base: position 53,519,428 of record JAWWMP010000132.1, on the reverse strand, counting down.
GGTTTTCACCAATGAGGGTGAAAATTTTGGTGAGCAGCACAGTCTAAAAGTTTTTGCAGAGCAAAAACTGCAGAAAATACCACTTTTAGGCAAAAGCTCTACAGCAGAGTAGTCAGGAGGAGATTTGTATTTATGCCTTTATGGTAAAATTAGTTGTGGGAAATGTTCTTCATTATGCAAAGATCTGTTGCTTGATACTGTAATTGAACAACCAAAACTGTGTCTAAAAGGTGATGTTTTTCATATTTTGGGACAAAAGTTCTGCAAAAAGAAATTTTTATTTCTATGCTGCTTTCTCCAAAGATCAAAATCATGTTGTCACCACAATGTTGTTTATTTTCATTAAATATACTGTAAGATTTCAGACTAATATTAATTGTAATGCTTTCTCTTATTAGGATAGATGCTAAAATAATACTGACTGTAGAATATCAAGGCAGGATCTATAGGACTTGTAGTTGGCGAAAGAAAGAAATAATTAAATGTCAGTTCCAGATTATACTTGCAGTATCGTTGGCAGGAGTTTGTCTGGGTAGCAGGCGGTGGGAAAGCCTGAGCTTGCTCAGAGCGGGCAGAATGCGGTTCTGCTCTGATGGAGTCTCAGTATCTGCATCAGCGTGGGACCAGCTCCAAGCTGACATACCTTGCTCCTCAGTATGGTTTCTTATTATGGCTCAGTGTTATATTAGGACTGCTGTTCAGCTTTCAGTGAATTCAGAAGTGTTGGCAGAGGGAGGCCAACTTTTTCTGCAACACAAAATACAGACACGTTTGAAGACAGAAGGTTTGTTTCACTTAGGTCATCAAATTGTCGTGAAAGTCTTCAGATTTTTAAAATGAAAAATTTTGCTGCCATAATTACTAGTAATTCAACCACTCAACTGATAATGTTGTGAAATATGTCATAATTTGTATCTGTGTGCACATAAGTTATAATATTATGACAGCAAGTTGGGGTTTTTTAAATTGTTAACATACTTAGCCCTGTTCAGTTTAGATGCTATTTGGTACTAAGAGCTTGTAGTATAATTTAAGCCCTTTATTTTATGAACTTAGAAACATCCATAAGTGTCTTATTTTCTTCTTTAACAAAATTTTGCTTATTCATCACCTTTTATTGTTTAAAATAGTTGTACTTCACTATTGAAAGACAGTGAACTGGATGTAGAATATTTCCTTTAGTCTAAAGAGATGTGTGTTTGCTTGGTAGCTTTCCCTATGATGAGAATTTGGCATTACCGGTACAATTTACCATTGAAGTTGTGTTGTTAAAGAGCATAAAGAGTGAAGTTAAAAGCCTGGAGCAAAAAAATGTGTGGCGGCATTTCTAAATGATAACATAGGGAAGGTCATGGGGAAGAACACTTAGGGTTATCAACTTCGGCACTAAACATTTTGCTTATTGGTATTGCCTATGAGCATTATATTTTGGAATTCAATTTACAGTTTACTCTTGATCCAGATCTTTTTCTGGTGTGAGGAACAAAGTGCAAGTGGTTTACTCTAATGGAACAGAGGCCTCATTATACCAAAAGTATTTCCTGATAACTCTGTGTTGCAGCTGTGCTTAAGCATTTCCTGATTTTATTTTTGTCTGTGCAAAGTTAAAAATAGGCCATTTAAGTCAATAGAATTGGAATTCCTACCAGTAGAAAGAAAAGGAAATGATATCACTAACATCAGCCCATCCACCAAAAATTATTTCTTAATTATTTCTGTTTTCTAAGTATTTTTGTTAACCACATGAGGTATATTGTTCCAAATTTCATATTACAGTATGTTATCATTTGCATGTGGTGTCAAGCAAAGTGAATATATGTTGTTTTGTAAGCAGGAGTTTATACTCCTGAGAGAAGTTTATCAAATGTGATTTGATTTATCAATTCTCACAGAGATCCTCTATGTCAGAAAGAAAAAAGTTGTCTCATTTATTGCATATATTTTACACACAGTAGTCAAACAGCTTCTCATATTTTCCTGCCTGTGCTAAAATCAGCAGTAAAAATAAAGTAAAAACCCTTTACATGGGATATGTATATCTATGTATTACTCATCTCAGAATTCAAAACACCTCTAGTTCTCAACTTCTCCTTCTCAACTTCTGTGGCAGTTTGGTGCTGTTGAAATGTTGGAATATACAGCTGTACTTGGGTTCTCACCAATACTGCCTAGGGAGACTTTCCGCTGTGCCTTTTGCAACCGGACTTGCCTTTCACTCATCAGCCTTTTTAGCCATCAGCGCGCTTGCAGCAAGTGTGGGTAGAGCCCTTTCCAAATCTTCGTTTGCGAAGCCTAGCCATGATGACTTCTTGGGTACAGTAAATATTTTTAGATGAAATCTCAAAAGAAAAAAATCCTGTTTGTTTGGTGTTGTACAGCTGTCTTGTAAAGCAATCTATTTTACTGACTTGCTTTTCTATTTTATTAACCTATTCTGGAAATAGTATAACCTGATCTTTATTTCTCTTTTTGATTTCAATGTGCCATGCTAAATTGTGCACTTTAAGTGAACAGACCAAAGTTAACCATCTGTGAAGTATGTGGAGTATGATGAAAGGGATGCTCTAGAAGTTGTTTAAATGTGAGCTGTCATTCCAGCACTGTCCTGTGCTAGAAAGGAGGTAGAAATACCTGTGTTATGTAATAGGATGTCATGTCCTCCCTTCAACATTTTTCTGCTATTTGCAGAGCCCAGGATATTGGAGGATTAGAAAAATGAAAAGTTAGAGCTACATGATGATAATCTATGAGCTGGTCTCACACTCCTGACAAGGGTCTGCATTTTTGAAAGCAGACCCTGCAGACCTGGGAAGAGTCTGCAAACTTGATCTGGAACTGACAGATGTAACAAAGGACCGGGAATGCTCTCTGAGATAATAATATGGAAAACTAATGATTTTTGTACAGAACTTCAACATTTCTTGGAGATGAGAGTTCTTGGAAGGTAATTCAGAATCTGGGAGCAAAGAGCAGAGGAACTTATTTCATGCAAGTCATTATTTATCCTTCCTGCTCTGCTTTTAACAATGTAACAGTATCACTGACTTGATGAGTCAACTGTGCTGGCAGGTTGCTGTGTAATCAGGCTTTTATGAGTCACATTCTCAAACACTGGAAATCAAAAAGCTTCATTGGTTTTGAAAAAAAAGCAAAACCAGATGCAGACTTGAACCCATTAATTTAAGCATATGTAGATAACTAGGAAATTAATTTCCTCTGATGGGTGAGGGATGTGTCTTGGCCAGTGTTATCTCATTTGCTTATATATTCACTCTAGGTCCTCTTCATTATTTCAGTGTGCTGTTCTCCCTAGAACTTGTCTGTACATCTCCTCATTACATCACACTGCTGAGGTCTGCAGGCATTCATCCAAACTGCAGATGGATTCTGTCTACTAGCTGCCACCCCTGTGGATGGTTATATATCCAGCATATGTATGAGACAAACCATCTGAGCATGTATAATTTTAAATTGTGTATTTTCAGCATGTATATTCTTTTACTAAAGCTAATATTTTAACTCATCATTTCACATATATTAAGACATCCCCCTCAAAATATATATTTTTTAAAAGATGAGATAATTTATTTCAAATTTATTTGTACAAAATTTGGCTTAGAGCCCTGTCCTTACTAATGGATGTCATTAAACCATTTGCTCCAAAGACTAGAAAAGGGAGAGTAAAAGTTATATGAATAAAAGCTAATAGAATTTAAAATAAAACACGAGTGTGACAAAAGAATAATATGGTATTCAATCTCATGATGTATACAGGCAGCATTTTGATGAATCAGCTTTGGGATTTTTTTGCGACTGAAGAGAAATCAATATTTAAGCCATGATGCATTTAAAGCATGAGAATGTTCAGTCTGATTTTTTTTCTGTAATATACATCTGTATTTTTACCTCTCCATCCTGCTCCACTTTACTGAAATCTTATTGCTGTGTTATTCATGAGTATTTCCAAATGCTCTCCTATGGAAGACGCAGTAGGAATAAGCTTCAAAAGTCAGTGTGCAGTACAGATTCTAGTTCAGCAGCTTGATTAAAGAGAGCATGATACATAACATCCTATCACATACACTTACAACTCCTTGCAGACAACTGCTGTTGATAAAGTTTGGTGCATTATTCTCAAGATTTGTCTTCTTGAGGCAGATATATCAAATTCACAGTATGAAGCCTTTGTAAATAAAGGTTACAAGATGATTTTTAATATGCTGAAGGGAATGAAGTATTAGTGGTATTCTCCATGGTGATAAAAATATAAAAGAATAACTTGCACTTGTGTGTAGTGGTGATCTTTGAGTTTTAAAATTTGAAGTTCTGGGTTGCAGTTTTCTGATTGACTCATCACTTGCACCTTTGATTACTTCATTACTTCACCACTTTGCACCTTTGGTTCTTTTTTTGAAAGCAATGAAAAGGAAAAAAAAGAGGCAAACCAAAAAACTTGATTACTAAGACAGAATACAAAGCTCTGGTGAAGTGTGTCGGCATGTTTAGTGTGTTTTGAGTGTCTGGAGACTGGGGTTTCACTTTTAGTTTCCATATTGTCTCAGATTACAGTTATTATGCCCCGAAGTTAAAACAATAGTAACCAACTGCAAAGACAACAGATCTGTAAGAAGTGCAGTCTGGAATGGACTTTAGTTATGTTCCTTGAAAATTGATACGTTGGAAAAGTAAAATTAAATGTGGCATTGAAGTAGATTTCCCAAGGTAAATCTAAAACTCATTTGAATTCATGTCTTTATTCTTCTCTACAGTTGAGGAAGACATAACAAATAACTTTGATGTTCCCAGCTAGCATAGTGACATGGTAGCATCTCCACTAGGGTCTCAGTGCCAAGATCTCAAAGGGTGTCTACACTCATCACATTTGAGCTCAAACTGTATAATTTAAGTTATCATTTAAGCACCATTTGAGTTTCACAACTACTTGATCATTTATATTCCTGTTTTCTGAGTGTATCTGAATTTTTATTGTGTTACTGCTTATAGTATTCTAAAGGGAAGAAACTTCTCCAGGATGGTTTTGTCTTCACTCCCTGCTTTTTCAGGCTACTATGCTAGAAAAATCCATGAAAATCAGAGATAATCTTCAGAAGTTAAGGTGGCATGATGTGCTATGAGGATGTGTCCAGCTTTCTCTTTTTCTTTGCTTTATTTATACATAGTGACATCCAGAAAGGTTCAGCATTTGCATAGGACAGTTAGATTGGGAATCTGGCATGAAGAGATCTCTATGAAGCACAGATAGTACCTGTTCTTTATGACGTAGTAATATTTACAGTATTGCTCAAGCTGAGCATGTTTTCATGCACACTCCCTATTCGCTGCAGAGTGAATAGAGCAAAGCTGGCTTCCTCATGGTATAATTTGAGTTTTTAAGGGTACAGGAATGAGATATAGCTATCCCTGGGCTTGGAGTTTTGTTTGGTTGGTTTTTATTTATTTGTACTGGTTTTAACTTGGGTGGGTTCCACCCCCCCCCCCCCCATATGAAAACTTTCTACTACCACTGGAAAAGCTCTTCATGAGACATGCATGGAGTTCTCACACCTGTTTTCCCCTCTGCCTCCTAAGTATGAAGCATTTTCTTTTCAGCATTCTTAATGCTCAAAGATATTACTGAGCCACAGGGAGGCAAATCTGATTTATTATATAACAAAAACATATTACAGGAGTTAAAAACAAACAACCCCTCTCCCAAATAAACAAATAATAACCCTACATCTTGTTTAGAGAGATACTTTCTAAATATATATATTAAAAAACCCCAAAACATCCATAATGCTAATTTAACAGTGACAGATACAGAAGAAAGATGACATTCTGAGTGTTAATGGTTCCCAATTCCCAATAAGAAAATTAGAGGATGACAGTCAAAGTCCACCTGATCAATTTGAATAAATTTTCTGTTAGAATACAATGTTGCACAAGAAGTTTCCATTTTGAAATCGGTGCTAAAAGATTTATTATCAAAGGAGAAAAGAAAAACTACAGGATAGACTAATCTGTAAATAATTTAAGAGACAAAGTCAAGTAAAACTCAGCAGGTCTGAGAAACATGCATGTCCTGCTGATAACACAGGAATGACTGACTTTTCTCTAAAGAAAGTTTGGGTGCAATTCAGTTCATTCTAGAGTGTAAAGTGGAAAATGAACTTGAGAAAAACAAGTTGGAACAGGCAGATTCTGTTATTTGAGAAAATAGAAGATAACACCTTAAAAACAATTAAATATAGAATCCAGGAATGAATTATTGCTGTTTCTATAATAAAATTTTCCTATGGAATGATATTCTTTTCATAGTTTTGTTTGATTTGTTGGTTAAATGGTTGGTGTTTTTGATAAATATGAGGACAATTAATCAATTGTTATTTCTTCAGAAAACTCACATTTAATTAAATAGGAAAAAAATGTTTCCAGTATTACTTAAATTTACAACCCAGATTGGTATGTGAGGGTTGTATATGTGACTTTGTTTACAGGATCTTCGCAAAAAATTTGTCTTTTCTCTACTTTTGTTGTGGTTTAACCCAGCTAGCAAGTAGGGCCCATGCAACCATTCACTTACTTCCTAAAGTACACCAACTAAAGATGGTTTAATAGGTAAGGGAAAGCAAAGCACATCTCTGTGTTGTTGTCTTGGTTTTAGCTGGGGTAGTGATAATTTCCTCACAGTAGCTAGTATGGGGCTGTTTAGTATTTCTGCAGGAAACAGTGTTGATAATGGAGATGTTTCCAGCACAAATCCAAAACATAGCCCTGGCCAAAACCAGCACAACTTTCTATGGAATCTTTTTGAAAATTTTCAATATTTGTGTTTTTCACTGTTATTTATTTTTATTTATTTACTTAGAGTATGTGTATATTTTTTTTATTTTTCTAAAATAAGTCTCTGGAAGTTGGTGTTTTTGCCCCACATATTTACATAACTATATGTACTGTAACATTAATAATTTGAACATTCCCTTCTATGAAGCAATTTATTCATAAGTAGTCAAAGTGCTAGACAAACGATCAAATTATATATAAAAAAAAGAAAATTAGTTTTGCATTCAGGGATATATTGGTATTTGATATGAGCAGCAGAAGGGGTACGGAAATCTGAAGTCACGCATTTTCAGTTTAACTAACTATGGATTCAAGTCAGCAAAACAGAAAATGTGAAGTTACACTTGTAGACATCTTTCTTTTTCCTGGTTTGTTCTACTATCAGAGGAATGCATTTTCTGTTATTTAAATGACATGTAGAAAATTAATGTTTAACAGACCTAAAATAATTCTTAGCACAGTAATTTATTCACTATGATCCTAATGGTATAATGTCAGAATTGATCAGATTAGTTTTACTAGCAATTATTGTCCTGAAATTAACAGATCATTCTTTTAGGTCATCAATTACTTACACATATGGCTCCAGCTGAAAGACTGGGGGAAGAAAAAGCAAACCAAAAGCCCAGTCTTCCCCAGATGTTTCAGTGTTGGCTATCAGAAATGAAAGTAATGTATTAGCTGTACTGGAGGAAATGTTAAGTCAATTATACTCCTGCAAGATTTATAAGAACTAAAGTGAGTTTAAATTTGAATTGTCAAAGGAAATTTTGCATGCATTAGCCTCTCAGCTACATCCATTCCATGTATTTAATTATGTACTGTGTTTTGAACCACTATCTCCAAAGCAGTGTAAAAAAGAGTTTTCCTAGACTACTGTTCACATTGCTCTGAATTACACATGTAGAAAACCTGGCATTTTAAAGCTGAGGTCTCGCCAAAAAAAGAACCTAATGTTAATATACTTTTATTCCTCTCCTGACGATGTGTATTACAGTAAATAGACTTCACCTCGTTCCCTTGAATGTTCAACTAGTCAAGTGTTTCAAGTAATTTAATGTTAAAAGATTGCTTATGCACAGCCCAGCATATTTGATATTATTTTATTTCCAAGGCTATGCAGAAAAACATCATTTGGTAGAGAAGGTTGGACTGCTCGCGTGCTCTAGCACTTAATCTGCAATTAATATCCCAATATTAAGGCAATATTTTGGCAATACTATCATTTATGAATCATTAATGTTACAAAAATATTATTCATTACTAATGCAAAACAGCTTAAAACACAGAGGAGGTAAAATTTTTAGAAAAAGAAAATTTAAAAATTTAAAGGCTTGTTGCATTTATCTTCAAGGATCAAAGTTCTTCCTTATTCAGCCTTCTCATATCCTGTTTCAGGGATGAATGTTCCAAGAATGTTTTAAATCTCAGTGAAGTAAATTGCAGCCTAAGCCAGATTTTTCAAATTGAGCCTGTTAGACCTTCTCTTTTGCTTGAATTTGTGAACTGTATGCACTAAGAACATAGTGAAATAGTATCTGTTAGTAGCATTCTGCTCTGAATAAAATGGCAGTGATGCAAAACATTTATTGGATTCAGGAGGTGAGGTTGTTGCAAGGTTGCATTTGCAGGATGTGAACTTATGTCTGTTTGAAATGAATCCTCTGGAATACTGGACAAGAAAGTAGAGTGGGAAAACAGCTTCAATGTAAATGCTAAATAAGTCAATATTGAAGTACTGTCAATAAGTTTCAGAGCTTAATTTTCAGGCAGAATTCCATCATATTATGATGGAAAAAAGAAAGTCACCCAACTTGAAGTAATTCCCATGTCTGAGAAAAAATGCAGATTTGAAACTCTACATACCTACATCCCATAAAAAGAAAAAAATTGGCTTGGAAAGAAAACTGCTTGGCTTTTAAGTGTACCCTGCTTGGCCTTTAAGTGGACTGAGCTAGTTTGTATGGAATTCTTAGGACAGAAATAAAAAATTAATAGTAGAAATGTATTGTACTATTTCAATATATGTTTCTTGGAGATTTAGCTAAGGAAATTGAATTCATCTTTTTATTTGTTCTGTATGCTTACAATTACCTATATGCGATGAAATTGATGAAACTAAGACACAAATGGTTTGGGTTTTTTAATCCTCTCTGCAAATGGTGTAGCAGTAAAACTCCTGTGTCCAGCGCATCTCACTGATTGTATTTGCTATTCCATTTTTCTCTTTTTCTGTAGATGAGCCCTATTTGTGTATAAACCAAACCATTTTAAGTAGCTACTTATAATGATTTAATTTCAGAGACTCCTTTGCCTAATAAGCTTTTCATTTAAAATCTGAGCTCCAAGCTTTATAAAAGCTACGTGGTCTACATGTAAACACTGTGTAAATAGCATCTGAATAAAAGGCAGGGGCACACATTAGGAGCTGCCAGAATTGTATCTGCCCTGCTAGCTGCAGCTTGAGGAGTTGAGGAAGAAAAGTACTGATTGACTGGTGCCAGCTCAAGTGAAAAATATGCCAGCATAGAGAAAAGTTAGAAACAAACACAAATATGGCTTATAGGAAGCGTATATATTTGTCGGTAGAGGGACAAGACAAAGCTATTTAAAATGTGGACATGAAACATGTTTGTTTGTGATTTAATTTAGTAGAGAAATAGAGAATCACATTCTTAGATTTTGAATCTGCCAGATGATACTACCCCTCATGGTTTTACAGAATCTGATGCAGCATTCTGACTGCAATGTTGTTTGAAAAGGGGTTCTTTATGTTTATGCAATTGTATGTGTTGCTAAAACATGATGACTGAAATGTGTGTGTGTCAGAGGAGTTGTTTTTGTCTAGAAACTATATGTGATAATGAGGAATGTTCAGCGTCCTATCTGGAGAACATTTATTCGAGAAAAATAGTTCTTAATTGCTAGTTATGGATTGGAAGCTTTTAATGGCTTTTACCTTGCTGTCTAGTTTTGTTATTTGCAGGAAACTGCATGTTTGTATTTATTTGCTCTAAGCAGCAGGTTACATTTTACTCAGAGAAATTGAAAGTAATCAAACATAGTTAATATCCACAGGTAAAGATTAGTGTGCTATTTAGAACAGAAAAGCCTGAAGGAAATTGGAAATAATAATAAAAAATGTTAGATTACTGTTTTTTTTAAATGAGGTATGTATGCATCAATACTAAAGTGTGCTTTCATAAATTAAAATCTGTAATAAATCCATTCCACTTTGAGTATAGTAACACTGTAAAAAGACTTTCAGGCTAACTGGTGATCCACCACCTTTCCTTTTATTATTTGGGGATTTTTGTTGGTGTGGTGGGTTTTTTTTGTGGGTTTGTTTGTTTGTTTGTTTGTTTTTACTTAGTAGTAAATGGATAGATAGTGGTAGATGGATAGATAGTGGTAGATAGATAGATAGATAGATAGATAGATAGATAGATAGATAGATAGATAGATAGATAGATAGATAGATAGATA
>JAWWMP010000132.1:53483327-53502685 GCA_035047865.1 Dendrocincla tyrannina | reverse complement strand
AGATGATCTAATTATTTTCAAATAGTTCCAAGGAGAGGGAAGATATTTCTCTACTGAGTTTCAAACAGATGGTGGTGTAAAGTACATTAGGTACATAAAATCATTTAATGACAGACAAAATCTTAAAATCCCTTGGAATTAAATTGATATGGAACCTTTTTAATGACTTTTAAATTTTGGGGCTTAGAAGATGCTATCAGTCATAAAAGCAAAGAAACTTGCATCTTTGATCTTTCTTTGGATCCGATGTCCAGTATTTTATATGAAGAAAATCAGATGTATACAGCTATTCCCTTAAATTAATTTGATGCAGAGATACACATTTACTTGTGGATTTAGTTTTAAACAGAGAAAAGAATTGGACAATTCTTTATTATCTACTGACAATTATTTGAACAGTACTTGTACTCTGCTAACGTTATCTGTAGAGAGATAGGGATATGTGTGCTTGAGACAATAAATCCAGGGAGGGAAAAAACGAGTCATATTAAGTATTGAAGTATGCCAGAGATGAGATAACAGATTTTATCTGGGAATAATTGACATGAGAAATAAAAGTGTAGAAAATACCAGTAAAATTCAACCTATTAAGTCTGATTCCTTAAAGGAAAATAAAGAAGACCTGTCTCTTACAGACCTTTCTTGAAGCATGAAAATTGTTTAAAGGGCATCCTAATTTATCCAGTTCACAAAGCTATCTGTCATGGCAAAAAAAGATTTTTTTCTTGAAATGGATGCCTTATTCTCTTTCTCCCAGTAGCTGTTCAGACTCTCTTGTCTATTTATATTCATTATTGTTGGTGTAAGAACAGTGCTGGTTTTCATTATTTCATTGGCATGAGAAGCCTTGATTCAGTTTTGCTGTCAATTTTGACCTCTTTTTGTACCTCCTTTACTTTCAGTGACTAAAAGCATATGTAAATAGAAACAGAGAAATAAAGTACTTCTGTATCAAAACCAAAACAAGTATAACAGCACTCAAGATATATGTAATTGCATTTCATGTCTGTGGTAGGGTAAAGCATTCACTGAGAGTTTGTTCAGTTGTTTATTGCACCATTGCATTTTTAGCAAGTTTTCACATACCTGGTGGGAAAGAGACTTGAGAGTATACGTAAATAGTCGAAAAAACCCCAAAGTCTCAAAATATCTACACAGAACAAGCAGAATAAAATTAATGTTAATTTTAAGGCTGATAAGTATTTTTAGTCAAAATATTTTGAGAATACATTAATTTTTCCATTTGCTTTCTCTCTATAACTGAAAAGTAAACCGATTATTTTGAACATTATTTAGCCAGCCACTCATCTCTGATTTAAAGTACATATATATCTATATATGGCCATGCTTTACCAGTCCAATTAACTTTTCTTGAAGTGTTATAAGTTTCATAAACTAATCACTGGTGTCTGCTACTGTGGGCTGTTTGTTTAACGACTATGCTTAGTCTAGACCTAATTTGATGGCTCACTGTCAGAGATGCTTCGTTTACAGCTCTCTCTGCTGCTCAGTCCTGTACAAGATCCATGAACTAAGTGTGATGCATAGTTTCTAGTAGGACTTCATTCAGCTCTGGTAGGATCATGCCATTCTTTTTCAGCAATTCTTCTGGAATAATTCTATTATCTGACAATTAATGTGGTTCAGGTTATTGATATTTTTTTTGCCTGAAATTGCAGCTTCAAAGTAGACCCAAGTAGAAACCAATTGTACCAGCCAATAGGGAATCTATTACATTAATAAATTAGTTATACTTCAGTGCACAACGTTTCACAAGAACACAATCCCAAATGTCATCGCTATTATGATCTCAGAAAGGAGTCAGAGACTAAACACTGCACAGAGAACAATTTTCTGTTGAATATTTTTCATTCAAGAAACCATATTTAGAATGGCCTGAAAGGAAAATGCCTGTACAGAATATGCACCATATTGCCTAGCCATGATACATCATGGGAGCAGTAGTGGGCAATAACCACTTAATGAATGAAAATTAACAGTTTATTGAAAATTTGTCTGAAATTTTAATTGCCAAATACCAAATTACTTTATTCACTTTAACAATAATTGTCTCTCATGTCAGATAAAATCTACAGATTTCGTATTCATCTGTCTGATAAACTTTTTTCATTTTCTGATTCTTTATATTCTGTCCGACTCCTATATTTGATCTCTTAACCACTGTATTTTCATGTCCTCTTTAGCTTTTTGAAATAGTCCTGCAGCCACTACGTGATTATGACCACTGCAACTTTTATTGGGTAGATTAACAGAAATGACTCTGTGGATTTACATTAGAAATAATAAGGGGATTATTTTAATTTCCTCTATCTTAGTCAATACATTTAAAACGCTAATATATTATTTTTTTTTCAATAGTATATTTACTCTTAAAAGAAAAAGAGAGTTTAAATTCCCTATTAATATGTTTTGCTGCATTGTATACTATCCTAACTGGTATAATTAGGGTTTTTTCCTATCTCTAGTTAAGAATTTAGTCATGCATTGCAAGTGAAGCAAGCTTAACATTGCCCCATTTCAAATCATTTGTCATGTCTATTGGAGTCTTAGTGAAAGCATAAACATAATTTAAGAAACTTCTTGATATTCAAATAAATGAAACAAGATGAGACTATCTGATTCATTCTTGAAAAACTAGATATTGACTATGAAGCTGTAATCCAAAATATATATACTGCACTTCTTAAGAAATCTGGAAATGTCACAAACCAAGGAACAATGGAATATTTTCTGAGATTTAAAATTTTATAGATAAGGATATAGGCTTTGACAACCAAGTTAAGCAAAACTATACTGACTAATATTTAATATTGTGCTGCAAAACACGAGGCAAATTGCAATAATGAACATTCTTAGACCAAGAGAATCAGTTAATTAAAAAAAGTACTTCCACTGCAGTTACTTCTGACAAAAATTATTCCATTTGTACTTTAGGGCTGGGAAATATTTCACATATTTTGGAGGAATATCTCAAGAAATCTGTTGAGGGTATGCTCAGGTGAACTAAATGGCTTTGGAAATCTGAAGAAAATGTTACCTATTAGCTGGTCAACCAAAACCCCAATATCTTCATCACAGGGAGAAGAGATAGATGCTGACTAATATGCTTAGATGCACCTGATCAAGTCCAGTCTTGCCTTTAACTTTCATCAGGACACAATTTTATGTGTAAAGCAAAAACTCTCCTTTATCACCTATAACTGTCGAGTGAATGAAACACTGTAGGATACTTAGGGTCGAAGGGAGTGGTCAAAAACTATGATAGACAGTATAGGCTTCATTAGATTCCACCTCTCACAAAAAAGATTGAGACTACTGTTTCTGGCAGGCTTAGACTTTACAAGTAACACTTGATTTTTTTCTCTGTTTTGTTTTGTTCAAATTGCTTTTACGCTTTCCATTAGTATAAAAAATTATTATGCTGTCCCATTCTACAGTGAGATAAATACTGATACTCTAACCTCTTTTCATATAACATCCCTATGATTCATGTGTAGGATTACAGCTTATCGACTGTATGTGCACAAGGGGAATTAATGCTGTGCTTAATACTTAATTACTAATGGACTGTAACCCAGATGAATCTGTCATAAGTATGGAACAATTCTGAGCTGATGTTTTCAATTAATTCACTAGCTGTAATCTGCAGACACAGCTGAAAAATCAATAAAAAAAATGAAAAAAATCCCTTTGAGCAGGACATAAATCACACCAAGAGGTTCATTATATTTCTATATTTGTCTCTCCATTTTTTTTTGAGGTGTGGAAACTTTCCCTCATACTTACTATAAAAACAGCATTAGCAGCAGAAAACAAAACCCCAGCACTCCCTCTTCCCAGCATAATTTCAATGAGAAAGCATCAGTACTTTGAACAGAAGTACAAACGTAGGTGAATTAGTTGTGTGAGGAATTGAAAAACACCTGAAGTACAATGAAGTCATTGGTCACAACCAGCATGGATTTATTAGAGAAAAGTCCTACTTGTCAAGCTTTGATAAAATTATCCAGTGGGTAAGGCATTGTCTGACAGGTCAGGTGCAAAACGTTTTAGTAAATGGGATAACATCAGACTGCCAATGTATCACTAGTGGGTTCTGCAGGGCTCCATCTTAGGCCCTGTGCTCTTCAACATCTTGAAAAATTACTTGGATGTAGGACTCAAAGTGTGCAGATGATACTAAAATGGGAGTAGCCATCAACTCCGTCAAAGGAAATGAGGCCCTGCAGAGGGACCGTGACAAACGAGAGAGCTGGGTAATCAGCAATTTTATGAAGTATAACAAGGGAAAGTGCTGGATTATTCAGCTGGAGTGGGGCAACCCTGGATGTACATACAGACTGGGGAATGAGGTGCTAGAAAACAATGCCATGGAAAGGGACTGGGGGGTCCTGGTCGATGGCAAGTTGAATATGAGTCAGCAGTGCCCTGGCAGCCAGGAGGGCCAACCCTGTCCTGGGGGGCATCAGGCAAAGCATCACCAGCAGGTTAAGGGAGGGCATTATTCCACTTTACTCTGCACTAGTGTGGCCTCAGCTTAAGTCCTGTGTGCAGTTCTGGGCACCACAATATAAGAAAGATATTAAGCTGTTACCATGCAAAGGAAGGCAACGAAGATGGTGAAGGGTTCAGAGGTCTAGATGGTGAAGAGGCCATTCAAGAAGTGGCTAAAATCACTTGGCTTGCTCATCTTGGAGAAGAGGACACTGAGGGGAGACCCTATTGCAGTTTACAGTTTCCTCAGGAGGGAAAGCAGAGGGGCAGGCATTGATCTCTTCTCTCTGGTGACCAGTGACAGGACCTGAGGGCATGGCATGAAGCTGTGTCAGTGAAAGTTTAGGTTGGATATTAGGAAAAGGATAGTTGGGTGCTAGAACAGACTCCCCAGGAAAGTTGTCACAGCACCAAGCCTGTCTGAGCTCAAGAAGTGGGCAGTGCTCTCAGGCACATGGGATGATTATTGGGACTGTTCTGTGCAGAGCCAGGAACTGGACTTAGATGATCCTTGTGGGTTCCTTCCAGCTCAGGATGTTCTATGATTCTGTAATTCAGAGGCAGATTTTACTTCTTCTTAGAAAAAGCTGAAAGTCCCAAAATAATACCTCTAAAGTCCAGGGTGACAGTGGTTCATGCCACTGGCATAGAATAAAACACAGGAGCTGGTAACTAGTTAATCAGTGAATCATTCCCTTTCCTGGTGACAAGTTAAAGTATTATAATTTACTGCTGACTTGAATGATTTTATACTTCTGTTGTGCTTCATGATTAACTAGGATGAGCACTATATTTTAGAAAATTTAACCTATATCTTCTGAATTATACTTAGGAAAAATGTGCATTAATACAATAATATTTGATTTCTATTTTTAACATTCATTTCAATCTTGTGTGGTGTAGAACTTCTGTTAAAGACTTGAAAATATATTCTTTGTGCATTCAATTCACTGCATTGGATTAAATTTGGTTCTCTATCCCAGATATTGCTAATATCTTTAAGCAAGTAAAATTACATATAAATTATAATTATATTAATTACATATAAATTATATATGGATTTGTGAGAGAAACATGTATGACATTAACATATAAGTGAATATTTTTCCATTGTGTGGCATAAAGTTCCCCTCATGTGACATAAAAGGTTAAATGACTTATATTTCTTCTTACAACACAACTTCTCTTGACAGCTACTAAAAAGACAAGTAGTCATAAGTTATTTGTTTCTGCTTCATGCTGAGCTCTACATTATTTAGTTGATAATTTGCATGCAAAGCATGGAAAACTTTCTTCTTCCCCCCATCTGAAAATAACAGAATATAAATTAACAGAACTTTTACACTTACTGTTCAAGTTTAACCTTTGAGAGTCTATGCCATAACAAAATAAACATTTCATGAGTCACAGAGAAACCTCTTGGAAACAAAAGTAATTCCCTTTTTATGAAAGCAATAGTACATGTTATTTTATAATATTTTATTCTGTATATGGAGGAATAAAATAAGATCCAGTATCCAGCTACATGTTGCTGTGCAAAGTAGAACTGTATGAAGCATTTCATTTTCAGGGATGCAGTGGTACTATCAAGATAATTAGTTCAATTTACTATCTCATGTGGCAGAGTAATTCTATAAGCAAAAGGAAGTCACTAAAAGATGACTGAAAGAAATAAATCAGCATTCTCCCTTAAAGCCAATTCTCAAACACAGAAGCATTCAATCAAAACTTTATTTTGGCTTGAGTTCTTATCGACAATCACAAGTTGCTCAGTTTTTCTGTTTGTTTTTTGGGTTTTTTTTGAGTTTTTGTTGTTTTATGTTTGTTTGTTTTGTTTTGTTTTTTTCCCCCACTTGTGATAAGAATTAAGTGGCCATGTGTGTAGGGGGGGTTATCTTTTTAATTAGTCACCATTTGAACCTAAACGTTAGTCAAACGTAATGCATTTTTATATCATTTCAACAAATATTAGTCTTACAAAAGAGACTGCAACAGTGTCAAGTCACTGACTTTTTCAATCTATTCAACTTTCATTATCAATTCTGGATACCCTTGGACGTATTTGTGAGATATCCATGAGACCTAATGATAGAATCACAGAATATACTGAGTCGGAAGGGACCCACAAGGATAATCAAGTCCAACCCCTGGCCCTTCATTGGACCATCCGCAAGAGTCACACCATGTGCCTGAGAGTATTGTCCAAACAATTCTTGAACTTTGTCAAGCTCGTTGCTGTGACCACTTCCCTGGAGAGCCTGTTCCAGTGCCCAGCCACCCTCTGGCTGAAGAACCTTTTTCTAATATCCAACCTAAACCTCCTTTGACACAACTTCAGGCCATTCCCCCGGGTCCTGTCACTGGTCACCACCGAGAAGAGTGTATGCCCCTCCTCTTCCTGTCACAAGGAAGTTGTGACATTGGACATCTTTTGGGATTGTGTTTCTAAATGGAAACAATGCTACATTCACTAATATCCCTCAGAATATATTACTTGGAGTATCTCCAAAAAACCAGTTTTCTTTCGAATGAGATAGGCATAACTTGGAACTCATATTGTTTTTATCTTTCTGTGACAAGAATGTAGTTTTCCTACATGGTGTCCATTCCTGATGTGAAAATACATTATTAAATATTTATCACCAAGAAATAAAAGGGAGGCACAACTGAGGTGAGCTAACAATTGCTGCCAGCTACCCTACTTCCTTTTAGCTCCTGCAGTCTCATCACTTTGGCAGGAGTATCAAGAAAATTATGTTGACTTTTGAGCCTTGATTCAGATTTCCTTAAGTCATCTTTAGGAGAGCTGACATTCTAATTGCTCAGTGAATTGTTTCAGCTCAGACTTTGTTAAGCACTGACACATTTTACTGAAAAATAAAGGTATGTAATTTGACACAGTGACAGATTAATACCTTAGCATTAGATTGGCAGAACAATTAAACAGCTTATATGTTTCCTACATCTTAATGTCTGTGCTACTTCAGGAAGCCATAGTATGCCCTGCTTCTCTGAAGAATATGTTGCCATTTCAGTGATAGAAGTAAATCAGGCTATCAAAGGATTTAACAGGATTACAAGAAGTCTTGCAGCAATTACATTTAAATCTAGAAAATTAAAATCCAGGGAATTTAGGTTCAGCATGGTGTATTTAATATGGTACTCACCACTGGTATCACATAAGCTGACACTTCTTAGTTCTCATTATATACATGCAATTGGTCTTGTGAACAAAAATGAAATAATACAGTCTCAACTGCAGGATAAATACAACTTAAGAGAAAAATTTATGATCTAATGTACTTATCTTTATTTTATTATGTAATCAAGGGTTAAAATTAATATTTGTCTTGAATGAAATCCGTTGAATTTGATTTTACTTAAACATAATGTTATATGCCACTTACATTACTGTTTTCCACTGACAATCAACAGATCAATAGGAAACGCCCCCCTCCCCTCCCCCCCAAAAAAAAGGGCAGCCATAGATATGTTTTTAATATAAACAGTCTTTAAGTTAATTGTGAAACACTGATGATTCCTTGAAGAACACAGATGCAATATTACTGAGCTGGTACAATCTCTAATTTAGGTAAGAATTTTTTTTTATCAAATTATTCCATAATTAGGAGAACAGTTAAAGAATAACCTTAACCTGCCTGAAGGCAATTGTGATAACAAAAATTGTGGAATCTAAGCCTAGCATATTATTGCTTGGGTAATATTTCTTTGGTTACATATCTGAGTCATGTTAAATAGATATCTAATCATGTGTAGTCTGTTTAATAAACAAAAAAACCCTCATAAAAATCTTATACATCCATTGTCTTATTTGACTCTGTTCCTCCCTAAAACAGAGGCAGATATTATCCAAGGGGAAACAAAAACAAAATGTCATATAAGAAGTAAACACTTTTGAAATTTTTATTCTTACACCAATTTCAGATTTAATGGACTTCAGAGGCATGATATGTTTTGCACCACTACATGTAGAAGCAATATTAAATCTTTAACTCTGTGAGGAAGCTGTGAATTAGGATGGATGTGTTTGGCCTCAGGCAAGAACACTTTATAAATGTTATCATGTTGGAACTTGAAAATGGGTGGGGTTTTTAGCATCACAGTCTGATTAACACCTGACTTAAATGGTCCAACTGTTTTTGGTTTTTGTTTGTAATTTTTATTACTGTAAAATTTTAAGGAGGATTCTAAAATAGATTTTTAGTTGAACTGAAGCTCTCCTTCTAAGGTTGATTTATTACCCAAGAAGTCAAGAATCATAACCCAGTTAACAGTTAATTGGATTGAGGCCAAAGTACATGAGTTAAGCAATCAAATAAACAGAATGGCAGAGCTGAAAGGAAATTTTAGAAGTCATTTCGTGCATCCTTGGTTTCCCAAGGTATGATTAGTTACATTTATATTATCCTTGGGAGACATTTTTCTAGACATTCGTAAAACTCGTTCCAGACTCTGTAACCATCCATCACCGCTACATATATCCTCAAAGTTATTTTTCCTAATTTCTAGTCTGATTTATCACTGTTGCAATCAAACCATTGTTTTTATTCCTTTCTTCTATGGACGTGCAAAATAGATTGCTTCCACCTTTGTTTTGTTTTTTTTTTTTCCTTCCTTTCCTTCTAGGTTCATGAACCATGCTGTTTTCTCTGTACCTGCTTGCTGTTCTCACTAACTCACTTTCATCCATTCTATCATGAACCTCTTTCAGATGTTAAAGAAACAGTTAACTGTTTCCATTTTCCTGTAGCATTGCTGTATTTGTTTCATTTATTTTTATTAGGTTTAGTTTTAGAGGGCTATCTGGCAACTCATGTTTGCTTTGAACATTTCACTCTGGTCTGTCTTGAAACTGCTAAGTATTTAGACTTTTGACATGATACAGCAACAAGTCTTGCTGGTTTTAGGGATTTTTTAAGGGAGACTTTTATTTCACCATTTTTCAAGTAAAGTGATAATTGAAAATTATCACTATCATTCTATATTCCTTTTTCTTTGCATAATAAAAGAATAAAAATTTTGAGAAATCATTATTTTATATCATTCTGTCATACCTTGTCTCACAGTATTAATCATTCCATTAGAGTATATATAAACCTTTATGTACTTTGAAGTACTTTCTTAAGCACTGAAAAGAATTTCAGAATTGGGCATGATATACATAAAATTATTCTAGTCCAAAAGCAATTAATATATTCATTACTTCAGTGCAGTTGGCATATCTCAAGCAGTGGGTTTGTGTTTGACTTTATTCAGTAGGACTGTTTTAGAGATGGCATGTACTATCTCTGCAGTACATGATAATGCCACATTCAGAATGACAGCAGTCCAAGCCTTGGGGCACTAAATGCTTCTTGAGATATGTTCAATTGCTGTTTAACTGTATTTAGCCTAAGGTGCAGAGAAAGAAATTGCTGATGCCTTCAAACATGTTTAAGTATTTTAATAGTGTCTTGGCATGTCAGAATATGCCACAGCACAAACTGGAGTGCAGTTCCTGAATTACTGCAATTAGGAGGCAGAAATTTCAAAAGCAGTACTGCTATAGCTGTGTATCACCATAGCCAACTTTCTTTACCCCCCTTAAACAGTGATTTCCATAATATGTACCCTCCCATCTGTTTTCTGAATTTTTGCTCTCTTATCATGTAGTCAATACCTGTTACGCTTTAAGAGCTGTATTGTGTCCCTGACCTCACAGCTCATAAAACAGAAAACCTTTTAATATAAAAGCTATGTAAAAGGACTCCTGTTTAATTACATAGTCTTAATGGTGTTTCACTTGTATTTTGGATGGCTCTCTGAAGATAGAAGATAGCATATTAGTGTAAAGAGTGCAGGAAAAGGTGGGATGATAAGTGGCTCATCCAAACCACAGTCTCTTTCATTACTACATTACCATTCTTATTCCTTTTTCTTTTCTCACAGTAGTCTAGAACTACTGCACAAGCACTTTTTACAGGTCTTAAAAAAATGGAACCATACAGGGATATTATGGACCTGTCAATGGGGAAAGCAAAGTCTGCATGTAGTACCATTGATTTGTCATAAATACTATTTAGAATTCATCTGTCAATGACTCCTCAAATCCTGTGGAGCAGCTGCATGGTTTGCAGAAGTACTGTTGCACTTCTGATTTGGCTACTGTGGTCTTGTACTCTTCCAAGAAAAAGGTCTACAGCTAGGAGTGCTTTCTAGGAATGTTCAAGTTATTGTGTCTAGATAGGGTGTCAGTATTGCTTCGGCAGGTTTTCCATCTCCAGGGACAAGTGGAATAGAACTTTTGCCAACTTAAGTACATGTAAAGTCTCTTATTACCGTAGGATTTGTGTATGGTTTACAAAAGATGAGAAAGTGAAAAGCTCCTTGTATTATTCTACAAAAAATCATCTATGCTACGACCATGTCATGACTAAACAATAATGCTGGGTTTCTATAAAGTATATTGTGCAGGAATATTTGTTGAAAAATGTGCAGAGTGGAGCCAGAGTGAGTGTGCATTCTTGACTGTATTTCTGCAATATGAGTGTACAAAAGAGCACATAACTTGTAACATGTAGAATCATAGACTGTTAGGGTTGGAAGGGACCTTAAAGATCTACTAGTTCCAAACCCCATATATACTTGTTGACTACTGAGCCCATAATACTTTCCCTGTACTTCATGAAATATATTCACCATTGATAAGGAATGGAAGGAGAGAAAATAGTGGAAAACTGCTTGGATGGAATATTCGAGTTGTTGGTTTCTTTGGCTTTAAACTGGATATAGAACATCATCTTTCCCTTCTCTACACTGCAGTGGTAGGTGCCTTCCTTTTTTGATAATAAGCAATCCTAATAGCCCTAAAGCAACAGTCAGCTGCAATCACAGGAACATGAGCATATGTATGCATATCTCCATTCATTTGCATGCTTTTGTACAAAGTTTTATGGAAAACATAAAACATATCACTGTCTAAGAAATTAGTCATAAATGTTTAAAGATTTGTTGGATGAATTGCTACTGCAGTTTCAAAAAATATTAACTTTTATCAGCTAACTTCTTCAAATTTGTGGTGGAAGCTTATATCAGATGCAATGAGACAGTAAATTGTGAGACTCTGTAAATTAGTGTACTCCATATTTTTTTTTTTCAAACAGAAGTCTGAGCAGTGGCCTGTTAAATATGATTTAAAAATATCAATGTTTGAAGTCTCTATTTACATGTATACCTAAAAACTTTTCTAAATATCTGCATTTTAGGGAGGTGGTTTACAATGGCGTTATAGATAGCTGAGCAATACCTAGTTCTGATCTAGTAACACCATAAGAAGATATGTTTGAAAGTTACTAAGATGACCTCTTCCATTGTATCCCTGATATTCTTTTTGCGCAGATAAAAGCTTAAAGTTGACTAGTCTAGGGATAAACTGTTAGAACCTGATCTCAAACCTACAAATTTCTGTCTAACAATATAATTAGCATTGTGATAATTTTTTTTTGTTAGTAAGTGGCATTTTAAGAACTTATTTGACTTGTTTTTCAGATCTGTAACTGTGGTAGAAATCTGTTGTAGTATTTCTTGATGATTTACCAATTGTGATGATGAATTTTTTGCTGTGTTGTATTCCATTAGGCTTGTCAGCTAGCAGTGGGGTCACTACTAAAGTGTTTCATTTTTAAACTGAGAAGCACTTAAAAAAGCATGTCACTTAGAGATAGATATATTTGAATGTAAATTATGCTGGAGGACAAGGGTAATTTTTTTTAATTTATTTTCAAATTCAGAGATTGTTCAAAATTCTGTGGGCTAGATAATTTAAAATGAGGCGCATAAAGTCACTACTCTGCAAAAGAGGGTTGATCTATTCAGTGAATTAGAAAAAATAGTTAATTATTTGGTAGCTAAAAGGGTGTGGCAGTTTATTCAAAATAAAGGTTAAATCTCTGTTATCTACTGCAGTGTATAGAAAGCATAAAATTTTTCCTCAACTGACTAGCTTAGGTACAGGTGGTAGTTTAGTCCTGACATCATTGGATGTTTTACCCATTGTCAGATGCCACACACAAACAGTGTTCCCTCCGTCTGCTTACCTGCCCCAACAAGTGCTGAGATTATGTCCATCTTTTAAAGAGAGAGCAAATAAAAACAGGTTTTAAACCATATTAGATTAAATCTCTGTTTAAGTGCTGTACTGATCCAAGCTCTTAGAGCAGATGCAAGAAAGCAATGAAGTAGAAGGCTACATTAGCTCTAAGTGCCACACATTAATTGAAGGGTGTTTTAGAGAAAAATATATGACACCACATATGACAGCCTGAGAGACATAAGGCTGCTGCTGGTGCTCCATGTCCCCAGGTCCAACCAGTAGCAAAGATGATGTCCAGTAGACACATACACAGAGCACACACGTACACCAAACATATACACAGTTGTCTGCACAGATCACAGACACTCAAAGCACTTACACTAACACAGACAGCACCAGTGGCTTCATTCTGTCCCCTTCTCTGGCTGGACGGGATGGAAGTCCTCTAGTAAGAGTGAACAAGCCCACATGCATATGCAGACATCATGCCCAGGAAAGATGTAGAAAGGAATTTAGTAAGAAGATAGATGGTGCTCATCAGGCACAGGACATGACCAGAAATACTTACTATCCAGCAAACTATTTAGATATGACTGGCCCTTTTATCCCCTTATATCTCTATTTTCCCCACTCTTGTTTCTCCAGAAATCACCTAAACCCCTCACTTGTCTTCCCTTTGGTTTTCCCCTTAAACATCACAGAAATCCTGTGCTATTCCAAACTCCTTTTCCTCCACATCCTGTAATGTGTTCTACGTACCTAGACCTGCATTAGATGGAATGATGGTTGTTCCTCCTGAGTCCTTATTTTGAGTACCTATCTGCCACCATAGACTCCTGTGTTTATCTGGGCCTGGGCAGATGGACCTTTGAGGGGCTGGTGGCTCTATGATGAGTAGCCTATCAGGTATTATTTGGGCTAGTATTATCACTTTTGTGTCTCTCTGACATCTTCTGTAGGTGTGAAGATGAAGTTTATCACATAACCCAGCAGGGCAACTCAGCCACACACTGACTTGAAGGTTATTGCTTCATAAAACAACACTGTAAGGCTGACTTGTACAGTAAGTTGTCATGGTTTACAGTAAGGAATTTGTGTTAAATATTTGCCCAGAAGTGACTAGGAGAAGCACTACAATGAAAAATGGTATATTTTCAAATGTGTGAAGCAAGGGAAATGTGCACTAGCAAGGGAAGGCTTGGTATGAACACATGTGA
Source organism: Dendrocincla tyrannina (assembly GCA_035047865.1). Lineage (NCBI taxonomy): Eukaryota > Metazoa > Chordata > Aves > Passeriformes > Dendrocolaptidae > Dendrocincla > Dendrocincla tyrannina. Next base: position 53,488,861 of record JAWWMP010000132.1, on the reverse strand, counting down.
TGCTGGCTCAAGATTTGTTTGAGCTAAAAAGAAACCAACAGATATTATGATATTATTTTTTTTAATCTGAAAAATCCCAAAAAAACAACAAACCCCAAACCAAAAAAACAAACCCAAACAACAACAACAACAACAACAACAGAAACTCTTTTCAATAAACACAAACTCCTATTTTTTAAATAAAGGTCAGACATATTGCCTTGACAAGCATTGCTAATATTCTGCCAGAGTAATAATTGAAATACTTGTAGCAAGCATGTTTAATGGCCTCTGCTTGGAAATAAAGCGCTGCTTGAAGAGTTTATGGTGATTTAAGGGGATTGGCCCTGTGGTAAAAATGTGAAAAATCCTGTTTAAAAATCAAAGCACATCAGGGGCAGCTCAGCAGTTAATTATGCTTCTTACCTTTAGGGAGTGCCAGAATAATACTGATTTAGCTGACAATTAGAGGATTTTCTTGCTGTCATTCCCATCTTCTGTGTATGTCTCCAGAACACAATCATCTGAAAATTGATAGGCCAATAAATGTCCACAATCTTTGCATTCTTCATTGGAAAAAAAAAAAAAAAGTGGGTGACTTTAAGGGCAGAAGCCTTAAAAATTACAATTGGGGGGAAAAAATAAATTAAAAATCACTGTTCCCTCCTTCCAGCCTTATACATCTCAGCTATAGTGTTACTCAGTGCTGTTTCTTCATTAAAATCAGTGAGATATTGAAATATGAAATATTATACAGTATTCAGGATATAAACAGTAGATTCTATAAAATGTTGACACCTGTTAATAGCAAATAATATGCATATTCTTTGAAATACTGCAAGAAATTACTAATTAAATTAATGTTTAAATGCATGAAAAAAGTCAGGACAAGATGAACATAAATCTGACTTGCAAGAGCTTTTGTAATTCTATTGGGATTAAATCCACAGTTGTTGAAATGTTTTCTCTACAAGCACCTGTTGTAAATATTTTAAATTAAAATAGTTTATTCTGGAAGAAGCAAAGGATTTTTGGTGGTGGAGGGTTGTTTTTTTTTTGTTTTGTCTGTGTTTTTGTTTTTTTGTTGTTGCTGTTTGGTTTGGGGGGTTTTGTTTGTTTGTTTTTTAACTTTATCAGTTGCCTTTTTTAACAATTTATAAAATATTCCAAGTTGGAATTCTCACTGTTTGAGAAGGTCATCTGGCAGCCAAAAGCAAAGAAAAATAGCCAAAATAGATGTAACAAAATGAAGGCTGAGTAGATCTTTGAAAAGCATTTTATAAGGCACATGTTATTACTGGAAAAAAATATTGTACACATGAATTTGGGGGTTGTAGTGGGAAGGCAGAAAGATGCCACAGCCCATATGAAGTACCTGACGGTGTTTTCATGTTGAAGCTCCTTGCATCCTTTTATGATAAACATTTTTTCATAAAACAAACATAAATGTTTCATCAAGTAAGTCATATCATATGAAAGTCATATCAAACAGACTGGAAAAATTTATTTGTTGATTTATGTTCTTTGTCAGCTTCGTTTGAATATCATATTACTTTGTATGCAGCTTCAGTTATTTCTTGTAGACCATAAAGTACAGCATAACTGAATAAAAACAAGGTTTCAGAATATTACCCAATCCTTAAAATAGTTAAGGTAGCTTTTTAATTCAGTTGTAATGCAAGTATCAAAATAAAAATATTAAAAACTACCTGTGTTTCCAACAGATAGGAGTCCATCCTGCAGGCTCCTGAATTTTGCTGGTTTTCAGTGAAAGCTCGTATAAGTACAGTAGCTAGAAAGCTCAGACACAGTGATCTGGAAGAGGGCACCTAACACAGCAAGTCACATATGAAATGTTAGTGTTTCTCTTTAGGCATCACTCATTCTCTCTGTCCCCCAACATACATATACACACACATTCCCCCCCCCCCCCCGAATATTTTTTTACTAAGTTTATAACCAATAGCAGAAGTTTTGCTCCTGCAGTTACTGATTGTTCAATTCATGTAACATCGTGGACTGACAACAAAGGCCCAATCCTCAGAAATACAAGCAGAGGTTTACATTATGTGCAGTTGAGTCCCGTTGTCAGTAACAGATCTGCTTACTTGTAGGGCACTTAATATGTTCATAAGTATTTGCAGGGTTCAGAGTCTCAGCATCCTTTGACATAAATTCAAAGCAATCTCTACAAGAAATTCAAAGAAAGGTATTTTTAATAATTTCAAGAAAATTGGCAGTAGGGAATGAAGTGCTTGTTTGACTCTTTCAGACACCAAAATTCATTCAGTATCTAATACCATATGCTTCTGGAGTTGACTTACAAGCACAGAAAATGGATTAATAGTCTTTTTTTTTCAATTATTGAGGTAGAGGATAACTCTACTGATCTGCTTGTTGCCTGTGGGCACATGCAACGTAAAAAAATTATTACTGTGGAACATATTACTACAACATTTCTACAAAGACCTTTAAAAATACCTTTTGTGAATTTAAGGATTCTTAGTTTCAGTTGAAGTCATTGTAATATTAATTTCTAAAGACAGCTCTCTTCTATTTTCAGATTCACGGCCTCTACCAGATGTAGCTCTGACAGGGAAGTGTACCCGAGAGTGTGATGAATATGGCCACTCGGACTCCTGCTGGATGCCAGTCCGCACTTCTCCGGAGAGAAAACAGAAGAGCCAGCCAAAACTCTCCACTTTCATGCCTGTTGATGAACGGGGCAGTCAGGAAAAGCTGGCCAATGGAGAAGCCTCCCTCATGGGTGATCGCAACAGAAACCTCCTTAACAAAAAGTTGACCTCATCCTATGAGACCTTCAGCGCGGCTAGTTTCAGCAAAAATGAAGAAGGCAATCCAGAGGATATCCCCCTTACACAGACAGGGGAATACAAGCCATCTCCTGTCAATACTCTAACTAGAAGAGAAGTTTACCTGTAGGCTAAAAAAGCAGCAACAAAATTCTTTCATATTATAAAAAAGGAATGGGGCAAAAGTCTTAAAATCGCAACAATTTTAAGAAAAAAGAAATAAACAAGAAAGAGGGGGCCACCAAAGAGACAAAAGATCTGCCTGCCACTTCTGCCTCCATAGCAGGCATGTAATTATACTGTCTGCCTGACTATACTGTACAATGTAGAAAACATTGTTGTTACTTGCATGTCTAATTCCCCCTTCTGCTGATTTTTATTTTCCTAAATCTATGGTTCCAAATTCCTCCCATAGTAGCAAGCTTGATTGAACAGAACACAACACACTGTTGTTTCCCCTCTGCAGAAGCATGAGTTAAGCCACTCATTTTGTTATTTGTCATCTGGCTTGTTGAGGATAACATGTCAGGGAAAATGTATTCAAAACATATCATCTGAATATTGCTGATCCCCACCAGGGACAATCCTTCAGAAACCATACAGATATAGAGATAAATATAAAGGCATAATCATTAATAGGCACTTTGTGAAGACCACAGCTTTAATATTCTCACCTCTCTCTGAGGCTGGAAGCAACAGAAATATGTTCAGCCTGAGACTGCAGTCAAAAACATGGCATACTTTCCTGTGATTCATGGACTCCAGTTCTGTTTTATCCATCGAACAAATGTCTTCTGTGTCTCTTTCTCTCCTTCTCTCTTGTTCTCTCTAATGATTACTTCAACGTAAACACAACTAACACGTATACCATAGGATAGTAATGATAAACTGTTGAAATCATTATTTTGGGCAAGACTAACATCTAGCTGGAAAGATTGTAATAACAAAAAGGCCAAAGATCACACAATGGATCAGGGGAACTGCTAAGTACTGGGGCTTGGCTTAGAAAATTAATGTATTCACAAATAAACACATGTACCCATAACACATCTTCTGTTACATTTTGCACAGCAGCACAGTTCACAAGCCCAGATGACAATTTTTGGGATTTTTTTTTGTTTTGGCTTTTTTTTTTTTTTTTTCCAATGCGGTTCAGTTAAATGCCCAAAGGAACTGATGTGTGGGGTTTTTTTGTAATGATGTGACATGTTGCAGCACAAGCTGCATATGATATGCTGCATATGCCAGGGAATTTTTAAGATCAAAACTAAAAAAAAAAAAATAATAGTAGTAATAGAAGGCTGTGTTAATGAGAAGGATCCATGGGAGGGAAAAAGTGGACATTGGGATGGTGCAGTAACACGAGGATGTTACAAGTTGAATACAAAAGTTTCTTTTCAGATTGCAAGGAATGGTTGCTAAGTCTTTGGTCATCAGTGTTGCAGATTACCAATTGCTTCAATTCTGTCAAAGATATAATGAAAGCTTTCTTGAAACCAAGTGCATTAAAACCAAGAGAAGTGCAATACTAAATGATGTCAAGACTCAGAACATTTAGCATAAGTAGAAAATCGTTTGAAAAACAGTGATATGACACTCACCTAGCAGGTCAAGATGTGTCAAAAGGAGTCCAAGCTACTGTGATATGCAAGAATTGTAACAATTCTCATGGTGAGTGATTCTTGAAAGGAAGAGGAAATGAAACAGGTTTTTGTGCAATAAAAGCAACAAAACATGCAGCACGTCACACAGTTGCTTTGTACTTGACGCTGTAGTAATAATGGCAGACTGAGCTCAGACATTCAGATGAAAGCGACAATCGAACAACACAGCAAGGACAGCTCAAGGAGGGAGAAAGTGTTAAGATCCCTGGCTGTTTAACCTGGTGTGAAGGCATGACTAGATGGCTCTATAGTATACTGTAGTCACAATGTAGCTTTGGGTAGTTTCTTGCTTTGAAGAATTGCATAGAAATAACTTTGAACAGCCTAAGGTAGAGGTTGGTAAATCAAAACAACTTATCACATTTATCTTTTGAATTCACTTCTCCATGTAGTGGGATGTGCCAGTATTGGCCTTTTCATTCTCCTCTCTTGAGTTTACTTTCTTCAAGTAACATTAATTTGTGTATAGCAGTTATGATGAATGGGCACATTTTAGAAAGAAAATATTAAGATCAAAGATTAATAATGATTGATCATTTTTATGTTTAATTATTTAAGTAACATGGAGAGATGCAAGCTAGTACTTTGTTATGAGACTGCATATAGCAGTTACTGCTTTGTATAATCTGTAAGTACCTGTTTAAAAATGCTTCTAAAAATGCTTATGTAATGTATACACATTTTTCTTGCACGTTTCAACAGAATACACAATTGCATAACACAAACGTTCGACAGGATTTCCTTTAATAAGATTTTATTTAATATTACAAGAAAATAAATTAGGTAGCTGGGTTTCATATATTCTTAGACACTTTTTCTACAAGGCTAATAATACAGGTCATAGTAGACCTTCAGATTAAATGGATCAGCAGTCACTCACCAATTTTGCACCACATAAGACAGTCATGAAGTAATTTACTTGTGTGCATCTCCTTAGATCTAAAATGTGTGTGAAAGAATTTTTAAAAAAATTCTATCTACTGTAAGTGTTCACAGTAATTCTAGTGGAACTAGCCACTATTAATATGCTGATTACTCTTCTGACCTGGCATGACATACAAATATATTTTGTGTTTGT
>JAWWMP010000132.1:53458933-53483227 GCA_035047865.1 Dendrocincla tyrannina | reverse complement strand
TGGCATGACATACAAATATATTTTGTGTTTGTATTTTTCCTCTTTATTTGAACTAGGTTAAATCTGGTGCCACTCCATAAATAGAGTGCTTTTGTATAAAAATAAACAAATAAAGCTATAAAAATAATTAGGGTGAATGCAAAATATGCAACTGTGCCTTTTATACCTATTATTATGGTAAAGCGGTAGTTGGGTTTGGACACTAAGGGATAAGGGGCTATTCCCAACTTTTTTGAACCTGTATATTTACCTGTGTTTATTTTCTGAGAAATTATAAATAATATATTTAAAAACAAGCCTTTTGCCAAACTCAGTTAATGGACCAGTCTTAGGCATTATTAACACAAGGCTGTGATTTAAGTAGGTCTTGAGGGTTTTTTTATTACTATTTGTGTGGGATTTGGGGTTGTTTTAATTTGTTTTTTAATTCTGCTTCCTGGAGAACTATGACCAGTCTATATGATAGCTATTTAACAAGGTGTCAGCAGTTCATGTTGCCAGGAAAATTGACAATTCTTTTTTTAATTGCTTTTAGCCATCATCATATTTCAGTTGTACAGTATAAAAATCATCTCTTTTATTTCCTTCCATGGGAAACTCAAATGAGCTTTGCATGTATTTTACATTAGGGCACCTTTATAGATTGACGCATTAATATATAACTATATATATTAGAAAATTCAATGCTTTGGTCTAAAATCTAATGCTCATTCCGGATCTCAGACCCACTACGTTTATCCAATATGGTTTCTGACTGGCCTGCTGCCTGAGTTTCAGGAAAAAAAAAAAAAAGTTAAACATTATTTTTATGTGGGGGAAGAACTTAAATGGGATTGAAATGATTGGCTGAAAGGCTACCCTAGGAAGTTGTCAAGCAGGAAAATAATGAATATGGATAAAGACCTTGCCATAAATCCAGTCATCACCAAACACTTGTACGGAAGTTGAACAACAAAATATTTTTTCTTTTGTTTGTTGGTGATAAATATACAGTGTTTCCTTCAGGAAAGAAGCAGACGAAATAGCAATAGCAATAGAAATGAAAGTCTATCAGTTAAGTTGTATGCTGACTGAACAAACATAAACACTAGGAAGAAGACAACATTCACCAGCTACCTGGGGTATGCTTTCAGACAACTCTTTCCTAAATTTTAAAGCACTTGCATTCAGTGTGGTACGATCTGTTTGTAATATTAATCATTGACTATTGTTCTGCAACTTGGATGTTGATAGTGAAGCAGAGAAAAATTTATCATTGTTTATTATGAGTCACTATGCACGCAACTATGCTAAACATGGCAAAATGTATTAAACGCTAGTCCACTTCTATTTATGAAATATTTACATAATTTAATTTGCTTTTGTACAGTTTTATGTAAATAAATTGCTTGTCATTTTTGTCTCTGCAAATTAAAATATAACATGTTCAACTGGTTGCCCATTTGCCAGTTTACTTTCTCTGACAGTCTATTCCACTTTTACTGGATTAAATCATATGCTAGTTTTAATATTTAACCTGTATTTTGAACAGCAAAGATGACACTGCCTTAGTAACTGGCCACATATTCAGCTGCAGATGTAGCTGAGGTTTTACCTGTCTATGGAGTGAAATTCAACAGAGGCTATTGTCACTCAAGACAGCATGCATCTATTTTCATAGCAGAAATAGAGTACTTGTAATGATAGCAGTTGTTTCTGATTACTATTCAAAAGGGTTTTTTTTATTAAGGTGTGTTTAAACCTTCATATTAGGGGGAATAACAAGTTTTAAGTAAAAGCTCAGCCATTTCCATTATGGAACAGCAATTTTCTTATTGTCAACAAAAGTTGTTATTTTTCCAAGAAGTTTAGCGTTATTAACAGATCCTGAAAGGTAAGTGAAACATCTATACTCAGAAGAATAACACAATTAATGCAGCATTTCAGAGCAAAATGTGAAATAAAAGTCTCCAGTTCTTTCTAGATGTCAATCAAATTATCCATCTCTGCATAACTGCAGATCAAGAACAAACCCTCCTCAAGAAGGAACATCTAAGAAGGAGAAAGAGTTTATTCTTTAGATGTCTGGATCACACACTGGGTTGTTTTTGTCTTTGTTTGTTTGGTTTTGTTTGTTTTAACAGAGCAGGCTCCAAACCAGCCATTAAGTTGGATTTTGCATCAGTTATAATATGTGAAAACTGCATTTGTGGGGAGAGGGATCAAAGGTTAAACTGCCCCCCGCCTTTAGTTTATACAAAATACAGTATTGCAATAGATACCTTGCAAACCATTGCATACAATTTTCCAGTGAATGCCACAGAAAGTTCCATTTCTATCTTTTTACTTCAGTTACAGGTTATGCTTTGATTTTTGTGAATAGAAGGTGGCCAGAACTTTTTTTTTTTTTTTTAAATAAACTTTGCATAGGAAATGTCTGTCTCTGACTGTGCTTTCAGTTAACATTTCCTAGTGTTCTCTAAAGCACATGTCAAGGAAGATCCTCCCATAAGCAGAGGTCTGAATCTACATGCCTATGGAGAGAACTCGGTTCTCCGGCTGACCCTAAATCTTCCACATGGCACTTGAATGAGCTCCTCCACCTCTTTCAGCAGTAGCAGTATTTTAATAAGTAACTTCAGGCAAGCTTTCAAGTTTATTTTATACTAGTTGTAGTATGCAAGCCATGATCTTATGTTTGTTTATTTAGTCTTTTATCTGCATTTTTCTTGTTTACCCATTGCATCCAGGAAGGTGATTACAGGAAGATAAAATAAATTTCCTGGACCACAGAGAGTGGTAAGAGAGGATAATATAAACTGGCAAAAGCTAACAATTTATGTTCCCCTTTAACCCTGGCTTCATTTCTCCCTCCTGTGCTGCAGTAAAATGTAAATCTTATGCAGAGACTGAAATTAATAAATGTGACCTAGGCAGAAATAATTCCATGACTTTATTGAGCCTCCTAAGGGGAGTGTATAGAGGATGCTTAATAGTTCATAAATGTGAAAATCATCAAGCCTATGCAAAAGAAGAAAGCAACGCCAGAGTTAGACAAGAATATTTAGTGTATTGCTCAGTAAAATGGTAGGATTCTAGTCAGGCAGTTCATACAGCTCTTTCTCCTAAAGCAAGTACAGCTGATTTAGATATACTTACCAAGAAAGCAAGGGGGGAAAACATGTGAAATACCTATTCTAGTGGTATGGACTAACATCTGGGGAAAAAAACCAACCAAACAAACAACAAAGAACAGCAAGTAAGTATAATGTAATTGGTACAGAATTGATAGAAATAAATCCCTTTAGGACTTTCAAACAGATTTAAGAGTCCAAAAATAGGAAGATATTAATGCATAATTTGTAGCAATCTGCAGTATGGTACTGTAATTTCTGAGAAAGGATTCTTGCTAATTATAAGGCATGTGATTCTATTTAAGGTGGTGTTTTTAAAGATTTAGTTAACAGTTAAAAACATTTGTGTCTTAGTATTCCTGCTATGTAAGTTTACTAAAGCAAATTTCAGCAGGGTTCTACAGCATTCACTGTAGGAGAAGGCAGGTTTGGAAAGACCAAGATAGTCAGATATAATTTTCATATTTCTATTGTTCTTTCAGGATTGCAACCAAATTTTTCATGTTTACACTACAATAATGATTTTTTTAAAAAACCCCACCTTTCGACTGTGTTTTCCACAATAACGAAGAGGGAACAAAGTAGCAAAAGTAATATAAAAGCAGGTTTATACCATGTTTACTTCTCCTTTGGTAAATTTATACTCAGCAAACTGTAGTGTCATGGAGAGAACAACTTGAATAAGAATGAATCACTTAAGATTTTTCCAGTCCTGTGGGGAATCAGAGAAGGAAGGAAAGACTATAGCGAGAGAGGAAAAAATTGCTCTGTCTTTTTATTACCTACCGTTCATGGATCTCCAGCACCTACAGAGTTCTCTTAATGGGAATACTGGATTCTATCTTTTCCCCACAATAGTACACACTTTCACTTCACACTATAACTTGTAGCAAGTCTAGTTTGGGTTAATCATCTTCTTGACTCTTCCTTCTTATGTGGCAACTGTGTTACATGATTACAGAAAATGAAGGTGATTCTAACTGTGGTGAACTTACGGTGTTAGTAGTCTGCTATAATTAGATGAATATATATTTGATAAGACAAGCAGAAGTGAAGAAATCAGAATAAGATGAATAAGATGATCCTGTTAGTCAGAAAAGATCCACAAACTGATTCACACACTGTAATGGTTTATTATTTAATTTTGATGAAAAGAGAAGAGGCTGAAAAATTCACAAGGAAAAAGTGAAAGGAGGATGAAAAAAAAATTACAGATGGACCATGCATATCAGTTGCATGTGTTTATATGTATATATACACACAGCTCTCACTTCCTGCTTTTGAAGTAGATTTTAAGATTCCAGAAAATTAATCAATGTCAGAAACAGAATATTGGACAACAGGGGCCTTCAGTATGATGTCCTATATCTATGCTAAGGTTTAGTAAGACAGAACAAAACCACATAAATTAGTGTGGCTACCACTTAATGTGGCAGAGTATGGTGACTGTAGAGTTAGAAAACCAGATAACTACCAAACTTGCTTCAGTTTCTCTCTAGTTTCCTATCTCACTTGAGTTGCTAGAACAAAAGTCAGAGCACTTTTTTTAATCTTCGTCTCCTTTTGCTGACAGTTCCTGGAATCAGCTTGGCACCTACTTAGCTTTTGCCCACCTTGCTCTGAACTGGAAGAGAGCTCTGGAACAATAGGTGATTTCATATTCTTTTTCAGTCTGACCTCTGAGCATCTGGCAGGCATCATGCTGCCACCCTTATCTTTAGGAGCATGAAATCATGGTAGACTCACTCACACATAACTTCCAAGTTTGAATATTAAAAGGGTCCTTATAGATGGTAGAACAAGAAGTATGCCTTGAATTTAGAATAACCTGGTGCTATGCTGATAAAAAGGAAATTATCCTGAATTTCAGAGAGGATTGAAAAGCTGCTATGTGTGATAAAGAACAAACCACATAGGTACAAGCCTACAATAACAAGCAGTGCATTTCTTCTTGCTCTAATTTGTGCCTTATGTACAGATGAAAGGAAAATGCACAAATGCCCCAGGTCTCTCTGAAGTACAGTCAACAGTGTTTTATATATACAAGAAAGAAGGAATCATATTTTTTCCCAACCCTAGTAAGTCAAGTGTCTTTCCAATCAGTTTGAAGGCCCCTGCTGAATATTTTGATTGTGTTTATGTGTCATCAGTGAAATGATAATGGCTAATTAATGATACATCTAATGTGACATGCTCATTTAGGAGGGCATAGAATTAAATGGGGGAAATTATGTAAAAGTGCCAGCTGGAGAACAAGGCTCTCATACTATAACTTCTATGAGGTGCTATAATGTATCGGCTACATATATTATTACATATTAATATAAAATTTAAATATAGCTTTTCAGTTCCAAAGAAAACTCAGCTAATCAAAATGAGCATTCAGAAAGAATTAAAGGTGAGAGTTTGGTTTGTCATGGACAGAGGTCATATCTGACAGTTACAGAATATTTTTTCTGTACTGATTGACTGCAGGTAAAATAAATTTAGCAACACTTAATAATACATTTGTCTTTACACAGAGATGGGATCTGAATCCTCCAGAAGTTTACTGTTCAGTGGCACTCAGAAAAAAACCCAAAACAACACAGAATGAAAGTTTAGAACAAAGGAAGGATTATCAAGCAGGATAGATTCTGCTGCTTAAATCAAGATGCAGGTGCATCATTAATATTTTGCACAGTTCTGACCTTCCCGCCTATAATAAATAGAATAGAAATGCTAGAAGATATACTGATTAGGGTGATCAAAATTATAGACTACATAAGATAGGATTCTTTAGCCTAGAGAAGAAAATGGAGAGGTTTGACAGTGGTCCATATGAAGTCATGAGTGGCACGAAGAGAAGTGGTGAAAACTATCAGTTTTCCTTAATAAATGGGCTATGAGTCATCATACTAAATTATTAAGCACTAGGTTCAAGATATATGGAAGTGTGTTTTCTCACGGCAGATCAAACTACTCAACTTTTTGTCAGAGGAGATCAGTTTTTGGGATGCACCCCATGAATCTGGCTTACATAAATAATAAAATGAAACCACAAGAATTCTAGATTGATCATTTTTGTGAATTATGTAAGTTAAGAATAACATAATAATAGTGTATCTCTTTGTTTCTCCTGACCTAAACAGTCACACTAACAACTACTGGAAGCAGAATATTGTTTTGAAAATCCTTTTTTCTCTCTAAAAAACTCCAAGCCAAACACACACACAAAACCAGAAAATTAAAAAAAACAAAAACCAAACCCCCCCCCCCAAAAGAACCCAACCTCCCCCAAAAAAAACCCAAAAACAAAACAAACCAACCCAACAAAACCAACCAAAAAACAAACCAACCAACCAACCAAAAAAAGCCCCCCCGCCAAAACACCTCAGCCCTCAACACCATTGTTTTGTCAGCTTAAACAGTAACAAAGCTTTGCTTCAGGAAGCTCTCGCTCATAGTCGGTGCTTTCGATGCTCTTTCTCCAAGAGAGTGATGAAAAGCAATCTCTGCCTAATCATAATTACTCCTTGAAAATCTTCCACTGGAAGTCTTCTGCTGAGGAACAATTTCAGTGGGAAAAAATTAGGAAAATGGAAAAAAAGGTTAGATTTCTTTTTCTCTAGATTGTAATAAATTCACCAATCAAACTCCAAAACTCTGTGCCTCAGGAAAAACACATAGCTGGACTCACAGAGTTATGTAGGTTATAAGTACCAGAACAGATTGTTATGAAGCTTATTTGGACATGTGAACTGCCATGGTTTTTAAAAGTAGTCGTGTATTTAACTATTACTGAAATCAGTGACAGGCATTTATATGGTGCACTCCTGATTGTGGAGATTCATATAGACAAAAATGGGCAGCAGAGCAAACCAAAAGTATTTGCAAACAAGTTTCCAAGGGTTTCTGTTATTTCAAACTTCATACTTCTGAACATAATATAAACATACTTCTGAAAGCAGAACATAGCATAAAATAATAAAGTATACAGCAATATGTGAGAAATCACCAGACAATGTTTGTGGTCTTCAGAATGTCTGACGATGTCTGTTTTATCAAATCTGACATCTAAAATGTTTTACATCAGTGATGTAATAAGAACTTCTGTTATATCTTCTGATAACAATGAAAAGACATAACTTTTTTACCCCAAAGGCATTAAAAAACAATGTTTCTTCACATTCACATTCAATTGGAGAAAGCAACTGTGTATTAATAGGATTTCATTTTGGAGTCATTAGAATAACTGCAGGTTAATCTGCAACTATTTGAGATTAATTATAACTAAACAAATAATATAATTTCACACTTTAAAAATTTAATTTAAAACATAGATTGATACTAGTAAAGCTAATATGCATAATAAATATTTCACTGAATACAAGTTAGTATTATTTTAAAGAATTTAGAGTCATGAAGCAGTTTTCAAAAACCATGCTACATGTAACATGGCAAGAAAATGAAAGATCAAAATGTGAAGATATGTTAGTTTCATTTACACTAATATTCTTTTAAGAATTATTCAGAATACGAGAGATGTTCCTTATCTATGTAAAAAAAAATCACCATTTGACAGCAATGGTACTGCAACCTCTTCAAACTCCAGATCTGGCTTACAGAACAAACTCTCTATACCCCATGCAGCTGCACAGATTAAAGACTATGAAGTGCATGCTTTTCAACTTCAAATAAATAAATAAATAAGTGAGTAGACAAATAGTCAACATTTACACAGAACCACGTAAGCTTTAACCAAAGTACTTTCTGGACAAACTTGAGAAACTGGACATTTTGATTAGGCTTGATTAACGACATAGCTGGAAGCCTATAATGCAAGAAATGCAATTATTTAAGTGACCAAAGTGAATTATTACTTAACTCTCAAAAGGAGAGAAAGATTACTTTATTCCTGTTCTTTATTGCTTTTCAAAAACATAGTTGCTGCTGGTGCTAAAATTACTACTGAAGTTTCTTTTACCTACAGATGAAAATAAAAAGCCTTTCCCCCCCCCGCCCCAAGCAGGTCCCCCAAATCTCTCTATTTGAAATTTCTTGTACTATCATCAGTAATGTCATTAACTACCAAATCTGCAATATTTGTTGAGAGAATAATTCCAGAATTTTTCTCAGCATGGAAATGAGCACACTATCATCTTCCTCATAGGATATTACTATGGTAAACAAAGCAGCACTGCAGAGAGAGGGAAACCAAGTTATCCCATATATGACTGCTACATTACTCAAATAATTCAGAACTAGTTCCTCTATTTTCATACAGTTTGATAGAAGGTTTGTTCGCAATGCATGGTGCAGGACTCTGGTCTGCAGTACACTCTACAGATTAGACTGGAGAACCTAACTCTTTTAACTCTTAAAACCGAGGAACTTAAATGTACAGTCTGACATGGAGAAGACATACTCCAGCTCCACAGATGTATTACCACCTTTGTGAGAGTATTGATTTTCTGTAGAAATAGCTAGGATCAGATATCATACCTCAATGACAGATCTCTGCCTCTGAGCAACAGAAATGGTATAGTATTTGCAGGCTCTTACAGCTTCTATCCTTTCTTTTCAGGCTACAGCTATGGAAAGAAAAAGGAACCAGGTAGGACTAAAGAAATTTATTTTTAATCATTGAATCTAGCTGCTACTCATTTGTGAATAGATCAAACTCTTGCTAAAGTGTTTTAATGATGAAAATGTTAATAGATTATAAAAGTTTTAATGCCCTGCTTCTGAGGAAGCTGCACTCTCTCAGTCATAGAAAAGAAATCTTGTCTCTAGATCACTGCAGCAGAATATACACACTGAAGAATAAATAATGAAATTCTGTTTCATTTTACCCATGCTACTGGAATTAATTTGCATAGGGACAAATCTGAATAGTTACAAGGAAGGGGAAAAATAAGCCAGTCATTTTTATATTTTACATTTTTTTTCTATAAATTCTGTTCCCTAGTAGACATAAGGAGTTCTAGTGCACTCTAATATAGACTTTGTTGGAATGCTAAAAATTCACATCTCAAACCTTTCTTCTTGAAAAAGAAATCTCTTAAACCTGGATTGTGATGATTTCAGAGCCGCTAAGAATCTGCCCAAATGCATGATTTTATTGTAATTATAACCTATTGGTGTGCATTATTTCACTGTTTATTCAAATACATAATTGTTATCCCAATTACAATAAATGGCAAAATATACCTTTCTGCAATAGGCAAAGGAAAGCAACCTTCCTTTGATAGATTTTTGTTAGATTTTTGCTCTTCAAACTTTTTCAAAAATTTCTGGTTTTTTCTTGCTGACCTTAAAGTCATTACAGAACATTTACCCTCCTACTCTCAATAGTACTTAAAGACATTAAAAAGTTCTTCCTGGGGAGAAAAAATAGCAGTCAGTGCTGGATTAAGTCAGCAAGGGTTGAACATACATGATATCAGTATCTCAAGTCTCCCCCTGTTCTGCCTTCTCAATCCACAAGAAAGAAATATAGTGACCAAAGAGCAGCAGCAATTTAGTTCAAAGAGGAAGTACAGTGAGATTTAAAACCTGTCCTGAGAAATTATAATACCTTCCAGTGCCTATTGCATCCAAAAATGCATATAGAAATGCTATTTGGAGATTTTAAAAGCATATATTTTTAAACTAACTGGAATGGCATGGTGATTTGTTGACCAAAACCTCAGCTATAATAAATCAACACATAATCTATAGGTGAGAAATCCATTCACCCTAATGTTATTTGTTTTGGATGATCATATCGCCACAGCTTGTATTCAATAGCTGGTTCATCAGAAAAATGCAAACTATAGTGTATGGCCCCAATTATTTTAGGGAAATGATTGGCTTCTGTAGCCAATGTCTTCAACAGCAATTTTGCTTTTAGACCACAGGGCCCTCCTTTTGAGAGCTGAAGACAAAGCCTTTGAGAGCAGCTTTGCCAGAAGACTGGACAACGTGATGAGTAAAGCTCTAACCTAGGAATAGATGTGGAGGGAAATTACAACCCACAGTCAAGCAAGGAAGTGGGAAGGGGTGGGCATCCAAGGCTGCAAGGTGGCAGGAACAGGAGAGAACTCCAGAGTAACAAAACAATGACAGAGGTGGACATCCAAGGGATGGATCTCAAGCATGTTATATGCACAGAAATGCACACAGCTTGGGAAACAAACAGCAAAAGATTGCAGCTGTGCATATGGTTAGACATCTACAACGTTATTCTAGTTCCTTAGCTGTGGTGGGAGAACTCTCACAAATAGGTTATTGTAATGGGTAGATACAGAGCCTTCAGGGAAGACACATCAAGAAGAGGACAGAGGAGGTAAGAGGAAGGTGAAGGTGTAGCTCAGAACTATGCAAGTCCTACTGTGAGATAAACGCAATCTGTCTGAGAATTCATGGCTCAGGATCAAAGGAGATCCAGTGGTGGGAGTTTGCTACTGGTGGGAGTTGACCTGATCAAGGTGAGGCCATGAATGAAGCTATTTTGAAATAAAGAATTCTGGATCACAGACCCCAATTCTCATGGGGAATTTGGCATTTTCTGGTGGGGTACCACGATAGGAAAGATTTCTGGAGGGTGTCAGGGATAACTTCTTGATGCAAATACTGATACAATCTCAGGGTTACATACAGCTGGATCAGCTGTTCACAAACAAGATAAAAACAGCTGAGGATGTGAGAATCAATGGTAACTTTGGAATAACCATGATTTAATGGAGTTCAAGATCCTGAGGAGAATGAGGGAGATAAGAAGAGGTCTTTATTCTGTAGTTTAGGGAAACAACTTTCAGCTTACTCAGGGAACAGGTATATTCAGCATATATGGGAAGAGGCAGCTCTGAAAGGCAAAGATGCTCAAGAAGGCTATGAAGGACACCAGCCAGCCATAATAATGGTCCATCCTGGTTCCCAGGAAAACAATCAGATGTCTCAGGAGACAGCCTCACTAAACAGAGGACTCATGGTGGAATTCAAACGAAGGAAAATAAAAACAAACCAACAAACAAACAGATTAAAAAAAAAAAAAACAACAAACAACAAAACCCCCCCAAAATAACAGAACAACAGAAAACAGGGCAGTATACTAGAAGTTAATCAGGGAAATACTACTAAAGAGAAATTTAGAAGTACTGCTCAGTCATGCAGGGATATTGTTAGAAGAGCTGCAGCTCTCTCTGAAACCTGTTAGGGATGACAAGGGCAACAAGAATTGCATCTAGCTCGCCAGTAGTGTGGAAGTGCAGTGTTGAAAGGGGTTGGTGATTTAGTGACAGCAGATGTGTAAGGATGAGGTACTCAACAGAAAGAAGACCAGCCAATATTGGATCAGGATAAAGATAGGCCAATGTGATGTTCATCCATAAGAAGGGCCGAAAAGACAATCCTGGAAACTAAAGACCTGTCAGTCTGACCTTGGTGCCCAGCAAGGTTATGGAATAGATCATCTTGAGTGTGATCTACAGGATGGCTGGGGGATCAGACCCAGCTAGCTTGGATTTAGGAGGAGGAAGTCCTGGCTGACCAACCTGATCTCCTTTTATGACCAGGTGACCTACCTGGTGGATGAGGGAAAGACTGTGTGATGTAGTCTACCTGGACTTCAGCAAAGCCTTTAGCATACTCCCAATATGCATACTCCTGGAAAGCTGGAAGCCCATGGCTTGGACTGGTGCACTGTATCCTGGGTTAAGAGAGTGCTGGTGAATGGTGCTGCATCCAGTTCACAGCCTGTGGTTAGTGGTGTCCCCCAGGGATCATTGTTGGGCCCAGTACTGTTTCATGACTGTCCCAGTTCAGCAGGTGGGACCGGTTATCACTGTGTGGGGGTGATCAAAGCTATGTATTCTACCCCCTCTATTCATTTCCCAAGAACAATGGACCATTTGCAGCAGCTGCCCAGGAAGTCGTTAGCACCTTCACACCCAGCCTGAGGGGTGTGGCTGCTAATGGGCCATCAACGGTTCAACAATACCCCATGACTCACAGAGTTAATCATCCACTGTGTGAGTCCCCGCCCTGGGGGAGGGACTGGGTCCTCCCTGAGTGGGGAGGTAAGTAAGTGGGGGGTAAGAAGACCTTGGACACGTCTCGTCGGATCCAGAGGAGCAGCAGGACCTCGACAGGAGGAAACCACCAGAGTACGACCATCACTCTTGACCAGACCACAGGCATCATCTGCACCAACAGGTGATTCACTTCCTTTTGCTTTGGACTCAGGGAACCACGCGGGTCTCAGCACAAGGGGCTAACAAACCCCTTTGGGCTTGTGCCCTGGGACACTGGGTTATACTGCTGGGTTTTGGTGAGTTGAAAGCAGTCTTTGTGTCAGTGTATTTATTGTAATATCTTTCATTAAATTTCAACTGACTTATAATCTCTCTTGTAGTGGGTCCATTTCTCCTGCCAGTTTACCCTTAAACCCGTACAGGTTTCTTTCCTGTTTACTTGGCCATCTTTGGTAATAAAACTGCTGTTTGGGTTAAGTTTTCTGCGGTGTCTCAGCTTCGGCTTCCACATCCCTTCGGACCCCTAATTTTTCCCTGGAACAATGACTTTTTACAGCCTTTACGTATGAATTGAAATGAGTGTTAAATAACCTAAGTAAATTATCAACCTTAAATACCTGTACTAGTGTTTTCTTTCAAATTAATACGTACCCATAAAATTTGCAATTCAACAGGAAAACCCTAGAAATGAAAATGCCTGGACTGTAAGGATTCTTTAGGGTTTTGCAGGTAGAGCACCACACCTGCACACACAGTCATACACACAAAGATTGTATCAGTGAGGCTGAAAGTGACTGTTTGTTCTGATTAAACCTAGACAGCTGTAAAGAAAAAGAATACACATTCTTAAATTCCATGTCATAATTTCTGCCATACTTTTCATTGCATATTACTAAAGTCCCTAAATTATCACTATAGTTTATATTTCCGATTTAATATAAACTAGGAAAATTGATGGACTTTTCATCCAAGTTCTGCAAGAAGTGAAGGAAAAATAGAAAACACACACAAAAAAAAATTAAGCATTTTTTTTTTTCAGAAAAGACTTATCAAATACTGTTTTTCTTAAATAGAAACATCTTTAGCAATGGAATGTCTCTCATAATGTAGACTGCTGTTGTGAAATAAATTATAGGGAAGTCTATGCAAGACTAATTTAGCAGATGTGTATTTCTTTTCTATAGAGTAATCAGTTTTGTTTCTGCCTCACTTTGGAAAAAACAGAGGGAAAAGTGTATTTTGGTGATAAAAGGAATTTAAAAAATTACTTTGTTTCCAAAGGCACAAAAAATGATAAAAAGAGACCCCATGAGAATATGAAATCAAAGGTTTTCCTTTCTTATGCAGGTATTGACATGCAGTAGCTAGTCCATGAATTGGCTAGTGACTCATACTCCATCTCTGTGGAGAGTATGATTATTGATTGACATATTGAAAAAGCGTAAAATGTAAACATTAGACATTAGCTCATATTTTTTAGTTTGTGATAAATTCATGTTATAAATTCAGACTACTTTAGATGCATGTGAAATGTCAATAGAATGACCAAAAATAGTTCCCAATTCAAAACTAGTGAAAGAGATGGACCTTCATTGTTGCACCGCCATCAAAACATTGCTTATGTTTTATTGTAATTGCTCTATAAAGCTATCACATGAAAGTTGCTTTTAAGGTTAACAAAATAAAGTAATATATTCTCTCAAAAAAACCCCAACACAAATGACTTTGTGTCTTTAAGGATGAAGCAGTTCTTTATTTATTCATCCATAACAACATTTATTATTATTATAACAAGATTTGTTTTCCATCCAAAGTTTGTGTATGCATGAACATGGCTTTTTACTAAGTCCGAAAAATTATAATTTTGTATCTTGAAAATAATACACCACCACCAAGAAGGTGCGTATAGTGATATATGATGCATAGTGAAACATAATGAAATTATAACATAGTGGTAAATACGTTATATGTCTGCTCCTAGTCCTTATTCACATAAGTTCACCAGTAACTGAGTCAATTCAGGCCGAGCCTTCTACTAACTAAAGCTGATCTGGGGCAAACTTGGTGACAGAACTGCCCTGTTCTGACCACTAAGAAACAGGAAACGATTTCTCTTTATTTGTAATGTGGAGGCAAATATTTCATTGATCTTCTGGGCATTTCAAAAGCTTTCTGTGCCTTATACCTGAGAAACAGAAATGGGATAGATAATTATTGAGTGTCCTCATTTAGCAACTACACAAACCAAACAATTAGGGCGACAATCCAAAAAGCACTTTAAAGAAGTTTTGTTTTAACCCTGAGATGTAAAACCAGTGAAGACTTTGGCCTCAGTGGAAGACAACTCACAAAATAATAAATAGCAACATTATAAATATTTCCAAAAATACTTTTTTTCCTTATCTATTAAAACAAAGAACACAGACCAGGCAAATATATTCAAGCAATGATTATGCAGATGGAAATATCAAACTTCCATTCCTGGGCTTTCATCCTTATGCCTTTCATGTTCTGATTATTGGAGTTTTACATATCTTTTATTAGTTCAACTGCATCATATCACAACTGCTTTCTAAGGAGAGCACAAACATTCATTTAATGTAATGAGAAATATACATTAACTGGAAATTGTTGCCATTTAAAAATGGAAAATTAAAAAAACCCAAACTTATGCATACTTTTAAAGACCCTTAAACAATAATCTGGTTTATCAACTTCAGAACTGCCTCATAACCTTATGGTGAAGACATGTCATCATCAGATACCCGTTCCAGAGCATGTGAGAGTACATAGGAGAAGTGATGCCTGTGTCCCCTAGTACTCTTTGTAGTAGACAAATACCTACATCACCAGCCTCCAGTCCCTAAACAGGTGATTGATGGAATTTAGAATGGAAGGATCACCCTTCACAATTTGGGGTGTTTTTTTATATACTTTTCACAAATCCCTTCTTATGTTCAGATATTCACACATATGTATGTGTCTTGTCTTAAATAGCTTTATGAGGTCACACTAGCTGAGAAGCTTTCTACAACATTGTTTTGCATCTCACACTGAGGGGTTTAGAAGGGCTAAAATAGGACCTTTTATCCCATCCCACGGGATAACAGGAAGAGTGTGTTTCCTTTTCTAGCAGCCTGGCTGTTTTACCAGTTGCCAAGAAAAAAAGAAAAAAGGAAATCAGGAACAACTTGCTTTTTAAAAGCTGACACACAAGGAAATTTGAAAAATAGACTCCACAGGCTTTTGAGCTTAACTTCACATATACCCTTTCAACATGTTTTAGGAATAGGATGAAAACTTTTGATTTCGCTGTGTCTATTACAACGTTGTAAAAATTGCAAGTTTGTGTAGCACTCAGATAAAATGGGCTCATAGTTTAGCCATGAATGGGCACAAGCATATAGCACACACGAACAGAAGCAAATCTGTAAATCTTCACATTATTTGTTTCCATGCTCAGGTAAATATATATGGAAACTTTCTGGTTTTCTGTCTCAGATTCTTCCCATGGTCTTTGTGTAGATTTCTGTAAGTAATGAATGCAGACAGAGCAGGTGGAGAATAAATGTTGAATGTGGTGCCAACTACACAGTGCAGTCGTGACTAGATTTGGCAACATTCATTATAACTAAACATAAGTTCTGAAGCCCTGCTGCTCAATAGATATTTTTCATACATCTCTCCAGTTTAAATTGAGAAAATCAAGCATGTGAATAAGAGTACTTTAAAGGAAATGTCACTTTTCTCTAAACAAAACCTCTTTTTTCCCTAAACAAAGTATAAATAAATATGTTTAAAAGAAGTATTATGATCCAGGAAGTATAAGTGGCTTTGCAACATTCTATTAGCAAATGGGGGCTCTGCTGCATTTGCCTTCACATTTTTCTTTCAGTCCTGGGCAATTACAGTAAGATATTTTTTATTGGATAATGCAGGTTTATTAGAAGTAGAATTAAGGACCTATTTCTGTAGCAGGAAGAAGGCTTCCACCACAATATAACAAGGTATGACAGAAGTTACTGGTCAAAGTGCAAAAACTGACTTCAGGGCTAAATTCATGCAGGGCTACAGCTGGATGTGTAATACCACGAGCTCACTGTTTGCAAGGCAATTGCAAACCGCAGATTACCTGAATTAGGAGTAAGAAAGATATAAAATATAACCAAACTCAAAGACCAAAATTGGGAATTAAAGTCATTGCAACTCGTGCTTTAAAGGCAAAACAAATAGTGCTAGAGAAGTAGTACTACAGACTGAGTACTAGAAGGAGCCACAGAATTTCCACTAAATATCAATTTATCCTGCAGGGGAAACGTACTGTGCTGAGGTGCCTCAGGATTTGGTGTCTGCAGTACTTCAGCAAGCAGTATTCAACCATTTAACCATTGGCTACCAAGAGTCAGCCAACATTCCACAGGGACTCACTTCCAAATCACTGAGTTTGACTGAGTATGCAGAGAGCTTTGAAACCCCTAAGCAGATTCTGCCCCAAACTAGCAGGGGAAACAATGTGGTGATTTTTCTTTTAACAGACCTTTGCTGTCTTTGACAAGATTTTTATTTCAGACTGCCTTAGGAAGGTAAGCCTTAGGAAGATGCTGGAAAAAATTTCATATGATATGAAGGAGATCAGAACTGTTTTAGTAATTGATTCAGCTACTTTTTTTTTCTTCCTTAAGTAGTGTGTGAGAATGGCCATATTCCTTAAACTGAGAAATATTACTGTGGTTTTGTTCAGGGGAAAATACGTTATTTATCTTAAATTTGTTTAGAACTTTTCTGTGTAGGTCTGCATCAAACAAATACCCAACCTGTGTGATAATCATAAAGTTCTAGAATTGTGTTGCTGAAATTGTTAGAATTCTTATCGTGTGTTTAAAACTATACCAGCACTGATTCATAAGCATATTTATATGCTCAACTCCCACTCAAGTCATAAATCATAAAGGGTCTACACTTTGATATAGTAAAATATGTTGTTATTGTTGATTTCCAATAAAGTCATGTTGTCAAGATTACATTCTTTTTCTCAAGGTTACATGTGTGTCAGGACTTCTTACCTTAAAAATCCCTTTGAAAGAATTTGGTTCCTAGTTTCTTCTTGTTATTGCGTTATTTAGCCACAGGGAGAAATAGTAGAATGTTGTTATTTCAGCTTTGCCTCTTTAATAGACTTCTTAACTTGAAAAAGAAACTTATTGGGTTTTTTCCTGCTTTCTAAATGAAAGAAAAGCTAGGTTTCAGTAAATGCACAAATTAAAGTTAAATGTAAACATTCACTGAAAGGCAATATTGTGCAGTGCGTGCTGGAAATGCAAATTAAGCTGAAATCAAGCATTAATTTGGTCGCTGGAGTAAATATTTGGAGATGTTCAAATGAATATGCTGTCTTTAATAAGTTGACAATAATATTTCTTAAGATTTTGTTATATGAGTTATTAAAATTGTGGACCTTTATACAATTATAAAGAACAGAACTTTATTAGGTGGGAAGAAAATAAGACGCTCTAGGCTGGTAGAGATACATAAATAGATATTAAACCAGCAGGATCTAAGATCAGGAGAAGAAAAAGAAAAATAATAATTAAAAACCAATTTAAAATGCTATGTAAACTTGTAGTATCATAATGTCTGTATTCAGCATCCTACTTTGTCACAGTTATTTCAAGAAGTTATTTCAGAGTAATGATGACTCCTGCTGGTTTTACCATTGGCTGTGACCACTGAGAATGTCTGAATACAAACCCTCACATAGGTTTTTAAATGTAACCACTGACCAAGCTTTAAAGATGAGGCTTTGGGAAGGTAAACTTAATGCCCCTCAGGACACTTCTGCAAAGAGGGACAATAAAAGAAGATTCTTCACTGCTCCACTGCAGACACACACGCAGACACTTATGCACGCTTTCATAATGACACATATACTCTCAAATTTCCATTTTGTTGGTCTTTTCCTAAATAATTTTAAATTAACACTCTTGTCCCCAAATAATCCTTTATTTAACATTTTAGTATTTTCTTCAGAAGATGACACAGTTCCATGTTGCTAAAATGTGTTATTGCTGGATTTTATTTCAGATTCAAATTTGGCATAGAAAATATTATTTTCATCTGATGCCTTTTTACTCCTTAAGTCCTCTGGCAAAAGAAATGTAGTCATGTATACAAACTCCAGTGAATTAAGATAGAAATATCCACTGTCTAGGTCTTAATCCTTGCTGCATCTTTTCCATTCATATCTTTTTCAAATGTTCAAAGAAAAAAAAAATCCATTTTGCTCTGCTTCTCAAAACCTTTTAGAAACCTGTCTGGTAGTATTTTTATCCAGGTTCCTAGTCAGACATTTAATCTGCCACATAAACCAAGGACAAATAATTGCAGCAGAGCCCTAAGGAATGGATGACCCTGTATGAAAGTATAGTTGTTTTGGATGAAAATCTGTACAAAATAAGCTCATGGTTAAATGCAAAAGTTGAATTTTTGTTTGTCTGAGCTCTGGTGCAGACAGTGGGAAAAACTCACATAAATTTTAAAGGTAGCCAAAGATTTATATATTCCAGAAGATGAGCTGGAAATGGCACTCATATATGTTTATTCAAAATAGTTCTTTCCTAACTGAGCCTGCTCTGTCAACATAAAAAAGCTTAGAAAAGGCTTTTCCAGGACAGCTTAAAGCTCCAACAAACAACTACCTGAGACTGTGAAACTCAGCTCCTCTTTGGAGACATCTAATCAGATGCTCTCTGGTGCTTGTGTTTTCTCACTCTCAGTAGTTCATTCTTAACACTCTTCTAACAACTTCATTTTGGGATCAGTGTGAGAATAAACTTCACTGTGACTTCTTTATAACACCTTTTTTTCCATTTTTTTTCTTTCTTTTTAGTCATTGTAGGCTAAAGCAGAAGCAATTTTTTAAAAAAAAAGTATTAACTAATAGTACTAATTAATACTAATAATACTAATAATTAATAACTAAGGTAATATATGTTAAAAAATATAATAACTCAGAACTGAAAGTGAACTTCAGCTGGATCCCAGACTTTCAATTTCCCATAGGTAGTTCTTTCCACACAACTTTCAAATTGGAGTAACACATTTAAAGCTGTTTCAAAAGATTGTTGCTTTCCCTTCTCTCCCTGCAAGTGTATTCAAGTACAGTTTTAAGTTGGTTAACTCTAGGCTTTTTGTTGAGAGTGTGGATCCAAGCCAGTAAAAATGTGTGTGGTTAAGCATTACTATTTAAAACTGAGAATTAATATGAATAGGAAATAAAACAATTTTTCTAAAAATCTGAATTTAGAAGAACATCCAACACAGATTAATGGCCTTGTAGACATGATGACCTGTGAATTTACAGACTGAAGTGCCAGCTGTAGAGCCAAACACAAATACTGACCTTCACAACTGAGTTTTTCTGTCAGTGTCAGTTGATTCCTTCCCCTGACCAGAAAAACAAATGTGTTCAGTCTGCAAATTAGAAAATAGGCAGCAGCTACTGTTCAGCAGGAGCATTTATATGAGCTCTGAGGCTGGAAATCAGATTGTTTTAGGCTTCTAGTTAGATGTGCCTGTCAAAGGAAATGTGTTTTAAAATACTTATCAGGGAAGATGAGAAGCTTGTCCAGAAAAAAGGAAGTTGCTTCTTAAATTACATACTTCTTTTTTATTTGACATCAGGATGGAGCCGTCCACAACACTATTTCCCCCCCTTTTTTTACTGATATCATAGGCCTGTTTTGCTATCTTTATCATTTCTATTTTTATGATCTTCCCTATTGAGAAGTGGTGTCATTTGCACATTGTATCCTTTGGCTTTGCATGAAAATATTGCATCTAGATAAATTCAGAATTAACAGGTTTTCTCTGCAGCTCACTGAAATTTTTCAAAAATGTCCTGCTTAATTTTATGCTCATTAATTTCCTAATGGAAAGGAGGGATGAAGGAAGGGAAGGAAGGAAAGAAAGGGAAGGGGAGAGGAAGGGAAGAAGACAGGGAGTGCAGTAGCAACCCTGGTTGTGTGTATCGACTAGGGAATGAGATGCTGGAAAGCAGTGCCATGGAAAGGGAGCTGGGGGGTCCTGGTCAATGGCAAGTTTAATATAAGTCAGCAGTGCCCTGGCAGCCAGGAGGGCCAACCATGTCCTGGGGGCATCAGGCAAAGCATCGCTAGCTGGTCAAGGGAGGGGATTGTCTCGCTCTGCTCTGCACTGGGGCGGCCTCACCTTGAATATTGTGTGCAGTTTTGGGCACTGCAATATAAGAAAGATATTAAGCTATTAGAGAGTGTCCAAAGTAGGGCAACAAAGATGGTGAGTGGTCTTGAGGGGAAGCCATATGAGGAGCAGCTGAGGTCACTTGATCTGTTCAGGCTGGAGAAGAGGAGACTGAGGGGAGACCTCATTGCAGTCTAGAATTTCCTCCTGAGCAGAAGAGGGGCAGGTATGGATCTCTTCACTCTCATGACCAGGAATGCGAGGACTCGAGGAAACAACATGAAGCTATGTTAGGGGCTGTTGGTTATCAGGGAAAAATTTTTCCTTCAGAAGGTGGTTGGGTGCTGGAATAGGCTCCCCAGGGAAAAGTGGTCACAGCACAAAGCCTGCCAGAGTTCAAGAAGAAGCATTTGGACAACACCCTCAGGCATGTGAACACTCTCAGTTCTTGGGGTATCATGTGCAGGACCAAGAGTTGAACTCAATGATTCTGATGGGCCCCTTCCAACTCAGCATATTCTATGATTCCATGATTCTATGATTCTAAAAAAAGTGAGGAAGAGGTAGAAATAAACATTGTTTTTTCATATGATCTGGGGGAGAGACAAAAGCACAAAAAGATTTCACAAAATAATGTTTTGTGGTAGAAGTGTTTTACAATTTTTTCCAAGGGCAGATCAACCATCCCTTCCATTTTTTATAGAGAGATTCTTTCTGACAATATTCACTTTCCCTACCTTTGCAGATAAAGGCTGAGGAGAGTTCCAATAAGGAATGATTTATGTAATGCAATTAAAATAATGTATAATGTATTAAGCTCTTAAGAACAAGTATCGCAAATATTTTTATTTCTTTTTATTATCTCAGTGAGTTCTTAATTTACTTCATATGTGTGTGTGTCATTTCCTTGACACATGGACATACAGTAATATTTTAAGCTCACTAAAAAACGGCTGAGGCTGAGCAATGTTTTCACACCAGGTACCACTGACTATACGGAGTGAGACTTGCCTCTTTGCTATGCAGGTACATCACAACTTCAATATGTAAGATGAAAAAGTGTATGTTTTTCCATCCTTAGGATGTTTGGCATGAGCATGGGGAGAACAAATATTGCTAATGCCAGTTCTATGTCTAAATTTATTTTTAGTACAAATTTTTTATCTTGAAAAAGGTTCATTTATTTAATTAATCTCTATGAATTTTTTCAATATATTCAGTCCTCTAGGAGCCTTGCTTAAAGATATTTAAATGTAATCAGATTATTAATGATATCAATTTTATTTTTGTGGCGAGTTTTCCAGTGAAATATTGAAATGTTAGAAGTGCTTTAGAATTTGGCACGTTTGGACAGACTAAAATGGTAATGTTAATGAAGGTCAGCGGTGAGGTACATGTGGAAAGTTTCCAAATGTCTGCTGACATTAAGTCTAGGGCATACTTTAACACTTTTTGGGTCCTTATTCCTACCTGATGCTTTAAACAATACTGCAGATTAATATGGATACTTTCCTATTTCCTATATGTGACAATAAAATCTCAGTAATAATGCTGGACTACTAATCTATTATTTAGACATGGATCTCACAATAAAGCTGTCTGACTGTTTAAATGGTATTGCCTCCCAAAGTATGCTGAAGACCAGATCTGGAGCACTCCCTCTGCATGTCCCTGTATTTGCACTAAATTTCTGAAATGAGTATTCTATAATCACAATCACTTTAGAAAGCTGTTCCACAGTCTAATAAACCTCAATGCCAAGATATTTCCCCTGACTCTTTATATATATTCATAACTTCAGTTTAGTCCCATTGCCATTAAATATGTCCCAAACTGTTTATGTCTGCTTTGTTGTTCCAAAATTCAAAGCCTGAACTCAATTTCACAGGTATGTTTGTGACAAATATACTGGGACAAGGAGTTTTTAACAAGGTCAATAGTCCAGTCTATGAACAACCGGAGCAAGGAGGGAAAGTTATTTCAGCTGTTAGAAGTGAAATCTCAGGAGTCTTATGCATAGAGCCATTTATATTCTTTTATATAAACTGGGAATTATAAACTGGTGGCCACACTGGATAGAAGGTCAAACTGCACTTTTGAAGCATAAAAGGACAGCCTCTGTAGGGAACTGATGACTCCCACTTGAAGGAATCTTTTTATAAAGAAATAAATGATTTGATAGCTAACATGAAGATTCTTCAAGAGGAATGAAAATTTTCCTGATGTTTCATGAAGAGAAAAGTGCATGTGAAGACAAGGCCAAAGTGATTCATGAATACAGAAATCAATAAGGGTCAACCACAGGAAAGTATCAGTGAGGATTATTTTGTTCATGAATCCCAAAACCTGCTACCTTTTCTGACCTCACCATTTCTTCATATTTGTCTCATTTCTTATTTATTTTCAATGAAGAATTTATAAAAACTTATCATGTAGGTGTTCAGAACTATTTTATTCTTCATTTTATAAAGAGACAAATATGAGCTTATATGCTTAAGGGTAAAATATCAAGTTGCATGACTGTATCATAGAATTCACTTATTCCTTTGCAAAACCAGTTCATTGAGTTAATTAACAATACCATACAGTAATTTGGTTTCTGGATGCTGGAACAGCTGAATCATCCAGGTGGTTGATACTGTGAGATGGACAAACACAACTGAAGGCAACTGTTGCCCAGACTTACATATTTTCTGTGAAGATACGTTGTTTCTCTGGCCTTCTTTTATATATTTGGAAAATTAGATTATTTCTATGAAGTATTATTTCAAATGCCTTCTTTATTAATTTCTCTAAGAACAAATACAATATTTAATAGACAAAGCCCATCTCGTCCTCTTTGTGGTATAGGTGAAACTGAGGTTTTAGGATTTTAATTAAGGCACAGATTTTCGCAATATAATCTTATGTTCCTCCTCTTCCTTTGTAATGATGTTAATGACATGTCCAGATTCTAGATGTTACCATGCTATTACTCTCCCTGTCTGCACTGCCTAGACCAGGTTGGTTTGAGAATTCGCTAATTCGTGATGGATGCTCGATTCTAAGAACATTTGATAAAATGTTTTGCTCCTTATTGAGAAGTTTTCTCTTACTTATGCACTTTACAAAGTAATGCCTTCATGCTTGTACTATTGCTCTTATAAAAAAAACTATGTATGATGACTCAGTATGTGTTCTTGCCATGTTCAAACTTAATCAACAGCCTTAATCAGATGAATAAAACAGTGGTTTTTCTTCGGCAGGAACTTAATATACGATGAAAAACATCATATGGTCATGGTTCAGCTTGGTTGATGGACTTCCTTGAGCAGTTTCACCTTAGTTACTGCTTAGATGTATTACTAATGTGCCGTGACATTTCCTTATCCTATTTGCTAAAGACTCACAACTATATATTGTGGTGGTCTTTACATAACACCCCATTTAAGATACTATTCAAAGTATTCTGCGTGTTAATTTTTTGTGACTATTTTTGCGATTATCTTTGCATTATCTTTATCAGCAGGAGGAGGAGGAATTATTTGGTTCGTAAATGCCTTGAAGCTTGCTTGTAATTCATAGACATAATGAGTATTATAAATTTGGGGTCTGATAGAGATGCACATGACTGTGATGAGATATTTCTTTGTTTCCTTTAGTATGTACCAAAACTTCTGATAGAATATGAATGCATGGTAGATAAACTTGCATTTTGTACATGTTAAATGTCACTCATTCTCCTTGAAATTATATGAAAGCACCATTTGTCATAATCTGTGCCTTACTGAGGAGCTCATCCATTCCACAGGTACTTATGGTAACTATGTTACTTTGTTAATTATATTAATGTTAACTCTATTACTGATATAAGAAAGCCATTTATGTATCAGAATATATGAATTATTAGTCCACTTATATACTTGATATAAGAAATCCATTCCTATATTAGAATTTATGAATTGTCTAACATTTAACAGGATGTCTGC
>JAWWMP010000132.1:53385753-53458833 GCA_035047865.1 Dendrocincla tyrannina | reverse complement strand
TTTTGGTGAGTTGAAAGCAGTCTTCTCTTTGTGTCAGTGTATTTATTGTAATATCTTTCATTAAATTGTAACTCTGATTTATAATCTCTCTTGTGGCGGGTCCATTTCTCCTGCTGGTTTACCCTTTAACCAGTACAATGACCTATCTTTATCAATGATCTGGATGAGGGGATTGAATTTGCAGATGACACCATTTTGGGGGGGAGTGTGAGGCTGCTGGAGGGTAGGAGAGCTCTTCAGAGGGACCTGGACAGGCTGGATAGAAGACTGAATCCAGTGGTATAAGGTTCAACAAGACCAAGTGCTGGGTTCTGCACTTTGGCCACAACAGCCCCATTGAGTGCTACAGGCTGGGGACTGAGGGGCCGGACAATGTCCAGGCAGAAAGGGACATGGGGGTTCTGATTGACAGATGACTGAACATGAGCCAGCAGTGTGCCCAGGTGGCCAAGAAGGCCAATGGCATCCTGGCCTGTATCAGGAACAGTGTGGCCAGCAGGATAAGGGAAGTGATTCTTTCCTGGTATTCGTCACTGGTGAGGCTGCACTTTGAGTGTTGTGTCCAGTTCTGGGCCCCTCAGTTTAGGAAGAATATGGAGGTGCTGGAGCATGTCTGGAGAAGGGCAGTGAAGCTGGTGAAGGGTCTGAAGCACAAGTCCTATGAGGAGCAGCTGTGGGAGCTAGGGTTGTTTAGTCTGGAGAGGTGGAGGTTCAGAGGAGATTGTACTCTCTACAACTACCTGACCAGAGGTTGTAGTCAGGTGGGGGTCAGTCTCATCTCCCAGTCAGCTAGAGACAGAACAAGAGGGCACATTGTTTCCTGCATTATTCTTATATCCCAGTTAGAACATTATAGTCTGGATAGATGAATAAATTAACAAAAAAAATCTAACTGGGTAATAAAAACCTTAAGTCTGATAGAAAGGAGAAGGTAGTATTTAAGGTGACTTCCCCTACCTAGAGGACAGTGACAAGTGGAGGAGTTTATCCTAGGACCTGTCCTGTTTAAAAGCTTTATCAATGACCCAAAGGAGGCAAATGAATTGCACTCACATCAAGTTTGCATTTGACCTTAAATTTCTATATCAGTTGATACACTAGAAGGTAGAATGCCCATTCAGTGTAGGCAGGATGTCCATTCAAAGTAGAGAGGATGAAGAAATGGGCAAACAGAACCTCAGGAAGGTTCTTCAGCTTTGGGGCAACCTAGCAGCAGTCCTCAAGTATTTATGAGACCATCACCAAAGCAACAGAGCCAGGTGGTTCAGAGATGCATTGAAAGTGGGTAAGCGACATTGGACATAGGTTGAAATGTGTGATGTTCAGACTGGATGTAAGGACAAAATTCCCCCCTGTGAGGAGAGTCAAGCACTGGAACAGGCTATCTGGAGAGGTTGTACAGTCTCCCTCCTTGGGATTTCTTAAGAACCAACTAGACTAAACTCTGTTCAACTTAGTCTGACCTCACAGTGGACCCTACTTTGACAAGGAGATTGGGCTACAGGTCTCCTGAGGTCCCTTTCAACATGTATCATACTATGCTGCTAATATTTTCCAGATATTTTTTAATATGCTTAACTAGCTTGATTGTACTCTCACAGAGCTGAGTGACAAATTTGGTATAAAAAATGTTTAAACCGTTGTCTAAAAATATATTTATCTCATGTCCCTTTAAAGATGGGGGAATATGTATATTCACTTCTAGGCAACATAAGAAAGTTTATTAAATTGTTTACACTAATATAATCACGTCTTCAGAGACGATCAGTGATGCAGCTCAGCTGGTATATGTATAGTTTTCAAAACTAGATTTGTGGTTACCTAGTCCTGAATATCCTCCTGCTGTAAGACATATCAGTAAATATTTTAATGTAATTTATGTCATACTACCTTATGCGCTATCTATTTCTACCCGATGCCCTGTAAGAGAAGTCATACAGGATATATTAAAAGTAAATGCCCTAGCCTGAAAGCCTTTGAAGAGACTGACTGCATTCTATTCACAGATAACTTGGTATGTAAATGACCTGTAAGTAACAGAGTAATAAATTATACTACATCTTAAGCCTCATACTTGGAGGAGGATGGATGTGAACATATATATATTAGATATGAGGCACATTTGCAGAAGGTCTGATGTGTTCAAAGCTGAAACTATTGTTGATATTGATACCCCAGACTTTGACTGAAAGCAACTCTAGGAAATTAAGAAAATCTCCAAATTACACATATGGAGTCATATGCAATTTTCCAGCCATTGTAATAACTTGGTCATTGTCTCGTACAGCAAACCAGCCTTCTGCCTCTATCTCTCTCCTTCCTATTTTGTTTTTTGCAAACTTGAAACAAGATCATACTGTGTGGTCTGAACATCGCCTTAGCTGAAATGATGGGGAATCATTTCTGTCCAAACTGTACAATGCTGTTCTGAGCTGAGATGCAAATAAGCAAAACAGTGCTGCTTGGCTATTATTCTCACACTGAACACTTAAATTTATGGTATATACATGCTTAGCATTACTCTGGCATACACAGATGCTGACTGTGTATCAGTAACTTTGAAAAAAGGCTGAATTTACATTCATTAATCAACATTGTGATAACACATGGAAATATCTTTATACAGCATCAAATATTCAGTAAGCAGGTATACATACAAATGCGTAGCCAAGGAATGATAGATCAAAATCAGGCTCCTAAGAACTATAACAGTGAGCTACTCTAGGAATGTTGACTTTCAGTTCCAATTACGTTGCACAACCTTTGAAGTGTTGCAGTCATATGCTCTTAACCATATTCTTCTCTTACATACTGTATTCAAGCCTTCAAATCCTCTTGTGCTGGGATTGCTTTTTAAGTAGTCTTACTGTTTGTTGAGAATATTTAAAATCAAAATGATGGAAATTGTTGTTCTCATTTTTAGCATTCTATGCAATATATTTTGTATTCCTCAGTAGATCATGTGTTAGAATCTTTGTCCCTCAGACCATCAATAGTACATTTATGTACATAATAGTACATCCATATAACAAATATAACCACAAATTCATCAGTACACTATTGCAAGTTAAAACTGCATTCAAGAAAGGTGTTTTACTAATCTGCTCTGGATCTATTTTTCAAGGTCAAATTTACATTTCTCAAGAATTACCAGGTTTTTTTACATCCATCCCCTAACATTTTTTCCAGCCAAACATTTTTAGTTTACAAATTTAAGTCAAGTAAGACTGTCTTATTCTGAGACATATCAAAATATAATTATACATTCTGGTAGTCAGCTGAACTTTGTCCCTAATTTGCATCCTAACTTGAGTAATTTATTTTCCTACTTGTCATGAAACCTATGACTGGAGCTGATCTTTTATAGACCACTTGGCAAAAGCAAATAATAAGAAATACAGTTCCATCTGCATTAGAATAGTTTGTGTAAAAATTTTGGATGCAGGCCCTGCTATATGCCTCCTAAAACTCCCCAAGATGAGTGCAAGAGATAAAACATTAAGGTAAATACAATGAACTATGACCTTGGAAATTAGTAAACCTTATCCTTTCTAAAGTAATATTAAACTATTTTATTCTCATTTAAGACTGATATTACTGATTAGTGTCACTGGAACGATATGAACTTTTTCTAGTTCTAAGGAAATATCATTTATTCCCATCATAATGCATAAAACAATATATTCTTTGAGGAGACGGTCTAGGGTTTTGGTTTTATGTAAAATTGTGTTTAATAAAACAGGTTTGAAAAAATAAATCACTTACTTGTCAAGCATAGCAAACCTGCTGTTTTGAAGTGACATTAACAAGCCACTTACAGTACTCAGTAAAGCAGATACTAGAACTCTATACATACAGCTATATTTGTTCTAAATTCCAGCAGCACAGCAGTGTTCAGGATATTCCAAGAGATTCAGAAATGTGACCAGTTACGTAACTAGATGTGTCAAAACATTTCATAACTAAAAATCAGGGCAGATTTCAAAAACAAAAATGCAGATTTTCAACAACAAATTTTTAAATATCCTCACTAAAATGTACAAAAAATGAAATATGAAAGACTGCAGGTAACCAGAGACTCACTGTCTTTTGTATACAATGAGGAGGGAATCTACTTTTGCTGAGATCAGTCTATGCAAAAAGTGACAATTTATCACCTGTTTTAAAACAAGTGTACCTTCCTACGGTATCTCCATAGGTCATAGTAGGGTGTGATCAACACTGCAGGGTGGTACAGGGAAAGGCTGAAAAGTGAGAAATTTTAAGAATATTCAGTGTCACTCCACATCCTTTGAATTTGATTTTGGAGTTAGAACAACTCAGAGTAGCCTTTCAGCTGCAGTTTGATGAGATTGTTTTCCTGCTCATAAAAGATTACATAGGCAATGCTGACTGTCCTATCACAGTCCTTTCAGGTTTAGAAAGGACTAGGAATAGCATATCTCGGTGACATACCTAGCAATGTTCCCTTAATGTGCCTCAAACCTACTCTTCCTCACAGCTTTTGCTTTTTGATGTTTCTACTAGATTAAAGCATCTTTCCTATTTGGAAAAAAGAACAGAGTGGCCTAATTACAAATGGAATTTGATTATTGAATGCAGAAAAGACCAGGTTTTGAAACCTCTTGTTATTCACAGAGATTGATGTCACTTCCCCCACCCTCATAAATCCTATAGCTTTATGTTTACTGTTCCTTGATAAGTATGAAAAGATGTTACAATTGTACATCAGGAATCAAGAAGGAAAATTGGTTTTCTCTTAATACAGTGTTGGATTAGACATAGTGGAACCAACTAGGTGAGAACACAAGATTTGAACAGGTCTGAGACAGGGGCACTAGGAGTGTTTGAACTCCATGGGAACTTGTTGACAGATAGCTTTCATTACCATTAACAACGGTAATGGACCTCACATTTATTCCTCATGATCATTACTTGTAATGGACCAACAGTCTGACTTTGCATTGCTGCTTACAACCCTCTGAGCTCAATGATCCAGCCATGCATCTTATTATCCATCTACTGAGTGCACAACCAACCAACTTGGATATCAGAATACTATAAGGAATTAAGTAAAAAGCCTACTAAAGATAAGTATGCAGCATTTCCTGTGATCTCCATTTCCATTTAGCCAGTCGTTTCATCACAGAAGGCTATCAGTGTGGTCAGACATAATTTGTTCTTGGTAAACCCATGCTGGCTTTTCCAATAATCATGTCCTTCAGGTGGCTGCAAACGGCTTCTGGGTAAATTGCTTCATAATCTACTCAGACATTGAGATCAGGCCGATCAGCCTGTAGCTTCTCAGGTCCTCCTTCCCCTTCTTGAAGTAAATCTGTCTTTTTACAGTCATCAAACTTCCTCATGACTATCAACATGGCCTTTATAAAAGTTTAAAAAACTATAATCTTTTACAGATAAGTATCTAACAATGCTGCCCCGCTTCCTCTGCCCTTATAGAAGTATGTCATCTAGACCTGCGCACTTGTGTATATACAGTAACATTAGCTTTTCTTTATCTTCCTCCACAATACAGAAAGAGCTTCATCTTCTACTAGAAGTGTAAGGGGCCCAAAAGACCAGGGGTCATACCTTTTTAGTGAGAGCTGAAGGATGGGAAGAGAAAGAAAGGGAGAGGAGAGGGAAATCAGGTGGTGGAAGAGCTTTCAGACCCTCAGTCTTTTCCTTGTCCTTCATCAACCAATCGCCTTATTCACCCCTCAGAACAGCATTTTCCCTACACTTCCTTTTGCTGCAGAGCTAGTTACAGAAACTCTTAATACCTTTCCACATTGCTCCGTAGCTTCAAGTCCTGCTAAGTTTTGACTTTCCTAGATCTATTCCTGCATTCTCAGGCAAAATCTTTACATTCTTTGTAGGTAGCCCACTACCACTTTCACATTCTCTGCACTTTCCTTTCATGACTAAACTCAGTGATCATGACTGATCACATCACTCTTGATCCCTCAGTGAGTACATGACAGTCTTAGAATGCCAGTGCTTCTTAAATTTTTACATACACAACAATAAACTGAGTAATAAATTAAGGAGATCACACTGAAAGAAAGAATTCACCCCATTTTATTTTGCAGCTTAATTATTGATCAAATGTCTCTCCTTGAAATTTCACATTCTCACATACATAAGAACTACTCTGTTTTTTTTTTCACTAAAATCAAGTTACAAGAATGAAATATTTATGTAGATACAGAAGCTATTTGAGCATGAATTTGAAATAAGAAAGTATGAGGACAGAGTAAAAAGGAGGCGAAAGGTTTCCAAGTGATGTATAACGAAGAAAATTGCCTCATGGCAGATTCATTTCTAAAGTAAAAATAATGAAAGCTGCTGTTTCTGGTTTCTGTTATTATGGTTATAATTATTTATTATGATAAAGCCCAGAGGCATATTATAGCAACTATTGTGCAAATGCACAGTTCTGTAAGATGAGCAATAGCATGAGAGCACATTAGTGCAAAGGGACGTTGAGGGGCACACTCCATGAAGAGTTATTTTTCCTTTGCTTATATCCTTGTTTTCTAGTGGTTGGTAATATAAAATGTTTATAGCTCAGACACTGTTGTCTTACATCAGAGGATGGAGTTCCCACTTCAGGACTGAGACTTTATTGCTGATGGTTCTCTATGGACTATCAAATCTGGATTTTTCTCAGAGAACATAAGGTAAAGCTGATACCTCTTACAGCTTTAAATCTATTTGTCAGAAGTGCAGTCCCATGCTCTCTCCTTCCCTTGGTATTAACTTGATCCTTTCAATCGTACCAGACAAGTTAAATAACACACACACACAAAACACAACACAAAAACAAAAAAAATAAATCCAAAGCTCCACACACAATCCACTAAAAACAAATGCACAAAGAACCTTCCAAAAAACCCCACATGACACAGAAAAAAATAAAAAAGTAACTAAAAAAAAAATCCCCAAAGCTACACAAACAAAAAACCAACCAAAACATCCAAAAAGAACAAAAAGAAGAGTTCTACAACAGACTGGCAAAACTGAATTGACTTACTGCAGAGAAAGACAAAAGTTGAAACAATAGGAATAAAATCTTTCTTCTTTCAACAAATTTGAGGCATGAGTTCAGGTCAAACCACATCACATAATGCCATTCTTTGGCTAGATTTTAGAAAGTGTGTAGGCAACTGAAATAAGAGATATCTGTTAAAAGCCTTAGGCCTGTGTTGGAGGTTAGTGTGTATGACAGCCTTTGTTCTGCTAGCCAGATAAATTAGAACTCGGAGAGTAACTGTAATATACTCCCACTAGACATCTTACATGCACACACACTTGCACTATGTGCTGGCCATACTACACAAGATTATATTGTCTCAAGACATGAAAGACCTATATACCTTGAATTATACTGTGGGTTTGTTTTTCACACAGTATCTGTCAAAAATATGTATGAACAGGGCAAGAGATATGCTACATTCACAAATTTTCCACAGACCACTCTTTGAGAATAACCTAAACCTTTTCATCACATTTACTTCACTTTACTGTGGTAAAATGAATTCAGATACTTTGAATAAACACAGCTAAAACTGAAGCTACATAGGCTCATAATCATAGCTGCCATAAAGCACAGGGAAGAAATAGAACGTGTGTACTGCTGTACCGAGAAAAAAATATTTAAAAAAACACATGCATGAACTTAAATGCAGAAAACAAATCCCCAAGTATCTACCCTTTCAACAGCTGAAGACATAGCTACTTCTATGTGCTATTTCCCTGCTTCTAAAACATCTGGAAGATGACCTTAAAAATTAGTTGTGCATATTTGAAATCAACCTGTGGAAAAAACTATGCAGTAAACCTCATCTCATGCTGGGTTGATGCAAGCCACCGGCAATTGTTATTTAGAGGGCCTGGAAGAACAGAATTTGAAAGTGGTTAACTACACAAAAAGAACCCACACATACACACGTACAGCTTGACTATAGGATATATGGTGTCATTCTGTCATTTAAGCTGTCTGCAGAGATCTGGAGGGTCCTTTGTCACTGAACCTCAATATTTCACTAAGACAGATGGGATCTCTGCGCAGCCTGAGTTCAAGCTCCTCTTGTAACAACATGCTGGCATATAAACTAGAAGCACTATATCTTTGTGGAGAAACACTAATGGCTTTCCCTTGGTAAAACAGCCTGGGTAACAATGTATGATAAGATAGGAATGTGAATGTAAGAATGTAAGCAGTGTATGAGTGGAATATTCAAAGCTGTTTGAAGGGACACTTTCCAAAAAAAAAAAAAATAAAAGTAAAAACCTAGCAACCAAAAAACCCAAACCACCTCACCAATTAAAACCGACACAAATAAAACCAAGGATGATTAACATCCATTGGAAGGTTTTGGGTAAGAAAACCAATCAAACAAAAGAGATGAGTCATCTTGAAGAGGTGATATGAAAAAAATCATGAAAATTTATTTGGGTGAGAAGAGAAAAATGCACTTAGAATGGTTTGATGCTGCCATAAGTCTCCCTGGGGCATAATGACCTTTGACAGTCTGGACAGAGCAGCCCCTAGTTCAACAGTATGAGGCACAGCATGTGGGCACCCTCACCTTTGGGGGCTGGGTGACACTCGGCCTTCTGGGCGTCTTCATCACCTACATGTGCACTAGCAAGTTGAAGGGAGTGGGGTGCATGGGTACACATAAAGCTGGGGCACCCCACACCTCCAACACAGGTGTGTGCAAATACGGTACCCCACAGTGCCCCATGAGAGGTGGGTTCTACTCTAATCATAACCGTATGAATGTGTTCATGTCATTAGGACTTTGGGGCATTTGTCAATGAAGAGTGTTCACAAATTTATTAATTTGTAATTTATTAGTATTTTCTAAGTTTCTAGCTATTGGTATTTCTGCTATATTGATGACATTGATCCTCAATATACAGTTCCCTGATTGCTTGTTAAAACAAAACAATAAACTGTTCTCATCATTTTTTTTGTCTCATATGCTATTATTTATTGGAGTTAACTAATTTGTCTGAACAAGATCACTTTTAAGATGCAGTGAAATACATATATATTTGATTGCAGTTTATTGTTAGAGTTTTCTAATGGGTATTAAACCTACTTACTTATCTTCAGTTGGACAAATATCACTAAGATTAAATCAGTGAGCAGAAGGAAAAACAAAACACAACTGACCCTTTATTATTTAGACTACGGATTTAATATAATTTGACTGGATAATGAAGAAAAGCTATCTAAAGTAAGAAGCCAGCAGCATACTGACTACCAGCAAGTTAGCTGCAATTTGTGCAGTGATCTCAAAGCTAATTCATCTCAAGTATTAATTACCAAGAATAAGTAACAATTGGCTATTCCAGACACCAGTGAATTGAGACATTTGTATAAAGCTATGACGCCATTGCTAAGTCATCCCTAGAAGTACATATCTGCCTACACTTGAACAGCATCTTCCTAGATTGTGATGAGAAGTGGTTATCTTGCATGAGATTAATCTCCATTTATTAGCTGAGTAATTCTCAGTTATGTCCTCTTCTCATACCTGCACTGTTGTAAAACAGTCATGCTCTTGCTGTTGTCACTCATACATTTAACACCTGTCAGATTCAACATTATGCAGTTTACTCACAGCATAATTGGCTAACTTCATAATGTGATTTTGGTCATATGGGTTCACTAAACTAAAACCTCCCAAACTAAAAGCAAAGTGTCATGCTGCATACTTTTAGAGAATCTAAAAATATATGCACACACATATAAACACACATAGTTTGCTATACATTTATACATACATATGTACATACATATGCACATACAAGCAAGAAGGGGAAAATCAAACAAGCACTGTAAAACAAACCTATGGTTACATATAGAAAAACACTGCATTGCTATTGAGAGATCTTCTACTGTGTAAGTTCTTTTAGGAAGCTTAAAACCTTCTGAAATAATAAAGATATACTTCTACTAGCAATACAACTTTAGGAACTTTAAGCAATTTTAAGGGAGGGCTTCTTAGTAATATTTAAAATGCTTAAGTACCTCAGTTAATTTGAGTAACTATTCTGATTAGAACAAATCAGCAACAATAATAAAAATCCAAGAGAAAGAAGTATCTTTAGCAAAACTGGAAGGCTTTTTTTGACAACTTCAAGCTTTTGAGCAACTATTAGGAACATGCTCCAACAAACTCATGTAAAATATTTAAGAATGCTGACACTGCCGAAAAAAATTTACAGTAAAAATCAGTTTTCCATTATGAAGTTTAAATATGACAGACTGAGTCAATAGAAGCATTTAGCTCACCAGACACAAGTTGAATTTTAATAAGGAAATAGAATTCTTTGGAACAGATTTTCCATATATCAAATAGGATCATTATAGTAGCTTTTATTTCCTTCAAGGCAAGTTCTAAGGCACACTCCCATCTATTAGAGCAGACATCCAATAAGCAGCACCTGTTCTGCATCTTAAACACTATTTTTCTTCACACCTATCCAGTCACAAAGAATTCTACAGTAAGGTGCTCTGACTTACACCATTGAAACTTGCAAAATTGAAAATTCATCAGTAGAGATGACAGTCTTTCTCTCTTTACTTAATTGTCCTACCCAATAGAATAGGATTAACCTCCTGTCTCCTTTTATATAAAGGACAGGAGAGAAAATGAATTTTCTTTGAGAAAAAAAAAAAAAGGAAAGAAAATACTTTTCATAGTCCCTTAAAGCTTGAAGAGTGTACTCCTTTACAAACTAACAAATGTCTATTAAAATACTGTCACTAAGGATCACATAGAATTACAATTACTAGTGGAACTGTATGATGAATGATGAATGGTTCCTTGAATACTTCTCTCCGATTCTGGCTTACTAAGATCCTGAAATTAGGTACAACAGAATGAATCTACTCAAATCAGAAGATACCAGAGGAAAACAATAAATTACTTAAGAGCTTTCAGGTTAGCCCAGAAAACTGGATTTTTTTTTTTTTTTTTTTTTGATGGAGAGCAAAAGATAGGGTAGGGAGAAGAAAAATCAGTTTTGAGCAGTTAGATGCCAGCTTTCTCCTTGCTTGACTAAACAGGAAGCATGCAATAGTGAAAGCAAATAGACTATCTAAACCACCACGTAATTACTTTTTGGGCTGTTATGCCAATACAGTAAGCATAATAATGCAGTAGTTCTTTGTAGGTACATAGCAATAACAGCAGTGAAATTCAGTTCCATTACCAGACTTACTTTGCTCCACATGCATTGTGTCTCACCTTTACCTCTGTCCTTCAGGCTAACTAAGCCTACTGCCAGCTAGCCGAGCTGTTTTGCCACCAAACACTTCGATAAGCCTGAGCAGATTTGTCTTCTAGATAAAGAACAAAACATACTGGTAATCTCATTATTCTGTCTTCAGAAGAAAACTAGTATTTAACATATAGAACATCTAACTCCTTAGGAAACAACTAACTTTGAAACAATGGTCATGAACCAAAACAGTTTTTGCAGTATATGAAGACTTCCAGGTGGTAGACATAACATAAATGAGTCCCCCCCTTTTGTTTCTTTTTTTACTCAGAATGCAACCAGCAGCTCTTCTGCATTCTGCATGTAAGTGTTAAAGGAAATTTTGATTTGGGAATCCTTAAAAAAAAAAAAAAAAAAGGCAAAAAAAAAAAAAGAAACCCGAACAAAACCAAACCAGAACAGAAAACCAACCAATGAAAAACCAGACCTAGGAGCGAGACAAGTATCTGGAATGGAATTACTGTGAACACAACTCTTTTCAAAATGACCTGCGGTCACTTAAATTAACAAGCAACACAGCTATAGCAATTACAGTTTTGTGCTGTGTTGGAAAGCTAGTTTCTCCATCTTCTCTCAGAGAATTCCTAGGTTGAAGATAAAAAAATCATGCTAGCTAAAAGCACGTTAGCTAGAAACCTACTAGAATGTCTTGAATGTTTGAAATTTTCTGAAATGCAGAAGCACAATATTGAGAGACAAAGCATATAGCAAATATTTGAGATCATTTAAGGAAAAAATAGAGAAAAATCTCACATTTTCTCTAAATAAAAGCAAAAACTTTAGTATATTTTCAATGACAGTGAGACTCTTAAGCTATTTTGGTATTTTTATTTACAAAATCCTGTACAGGTGCCTAAATTGAATACTTGAATATATTTAAAAATATGACACCAAATCATGGTATGTATTCCATAGGATCATGATTTTACATTTCTGTCATTTGGCTCCATCATTAAAATGTGCCTTGATGTGTAATAATTGATATACCTCTTAACAGAAGTAACAGAGAAGACTTGCCTGATTGAATATGAACATACAAAGTAGAGGGAAAATTAAAATTAAAAAGTGATTTAATTATACAGATCTTTCAGCTTGAAATAATTTCTTTTCTGACTAGCAGCAAAGGGGAAAAAAAACATATAATTACTGGAATAAAAAACCTCCAAACAATACAACCTCAAAAACTTTAATTAACTGCAGTTGTTAGAGATTTGCATTATATTTTCTGGAAATTATCTTCAAATTTTAATGCTGTTTATTAGAACATTTGAACAACATCATCATTTGCCATTTACTGAGCTGTTTTTTTAGCTTTGCAATAACAAAGCAGAAGGGTAGGTTGCAAGAAACAACAAATGAAAAGAATGTGACATGTTATTTCTGATGGCATGAGACATACTATCTTTGAAGATACTCATTGCCCAGGGGAAAGATTTGACATCATTACCAGTGATAGGAAGGAATTTAAATGATTTGGCTCATGGTGCAACACTGGAAAGAGGCAGTGAAAGAATCTACCTAACTCATAATCTGATAGTCCTAATCTTGCAGCAGTCTCATACCTCCCAGCAAAGACTGTGATCTGAATTCACTGAGAATGCAAGTAAGGCTGGATCCTGGTTCTTCCAGCGGCTGAAAGAATGCTTTATTCTCCTGCTTTGAGTTAACTGTGGTGGGCAGCCAAACATCACACAACTGCTCACTCACTTATCCCACTCTGCCAGGGGAATAGAGGAAGAGGAAAGGAAGAATAAAATAAAGAAGCCTTATGCATCAGGATAATAATTAGTTAATAAGTGGAAGAAAGAAGAGAACAAAAAAAAACCAAGTGATGCAAAGGCAATTCTACCTTCCATGGGTAGAATATTGCCCACATAATTTCTGATCTAAAGATGGCTAACCCTCATAAAAGCCTCTCTTTTCCCTTTTATTTGCAAGCATGATGTTATATGGTACGGAATATGTCTTTGGTTAAGTCAGATCAGCTGCCTGGTTGTATTTCCTCACAGTCTATTATGCACCATCACTCCATCCCTAAATCTATTCACTTTGCATACAGTGAGAAAAAAAGAAGTCCTTGATGCTGCATGAACACTACTCAGCAAAAGCTAAAACATTAGTGTGTTATCAGTATTGTTTTGGTCAAAAAATTAAAGCATTGCCCCATATGATCTACTATAAAGAAAATCGACTCTATCCAAGCCCAATGTGTACCTCCAAAGTGTACTGTGAAAAATAGGCATCAGCAAGCTTGGTTTTGTCCTCACCCAAGTTTAAAAGTAAGACCGCTGTTAAAACCTTTGAGTAACTGGACGTAAAAACCAAGCACCCACCACCCTCTTGATAAAATCCAGTTTACAAAATCTCCCTCTTATTCTGATTCAG
Organism: Dendrocincla tyrannina; assembly: GCA_035047865.1. Taxonomy (NCBI): domain Eukaryota; kingdom Metazoa; phylum Chordata; class Aves; order Passeriformes; family Dendrocolaptidae; genus Dendrocincla; species Dendrocincla tyrannina. Next base: position 53,445,144 of record JAWWMP010000132.1, on the reverse strand, counting down.
TTGCATAACAGTATTCCAAATCCATGTTTTTAATTACCTCTCCTTGATAATAATCTCAGCTATGGCACAGTGACTTACAAGTCAAATTTGAATCCTTGGTCTATGGATGTTTGCATGCACTAGGCCTATCTATGATGTAAGAGCTGGCAGTTACAGTCTAAAATACTGTGGAAAAGGAGCAGTTTCTTTGACTAGCTGAGCTAGACCTGAGAATGGTGTGCTCCTACTCCCTTTCTGGGCAAAGTCCAATGGATTGGTGATTTCAACTGTATATGGTAGAGTTTGCACTTAAATAGAACAGAAACTCAACCATAGCAAATTACCCAGTCTCAAATGACATCTGTGACTGAAGCTGGCAGGAGTAAGGGCATGTTTTCTAAGCTGCCTCTGCTCTGTCAGCAACAGCAATAGATTCTTCACCTACTTCATTTGCATCCATGTGGCAAATGTTTGCCACATTCCCACGAAATCTTCTTAATTTTGGTAATACTGTGAGCTATCTAAATTAGTGCATTTATTGTGTAGCTAGTCAGCTTGTAGTGCTGGCATCACTGCACTCACTGCTAGGACATATTGTGAGAGCTGAGGAGAGGTGTAATTTCAGAGTTTTCTGCAGTATGATCCACTTCTAAGTAAACTTCTGGGCAAGCAAATAGTTATTATTTGGGTAGTTATCATTATTTTGGAGGTAATAATTTTGAGACACCTTACTTTTATCTCACTGAAGAACCTAGGCACCCAACACAGGATTTTAGACAAGGCAATGCCTAAAAGGCAGATATTATGAAATACGACCTGTAAATGCCTAAATACTCTGCTGAATCTAGCCTTTTATATTATTTTATTGCAGTAATAAGAAGGTATTGATATTTGGGGAAAAAAAAACCCAAAGCAAACCAAAACCAGAAACAGAATGATGTATTGATGTTAAATCGTTACTGAATTTCCTTGTCATGACCTCACATAAATAGCATGCTTGTGATGACCTTTGCAGGGAACGGAAAAGATTCTGCTTGTTTAGCATGCTTTAGTAAATTCTCTAACATTGTTTCTCTTCCCTTTTCATTGGCAAATTCTTAATTGCTAAATTCAGGACTGAAAGGCAGTAATTTGTTTCACTGTTGAGAGAACAATTTCCTTGCATTCTTTTTAATTATATAGTAGTTATTACTGTTTTGCTTAAAAGCTTTCATAACCAAGACTAATGTTAAAAGGAGCACATTACTCCTAAGACTTCTTACTTAGTGACTATTTGCAGAAAGCTCATGTAACATCAGGGAATATCTATCAGTGCTTTAATACAGTTTATATGCATGTCCGTGTATTTTCTTCCTTTTCCAACTAAACTATTTCTTTATTTCAGGAATCTTCTTCTTGATATATGTCATATGACGTTGATGATTTTTTTTTTTATTGTGAGCCATATTTCATTTTTTTTAATGTTTTTTTGAAAGCATGAGCCTTTACATAAAGTACATAACAGTGTCTACATTATTTAGAAGTCAAGTTTGCAGCAGCTATAGTTTTGTTGATATTCATCATCTATACAATTAGCGAGAAGGGTAAGTTGCAAGGACAATAATGAAAGTAGAAATTGTATGAAGCTGCCAAGTCTAATAATCCAATAGAGCTGAACTTGCTGAAGCTCCGTGTTTCCAGGTCAAACCAGTGAGTTTGAGTTGCCAGCAGGCACACACTTCTATGTACACACAATACATACACAAACATGCACACAACAGGTCACAAGGACCAAATAAACAGAAAGCAGGTCACTGCCACCAACAGCTCCAATGGCCTCACACCATTCTGGTTGTTCAGGCCAGACTAATGTGTGGGGGTGGAAGTATATGTGTACATAGATACAGTACAGATCCTTCCAGAAGCTGATCTCAGATACTCATTCTATCCAGCAGCCAGATGGACAAGTTGCTAAGGCCACTTTTTTACACATGACCAGCCCCTTTCTCCTCCTATACATCTACTTTAACATGCTTATTCCTTCTCAACATGTCTTGATCTATTCCTTTCCCTGCCTTTCATTGATCCCCAAAAACATCATAAAGTCTTGTACAGTCCCAAAATGCTCTTCCCTTCATTCCATAATGATTCCCACAGCCCTGTAATGGGAACCCCACACTGATCCATAATGCCCTTCCCTTGACTCATTGTGAAGGGTGTCACACCTGGGCCTTGGGGTTCATGACTCCGTCTGATAGCTCTGGGAGGTGTCCACACCAGGAGTGGGGCTACACCAGAGTCAGGGCCCCTGTTTACCCTGAATTCTTGAGTTTCTTCTATCTGTCATTACTGTTCTGAGTTGCTTCATATGTTTGAAGACGAGTCCTTAATAAAAAAAAAACCAAAAACAAAAGAACAAACAGAACCAGCAAGGCATGAAAGACCACGGAGTGAGGTAACAAAACATTTTACTATTTGTAGTATGTGTGTGACAAAATAAAACAGAGCTGGCTATAAATATTTGCTTAAATCTGACCTTAATCTTTAAACATCCAGCTGTTAATAGCATTTGAACTGTATGAAATCATAAGTGAAACAAAGCTGGACACCTATCTCCCTTCAGCTTTATTGGTGTCTGTATCGAGGAACAAGTACTAGGAGGTCACAAACCATTTTGGTGCAATAACTGATCCCATAGTCTCTCTTTTTTTTTTTTTTTTTTTGTGGATTGCATTGGTTTTGTTGGTTTTGTTGTTTTTTTTCCCCCCCCCACTTATTTTCCTGCCAATTAATGTTTCATTTCTAAATGCTCACAAACGTATCATAAGAGTATCTGTGCCTAAGTATATGAGTTAATATAATTTTAGTTATTTTAGCATGTGCAAAACTTCTACTTTATAAATAAATTTTCTCCATATATTCTTCATATGAATGAAGGACCTAGGCATGTGAATATTCTGTTTCAGAAAGTTCACAATTGAAAGAAGACTTTGCAATTATAATATCAAATGGGGGTTAAAAAAGTATCTATGCTTGCTAGAAGACAAGGGTAGGAAATAAACTATTGGAAAGACTATTGATGGCAAGTGACATTTCCATATGAAAAGATTTTAAATACATATATTGATGCCAGAATCATTGGGAAGGTATTAACAGTTTCTGTAATCTTTCTGACTAGTTATCCTGGAAGAGATTGAACCAAAACATTAGCATCTCACCTTCTACATCTTAGACTAGTTCAAGAAGTACTGATTAATTCTGTTCAAGATGCTTCTAGCTGGGTAAAGTTTGCAATTCCCAGTATGACTTGTTTCTGTCATTTACAAATGAAAAGTCTTTTCAAACCTTCCTTGCCTCTGTCATGCTGAATAGTCTGGCTGTCAATCTTGGACTGGATTACATTGTTGAAAGCAAATCTGTGTCACTGACCTTACCAGTAAGGTTGAGGATGCCATGGAATGTCATCCCAGGGGACACCACTTAGAAGTTCTCTGTGAGACTTGTTGTCACTGACACACTAACCATGGCTAGAGATGATAAAATTGTCAGAATTAATGAACATTGAAATACATTCCAGGAGACATTTTGTTCTGAGGGTTGCAAAGAGGGTTAACAGATAAGCAATCCAAGTAATACTATTGCCTGCATATAATACACAAAATATAGTTTCAGAAAGGATATGGAAAGTTTCAGGCTTTTTATTTGGAATGCATCTTTCCAGTATAGCAACTTCAGTGAAAGACTCTGAACACCTAGTTGCTATGAAAAGTAGGACATTAATGTACATAGCTAAATAAGGTTCTTGGAACATAACGTGAAGTGTCTTTTTTTTTTTCGTTTGGTTTGGTTTTGGTTTTTTTTTTTGGTTTTTGTTTGTTTGTATATAGATTTCTATTTCATATTAAATCAGAAAAGTATTTCGATACATAAGGGTCATCTTGACAGTATTCCATGAGTAAGAAAAGTAGAAGTAGGTATAGTCCTATCAATTATTATTAATTATCAGTATTTATTATCAGTGAATGTTACAACTGTACAAAAAAGGGCAATGCTGTATTCTCAGTAGGAGTGGGGGAAACATAAGAAATAGTAACTTGGACCTTTATCACACTGCTTTTTCTTCTCCCCTGTTATTGTTACAATTATTAATAACTTCATAGAAGAATTTAATATTTTAAAAGTTTTGAATGAGACAAATTTGGAATAGGGACTATACTCCATACAAATGAATCAGCATTAAAATCTGAAGTGGAACTTGGAGAGAGAACAGAACATTAGGAGCTTTATCTGTGGTGCTGCAGAGAAGAGATAAAGAGGTACCATAAAACAAAATTAGGTCTAAATTGCATAAGGTCTTCAAGAAGATGAAGGTCTTGTATCTAATGCACTATGGAAGAGGGCATCAGTGCCTGGACTCTTCATTGATGTCTTACAGAAGAAATGAAAGATGAGGAAGATTAATATAGCAGCTGTGATTTGAATAGATTAAAGAGCTAAAGGATTAGCATCAGAGAGACTACAGGAGGAGTTGTAGTACCCAAGAAGTTAATGTCACTCGTATAACTAGGAATGGTATATGGAACTAAATATTTCAGTATTTTTCAGCATTTAGGATTGAAGCTTTTACTGTAGCTTATCTTTAAGGATATTTATTCACTGCCATTACTTCACTTATGATTCTTGGGTCTATTGGAGAAAGGCATTTAAGGAAATCAGCATATAATTGGTTTACTTTATGTTTATATTGTAAAGGGGACATGAGCACCAATAAAAGTAGAATTTGCCAGTTAATGCCACTGCAGGCCAGCTTAAAAAATTAGATTATTTCCATATGACAAAATGACTGCATGATTACACTGCATGATAATCTACAACTTGATTTCACTCATGTAAACACCATAACTATCAATGAAGATATCAGCTTAAGTTCCTGCCAACAACTCTAGCACAAAGTTCCCTGTTACAAAGACCTCCCTGCTGTATTCATGTTCTGTCTTTATTAGCTCACTTAAGGTCATGTAACTATGTTACTTTTTGTTTTTTTGAAATCATGCTAAAGAGGTGTTCAGTACATTTAGTGGAATGATATTCCTTTCAGTCAAAGAATCATCGAATGGAGTCACAGACTCTTTGTATCGCTGACACATATAGAAAGTGCACTGTGGGAACACACTGACCCTATGGTGCTAGCACTGACAAAAGGGACCACTCTCCAGCACGTGTGCACAGCAGCTGAGCTCTGTGCATCTGTCCAGCCCCTCCTTACTCTCTGGCAGAAAGAGACCTGAGTAAAAGGTATGTTTTGCTAAATCCATTCAGACCAAGGTAATGCTGCTGCCTACCAGATGTTTTATCATTATAGATATATTATTTTTTTAACTAATGCATTTAAAATATACCTAGTTCTAACAAAATATTTCTTTTCATTCAGTGTCACAAATACTTAGGATTTCGCAATATGTATCACAAATATGGTTTTCACTTTATAAGTTGTGGGGTTTTCTGTTTCTTTTTTTTTTTTTTTGTTTTTGTTTGGTGTTTATTTTTTTTTAATTATTATCTAATAAAATAGGCGTTAGATTTATCCATAAAATCAGCTGCATTTTTGTTTCCTATATTCTGAAAAGTCTGGATTTTATTGAGACAGGTTCAATAATACTTGCAAATTGCTTCTTAACATCCTCACATTTAAATGAACTAAATTAGATAATCCTCTGGTTTGATAACAACTAATAGTATGTAATAGTATGTTCTCATATAAAGCTTTCACTGCAGTTTTCTTTTCCTTAGGACATTTGTTTAGGTAGTACATTTGGAACCTGAGATATGATGCAACATCAAATGTTTTACTGTCAGCATGATACTAACATGTCTGAAAAAGCATACTTTGTACAATTCTAGAATGTCTTTTTAACATGCAGCTCAAAGTGTCTGTAAAACCTCTTGTGAACAAAACTATGACAATCAGGGATCACATCTCTCACCCCTCTTAACTGCCTAAAGCTATAAACAGACACCTCTGGAGGTGCTGATATAGAAGAATCAATCTGTTCCTTTTTCACTGGCTGGAGCTTACCCCTTTCTGCAGCTCAGCTGGTAAAGTGTTTCTGGTAAATTCTGTCTAATCCACATTGAAAGCAAAGCCAGTCAAATTTTCAGGTGATACAGAAAAACACATCAGGCTGCTTATAATAGAGATTAACACAGAATCTGCTACCAGCAGGTTAACAAGGGGGCTTAAACAGTGTGTCCATAGATCTCAGTTTGCCTGTCTTAGAAATAGTCCTATGACATTTACAGCTTGGTTGGACATTCTGAGTGGCATAGACTCCAGCACAGAGAGGAACAGGAACAACAGCCATTAGCACAGCTAAATGTGAAAGAGGATATCTGTCCTGAGCCTCAAGCCAACCATTTAAATTGCTTGTGTTTACCTGGGCAATTTTGCCTGAAGAGGATCAGGGATCAATCACACGAACCACTCTGCTGGAGGTTACTGCCCTCCCAGTTCTGCTGGCAAAAGGGTAATAATGAGCAGCTGGAGGGCATAACTGTAACAAGGGTCTTCCACCTGCATGCCAACTGTAGCGTGATGGCTGTCTGCAATCTGTTTGACTGAGCTAACTATGCTAGCCTTCGTGTGTAATATACACCTAGGTTAATTAAAGTTGCTTTCTATTTTGCTCTGTATGTAACGCCTTAAAATTCTGTGATTGAATCTGTATTTTTATTTACCTGTATTTTCTGTTTGAATATTCCTTTATATTAGCTTACATTATTAATAAATAACACAGTATGGTTTCCCTTTTTACAGCAAAAAAAACTTTAGAAAAAAACACATAGTATTGTGACTTTCCCCCCTAAGCTTAGCACTTCTTCTAACAGCTGTGGTGGTGGGGAATCGGCTCCTCTATGGTCCCACGGCCTCCCGGGGTCTGGAGGGGATTGCAAAATCCCCACGTGGTCAGCAGTAAAGAGATGAAGCAACCCCAGATTGAGTGGCCATAAAAAAAGCCTTTAATTACCTGTGTCCAGGGTATTTAAGCCTTTCGGGTGGGGTTTGGGAGGTAGGATGTGATTGGGTAAGGGTTCGGGGGAGTGGTGTGGTTTGGGGGCACAGCGGCCAATAAGGGAGCAGGAGGACCAAAACCCAGTGGGAACCCAGGAATAGGGATTGACAAATGATACATCCAATAAGGTCGGGAAGGGGGGCGGGGCTGGATACTCAGGAAAAAGGAACAGTCTATTTTCACATGTGTGCAGGGGTTTCTAGGGGTTACAATCTAAACAGGGGAAAACCCATACATGAAAGACTCCGGTAATGTTGAATTATAAAGTCTCTGGTCCTTTCTTCAGGGGCTTCTTTTTCCACAATGTGTAGTCTGGATAATCCTCTGTCTCTACTCTGCATATGCTGTGACAGAAGTCTTTCCAACACTTCTTTGTTGCTTCTAGTTCACCTTGTGCGCTAACAGGTGGTTGCCGCTTACAGGGGTGTGTGATTTGTGATTGGGTACAGGAGAAGGACTTTTGGGAATTGTACAAGACAATAAGATGTTTAGAGAAAGACTAAAGGAGAGAAAGTGGTGTTTGAGGTGTTTTGGGATGTAGCAACCGTGAAAAATTAGAATCAGAGACTCAGAGAATCTTTTAGGTTGGAAAAGACCTTAAGAACATTGAATCCAACCATTAACCTAACACTGCCAAATCCACCACTAAGCAATATCCCTAACCATAACATCTACATGTCTTTTTAAAATACTTCCAGGGATGGCAACTCAACTGCTTCCCTGGGAAGTTTGTTCCAATATTGGATAACCCTTTCAGTGACACCTTTTTCCTTATGTCCAACCTAAACCTTCCCTGGCACAACTTAAATCTGTTTCCTCTTATCCTGTCATTTTTTATTTAGGAGTGGAGACTGACCTCCACCTCACTACAACCTCCTTTCAGGTAGCTGTACAGAGTGATCAGGTCTCCCCTGAAGCTTCATTTCTCTAGGTTCAACAACCCCAGCTACCTCAGCTGCTCCTTATAAGACTTGTTCTCTAGAAGTAAAAGGAACAGGAGAGGATGGTTTTGTGCACAGTGCTGAGCAGGGCACTTGCATGACCGTGCCCTACATTCCATCACCACAGTCTGTTGTCTATCTTGTCTCATTAAATTTGATTTCTAACTATTGTCTTGGGTGAAGGGCTCTTTTGTGTGTGCGTGTATGTGTATGGGAACTGCAAGTGACTGGAGTGCCAGGGGGTCTGTGTCTGGGTCACCAGCAAGAATGAAGAGTGTGTGTACATAAGTCAGCATATGATCACAAGTGGATATTAAGTCAGACCAGCTGGTGAGTAGGTGGAACCAGATATGCACACGTGTGGACTCTGGAGATTGACTGTATGACTTCTTTGAGTATATGAATACCTATGATAAGGGCAATGGGGGAGAGGGGTGATCCCCAGCGTAGTGCATCTACTACCATTGCTTGAAGAGATACAGTGTATATGTGTGTGTGTTGGTCTGAATCCCAGCAGCTGGAGTGGGGTTGTGGCCTTGGAGGTGGCATGGCCGGGTACTACCAAGGCCTGGGATCCAGGAGCAGCAACTATGTACCAAGTGTTTGATCACAGCTGCTGGAGGCATGAACACTGTATTTTTTTATCAATTCCCACTACTGGATCTTTGTCCTGATCAGCCAGAGAAGGGAACAGGATGAGGCTGCTGGTGGTGGTTGTGCGCATGCGAGTGCTGCATGTACCTGCATGTATAGATCGATGTGGCTGGCTATCCATACAAGTGAGCATGTATTGTATATGTATGTTTATGTGTATGCCTACTGAGAATGCTGCTGGTTGCACCCAATGGCAGCAGTGCTCCGTTGTTAGATTCGGTAACTCCTTATTGATGTATGTACAAAATGGCATATAAAGTCTTTTGGCTTTAGATGTGCTAAATTTGACTTATCTACACAAATTGTATACATGATATGTTTAATGTGTGTAATATTTTTCAAGGAGGACTTATGAATTCCTTTTAAATAAAATTAATTTATTCTGTATTTTTTATAACATATTTCTTGCATGAAATATTCTTAAGTATATGGTTCAGCTACATAAGTTCTTAGAGCAATATTCTGAAGACATAGGCCCAGATATGAGATATTTTAGTGGCAGCAGTAAGGTGCTCCCAGCAGATGTCATAAAGATGGATAATGGAGAAAGGACTGACAGCCAAAATAGAGATTGGTTCACTTGAAGTACTATCAGCTTTACTGCCACTAGAAGAACCCCCTTGTAAGAAGTAGCAGCAGCCCATGGCAGAATCCCTGTCTTCAGAATTATCACCACCACAAATGACAATGCTACAGGAAATTAAAGGACACCTGAAATCATGCAAGGATTTTAAATAATTTTCCTGGATTCTTGATCCAGGTCCAAGGTCTTTAGGCCTGTAACCAATCAAGATGAAATCTAATTAGGTGTTGTGCATATGTGGCAGAGAAAGCATAGTAGTGTCTCTATTAAGATGAAATCTTAAATTATAAATATATATTAATTATGGACTGTAACTTCCCCTTGAATAAGCATTGCAATTCTTCTATCACTCTTAAAATACTCAAACAGCTGGCTGTGGCTTAAGTTCAATTATAATGTTAAAACATTTTAACTCTGCTTAGAAATAGGTATGTAACTATGAGTTTGCTATGGAGTTTATTTACGTTCTCTGTTTAAGAACCAGCTTTGTACAAAAGACCAAACCATGAAATATTTAAATGTGATTAAATTGATGTAATATATGATAGTCCCACCTGTATGTCATTTCTGATGTACAGATGCCACATTCAAAATTAAAAGATAAGTAACATGATTACAATCAGATTAGTGAGTCTAAGCAAGTAAATGAAATTGCAAATCTATATGAGTGAAAACTGCACTTCCTAGTGAGACCACTTTGCATATCATCAGCTTAAAATGAATTTTCAACATTCATATAAGATACTGACTGGAAAATCCAACCTTTTTAATAACACTGTGTAAATCCAGAAAACCTTCCATCTGTTGGGGCAGAGATTACTAGCTACTTCCTGCTGGAACTTTTCATCTGATATTTAGTTAAAGACAGAATATTTCATGTAGATTGATCCTTGATCAAATTGGAGGAAGCAAGCTTTTAGGGTGCAGAGAAATATTGTTTTCAAAGATTGTGCTTGGGCACCAGGACTAAACAGTAAACATCATTTTACTGAAGAAGTACCACAAATATAGTCAAATAAAATTACACATGTTCAAAACTGTGCAACTGCATGGTAGTGCAGTAAAATAAGGGATTGTGAAATATATAAAAAATGATGCTTCTCCATAAAAAAACTCCATAAGCCAAAGGAGTGCATTAAATTTGTAGTCCTTGGGAAGAGACTGCTTTGAACCTCAGAGAACTTGTTTTTCAAATATGGAATTCTGATTGGTTTCCATTTTAACTCCAAAACTTTCATGAATCTATACATGTAAGAGTTTTAGATATCACAGTTCGGTTTAGTTTATATCCTGGGTAAAATGAGTCTGGTTGTGCTTCAGTGCCACAGGACATTGACACTAGTAACAAAAAAATATAGGTAGACAGAGTCTGAAATTCTGACAAAGAAATTCCTGATTCCAAACTGGAGTTAAGCTGAATTGTATTCTGAGTTCTGGTAAGGAGCAGCAAAAAGTGAATAATATTTGTTTGATATTTAACACCCGCTCTTTTGATCTCAGTGAATCCCCTGAAATTTGATTTGATAAAGGTTATTCCAGGCTAAGTTGCTTTCTATAGGGTCTATTATTGTTGTAATGAAAAAGTGTTAAAAATGGATTCTTCATCACTCTAAATCTTTATATCAATATTCACTTCTTTGGAAAGATGTGCTCTAGTTCATCAAATAGTGCAAGTTTGACAGAGCAATTATTATGGAAAGTACTTTTCCTGAATACCTTTTAATTGTGAATTTCAGAAAACATGTTAAATTTCCTTGGAGTGAGCAAATCATCAAATCTCAAGAATGTTTTGGTTTGCCTAATATAAATATATTCCTTTTTTTTTTTTAAAAAAAAAAAAGTACTTCTTTGATGGGGACACATTATATTCACTACATTTTATGATTGTTTTACAAACTCCACACAGCTTGAGCATTTTAAAGCCATTGAACCCACAAGCTGACTAGAAGTGACCACCATTATAGGCTTAAATCAATTTATTTATTATGTTTATGTCTTTCTTTGTTCAAAAGAATACTTATTTTTGGGATTGAATGAGTATCACATTATTAGCAGGTATTTTATTGTTCTTTCATATTATATTATTATTTTCTCCAAAAGCATTCAAATTAATTTAAAAATGAGGACAAACAATATCATGAAGCTGTTTGAAAAGCAAATTCCTTCATACAAACCAGATTTTTTTGTTTATTAATATGTAGGTAAAGTATAGACACTAGCTTCGCCTTTAATATAGCCCCATACAAGTAGAAAAACATGAAAAGTATGAACCAAAATATGTTGTTACTTTTAGAAATCTCATTTTAAGGCTACCTGTGTCATTAAAGTTACTGATCAGAACAGAGTTTGAACATTTTATGGGAAACATCCATTTTAGGAAAGGGGCATAAAAGAGAGGGCCTACAAAGAATACAGTCCTTGCCAATATCAAGAAAGAAAAAATGCAAAATCTCATGGCTATTAAAGGCATGCTGTATGTCTTCAAAGATTATATTTATGTAGATATTATAAGGCTAGAACAAGTTAGAAGGCCATATACCTTTATTTATTTAGATTTTTATATGTAAATTCTGTAGTTATTCAAGTATTACATTAAGTTTTTGGCAGAGAACATGTTGAAACATATCAATGTCTCTAAAATCAATATCATCTCAAAATAACTTAGGAAGGAGGCTTTCTAAAGGGTTCCTGTAATGGGGGAAAAAAAAGTTTACCTGTCATATCTAGTTCAGCAACAATGTCTCTCAAGTGCTTTACCAGCAGGTTTACATACTTGGAAATGTACACCAAGACACTCAGAGTAATTCATTTTACTGTGTTCCAAGGTCAGAATCTTCAAACAATTTCATTCCACTTCACAATGGCAAGAGAATAATAATTTGAATTAAAAAATTAAATAAATTGTAAAAACAGCCAATTTCTGTATTAGCAGAAAGCTCAGGATAGGAGTCTCACTTGAGGGTCATATAAGCATGAATTTTTTGCAGCAAATATTTTCTATTTAAGGAATATAATTAGTAGGGTCAAAAAAAGTGAGTCAAGCTAGGTCAAGAATCCCTTATTTTTTGCTTTTGATATGTAAAGACTGACAAGATTCTGCTTGTCACCAACAGTGCAATATAATACAAAGAATTTTTTTTTTTTTTAATGAATCAGTGACACTTTTTAATAAGAGATCAGGAAATGTTTATAGTGAAATCAGAAGAACAACATAATAGCAAAAAGGGGTCTGAGACAGCTTTTCAGATGAAAGATCTTCAGATGTGGAAATCATGAGAAAAACATTCAAAAGCATTACAAGACCGGCTGATAAAGAAAAAACAAAGGCATGATAGGTATGCTGGGAAAAGTTACTATAATTTCAAAAGCTTAAGTGCATTATTTTTCCTAAAAGAGATCTCTACTACCTTCCTACATTGAGTATGTCAGTGACAAACTGCTTTTGTGTTTTCAGTCTCATAGCATTTTATTCAGAATTTCTTAGTTGCTGGGGCATAGGAATTAACGTCAAGTCTTCTAGATATCCTGTCACATCTAATAATTTTGCATCATAACTTACAGAGTTTGAGGACTTAAAAACAAACTCAGACTGTATTATTAGAAAATTAATGATGATATTATAAAAATCACTCACTTTAATTATATGCAGTAGAATATGGGTCAAGGTTAAATGAGACAATGTCACTTGTACAGGTGTGAAAGCTTATAGCAGCTCCAATAGGGAAAGCCTTTAGGCAAGCAGAATTTAAATTGGACAGATACACCTACCTGAAAATAAACATTGAAGTTACTGGACTGCAACATGATGTACAAGTACCGGAATACAGGGTGTCAAGCAGAGTTCATTGCTTGATCATAAATTGCCTGGAGCATCTCAGAAAGAAAAGAAGAAAAGTTTAAAGGACGTTTTTCAGATTTTGTAGGAAAGAGCAGTAGGATACTGTGAACTGTTAAAATTAGGTGGCATTAAAGGATAGGAAATAAGGCACTAAGAGTAGTATGACTTTCAGGAGTCACAGAAAATATTGAAAGATAATAGTACTGGGGAAATTGCAACAAGAAAGGAAAGCTTCAGAGACTTGGTGAGTTTCTTTAGTTTAGCAGTGAGTATCTCTGTTCTTTTCCTAGCCGTGGTGGATCACATCTTCAGACCTTTGGAGTTTTTGTGTGATTTTATTACGTATTGTACACATAGAATCACATTAGGCTGTTGTGTTTTGAGGAATTTATTCTAAATAATTTCCTCTTAAGATCATAAAAGCTTGTCTCTGTATGTGAGAGACTAGAAGAAATAGTTACTGGTGCAAAAAAAAACTAGTGTGCGTGTGTAGGGAACAGGGGAAGAGGTGGGGAAAGCAAGTTCTGCCAGGTGTGACAATGCACTGCTCCACACCCCCCACCCCCAGAGCCTCTAGTCCAGCCCAGAACAGATATTAACCACTGGCACACCAAAAGCCCCATCTGGGGAGGGGGGAGGGGCATGGCCCAGAACAGATAAAAACAGTTGCACAAACAGTCCATCATTTGGATTTTATAGCAACTGAGACTGTGCTGGATTCAAGCAGTGACTATCAATCTTTCTCTCTCCCTTGCTTTTCCCTCTCTCTGTCTTTATCTCTCCTTCTTTTCCTAACTTCCTCTTCTTGAAATCTGGATAACTTAAAGTTGGATGGGTTAGAGTTTGCTAAGTCAGTGCTTTGTGAAATGCTTTATTTTGATTGAATGTTTCTTTAAAATTGGCCAAGTACCTTATTCGATCTTAATGCTCTAAAGTTTTGCAAGTAAAATTTTGGTGCTGAACCTCCTGAGAACTTTGTTGGGTTCTCCCTTGCACCTTGTCAGGGAATCCAAGTACCTTAGTTCCTTTTACGAAACTGACTGAGCGAGTCTGGGGCTTTACACTATGCAAAACCAGAACTAGCATGAAAAGATGTCTATATCTCTTCTGAGACTCACTGAATAAAGAGCAACATGACAGATGAGAGAAATGTGAGTAATTTTTAAAAAATAGAAGTTTTGTCCCATCCAAAAGATAAAACCCAGATCACAAAAAATAATTTTGACATGAACATTAATGAAGGACTAGTCTAAAATCTCTGTGACTGTAATAAATGGCAATTTCCTGACCTCTCTGTAGGTAACGCCTCTGCTATTGATGGGTCTGCATAAGAGCCACTGGAGCTGTGTAGCTGTGTGTCAAGACAAGAGGATTCCCACTGGGTCTCACCATCATGAAGTAGGCATTCCCCAAGTCGGCACCCAGCCATCATCATAATTTGTTATCTATAACAACCTTATCTGTAGAGTTTATTTGGAAAACATAAACCATAGGTCTCCTGGGCAACTAAATCCAGTTCCATAATAATTGTACTGCTCATTTTTTGTTTTGTTTTGTTTTTTTTTTTCATATTTGATTTAGATCTGTCTTAAAACTGACTTCCTTTGGAGCTTCCTTCAATCTTTATATAAGGCTGATGTAGAGCAAGGAGGTTTTTTTATTTTCTTTGTCTTGGTTTCTGAGGATCACTTTCTTCACAGACTTCTGATTCTGTAGTTTGCCTTTTACAAGCCCAGTTGCATTACACACTCTGGCTTTGGTAAAGCTTCTTAAAAAGTTTTGTCTGCTTACAGATCACTTCTCTCCTTGTTCTGTCTAGAGTATGATTTATGAGATAAAAAGATTCAAAGAATTAATTTTATCTGACCAGTTTGTACACAGCTAGCTGAATTCTTAATTCCACTTTCATTTGGTTTTGGCCTTGTACTACTGTTCTCCTAATACCTTCATAATTTATGTGCTAAATAATTAAATCTTGTATTATACTGGTTTGCAGAAATTAGGCTCCTACCTCTAAGGAAAAATACAGTGTTCATTGTTAATTGAAATATTCAGTTCCATTAATGCAGTTGATTTGATACTTTAGATAATAAAATCTGTTATTCAGCTAGCACTTTAAATGAGTCAGTTTTGAACTCTGTTTTGGGTTACAGTTCAGTGGGCCCAAATGTCTGTGCCATTAGCAATAATAAAGTTCTTACACCCAGTTAGAACTCAGACATTCTCCTTGCGACTTCTTTGTGGGTCTCGTTCTTTGCCTCATCCACTTTCTTGCAGCATACTTACTTAGCATGGGGCCCCTGAGAACTGCAGGCATGGCTATTGCTTTCTCTATCAGTAGGGCAATTATGACACTGTCTTTACCTCTGCGTTTACATCTACAGTGCTTTTCTCACCAAAGAAGACATAGAGCCGGAGTCAGTTTTTTCCCATTCACACCAGTCATCTTAAAATGTGTTTTTTGTAGAAAAGAATGAAATAAACTTTGTGTTAGAGAAGGACCCAGT
Source organism: Dendrocincla tyrannina (assembly GCA_035047865.1). NCBI lineage: Eukaryota > Metazoa > Chordata > Aves > Passeriformes > Dendrocolaptidae > Dendrocincla > Dendrocincla tyrannina. Next base: position 53,429,593 of record JAWWMP010000132.1, on the reverse strand, counting down.
GATCCAGTAGCACATGAAAACAAATAAATTCAACTTTTTAGTTTAATGTAAGAAGTACATGAATTCTATGTTCATTATTTTATACCACTTGTACTCTGAGAATTCTGCTACAGTCACTGTGAGAATAATGTGATTAATTTTGAGACCAAATCTAAACTTCATATGACTGTCCACAATTTTATATGAAAAAAACTATTGCATAAAACATAAAAAGGTTAATTGAACTGGAAGAAGAAGGAAGATCTTTATTCTCCTAGATAAGCGTGCTGACAACAAGAAAAAACATTGTTTGTCTACATTTTTTTCCTGGTGCAAATAAACTTGATCAGATGACATTTCATAATAGAATCCAGGGTCAACACAGCTCTATCTAGAAGAGTGAAGAATGCTCCTCTAACCTCAGAATACTATATAGCCAGGCAGCTAGAATGTGGCAAGATACTGTGCTGAATGCCAGTAGACATTTCCTGGGTGAGGGTTTTAAACATAAATGTAGCGAGATACATGAGGCTGTTTGCAAGAAGCATTGGTCCTTTTTCTTTAAGAAAAAAGTTAGGGTTGTAGTTAAACAGAAGGCTGAAGTGTACCTTCAAGTAAAATATCTGTATGGTAAAATTCAAAGCTTATCTCTACTCTTAATTTTTTCATACAAGTTAGCTACATGCCACTATGCACTGAGATCTCTCAGATTGTCTTTAGCCTTCACTGAGAATTAGTGAAGAGTTACTTCACTCTAATCACTTCAGCAGTCAGCAGAGAAAGAGCAGGAGTCCTATAACATCTTATTTCCTATTCTTAGATAGATCTCTATAACATATGGGATTAAAACTTTCTTGGTGATGCTTATTTCTCTACTATGCCTTTTGGAAAAAAAACTTTGTGTTCGATATACGATCTAAAATAAGATGAGATAAATTCACTTTGGGAGTGCAAGATCTAAGTGTCCTGTTACTTAGTGAAATAAGTTTGGATTCAGTTCTAAGACTCTTAACAGTTCACCTGTAATATTTAAACCTAAATATTAGTCAGAAAATATTGACTTCCATTCTGTGGAACAAACTCCTACATTTTAGGAGTTTGGGACATATATCCTTAATGATTTTTGCTTTAGGCTACAGTTACATTTTTTGATTAGAATTAGTGAGTTCTTCAAACTTTGAATATTATCTTCAGCCATTGCCGACCTATTTGTAGCCAGTATTAAACTTACCTTCATTCAAAAAGTGTTCTGGTGCTTCTCTTCTTTCTTTTTCCTTTGTCTGATGCCTAGGACATTATGACTTTACTGGTTTTGATTGTTTTTCCATTTTACTAAATTTTCCTGTTATTTCAATGTGTTTTAATGCAATTATGGCCTATTATAATATTTCATCTTACTTCCCATATGACATGGAATAAATGAATTTTTTATGGCTTTTACTCATATCTTGTGGTTGAATCAAAACACACTTGCATTTTTTTCCAATTATTTGGTCAAAATTACTGAGACAATAGAAAGTAATGGCTTCATATGAACATTGTTTTCTGATTGTTGTCTTTCAGGTCTATTATACAAAGTATTTTTGACTGTCTCCAAGGAGATATATCTGATATTTCAGAAAATTAAAAATTCAGGATATATTCCACACTTGCAATAATTCTAATTTCAGGCAGTTTAAGTTTAAATAAGGATTTGTTTTACTTGTACTCTCGGATCTATATTCAGTCCTTCCACAGGGTACACTGTATAACTTCAGAGTGGATTATTTTTGGTACATTCTTACGTAGAAAAGAATGGAGGAGGTGGATTTTCTATTCATTAGCTAATTATTTTTTCTTAATTTAGGATTCATTTGGGTATCCTTGCTTGCAAAAACCACTAATTGTAAATGTATGGCCTCTGAATTACTCCTCTGAAGTCAGAGATTAATCATTGGGTTATTCTGCATTCATAAAAATATAAGAATTTGGGTCTCAGATTCTAACTGATGATATTAGATTTACTAGAGGAGTTTGCTTTCAATCAAATCAAGCCTTTAAAATGTAACAAGCAGCACTGGACAGAACATGACCTGCTAGCCTGGCTTGCCACCTTCTAACCCAACTGTTACATAAGAAAAGACATAAACCTCACCAAGTCTGCATTATGTGCACAATTTTCTTCCTGACTGTCAGGAGAGTGGTACCATTAAGAAATAGCTCTTCAACTGAAATTGTGAGTTAATAATCCCCTTTCAAGTGTAATGAGCTAAAAGTACATTATGAAGTCCAGAATTCATACATAATTTGTTTTTCTTTATGACTTTACAAAGTCTAGTAAAGTGGTAGATGCAAGCAAAACAAATTTCCTTATCAAAGTCCAGTTTGTTCCACAGCTAACAAGAAAGTGAATAGCTTAGATCTGTTATATACCAGAAAAGATGTGATTGCCACAAATCCTCAGACCACAACTCTTCTGTATTTCTCTATGAACCCTCTTGTCAACAGGCTATGTTTTTTTTTCCTTTTTTTCAGCTCTCAACTACCACAGCCCAAATAATTTCCGAGAAGGTTATATATGTGTGCATGTGAATACAACTTGTGTTTTAGAGCTTCAGCTGCCAAGGAAGCATCTTCATAGTAATTTTTATTTTATATTTTGTCAAGTGTGCATTTATGAAGAAGGACAGACTCTCTTTGTGCTTGCACGCTTTATATATAGCTTTGTTCTTTCAGCTAGGCTGGTCAAAACCAGTCAGTGAGCATTCAAAGGAAGCCTTGTAATATATAAAATAACCCTAGAGGGAGGGAATAAATGCTATTTAAGATATTGAATTGTTGGAATAGAGCCAGCAATGCAATTCTTATTCAGTTACATTTTCAGATGACTCAACAGATCTTCTGCTAATCTGTGCTTTGAGACTTGGAGAATATGGTCTTTAAAATCTCCCAAACATAAGAATAGAAATAATTTTTAAAAACACAATAATATTGGGGAAGCCATCATTTGGATCTAAGTGTGATGCAGTAGCTTGTACCAATGATAAATGTAGAAAGATGAGTAAACGTTGTAAATCTCTTTCTTAATTTACCATGAAAAATTAAATGAAAACACAAAAGCTTGTGCTGATCTGTAAGAGTGATAAAGAAAATGGCCCTTGAAACTAATTTTGATCTATTAGATTTGGGAAAGGAAAGCTTAGCTACAAAAGGAATTTATGGGGGTAAAAAGAAAAAGGAATAGATACATTTGTTTTTTGCAATTCTTTGTGACTTTTCCATTCCTTCCAACTGTTGTTCCACAGTAATGGCTTCTAGGTTTTTTTGTGTCCTCATCCATTTTCTTTGAACTCATTGCTGCAAGTCAAATAAAATCGTCTCAAACACTAAGCTAGAGAGACCTGGCTTTGCCAAAGTCATTGTCAGCAACACTGTCACTTCTATGCCAATGAATGTACCCATTAATGATATAAGTGATAAGATTGATCTTTTCTGATTCCTTTTTCCTTTCACCTTCTATCTATCTATCTATCTATCTATCTATCTATCTATCTATCTATCTATCTATCTATCTATCTATTTATTTTTAATGCAACCAATGGTATAAATAAACTATGATATGGTGTTAGACTTGACACTGGAAAAAATCAGTCTAATCCAGTGGTGTTACACATTTTACAATAAAATGAAAAAGAAATGAGATGGGCTTCATAAGCATTAAAAAAAAAACCCAAACAAAAAAACCCCCAAACAAACCACAAAACCAACCAACCAACCAACCAACCAAACACCCCCCCCCCACCCCCCGTCCCCCAAAACACAATAGTGAAGAACACTAATGGCCTTCAAAGAAACGGTGTGGATATTATTTTTTAAATTACTTATATTTCTACCTTAACAACAGCAATCTACATTGTGAAAAGTAACGTGAGCCTTAGAATGCTTGATGACAAAGGCCAAGATGGAAAATATCCCTAGGGAAGGTTTCCATAATTTTTGACATATTAAATTTTTTCTGCTTTCATTCATGAGTAGCAGAATAAAAGGAAAGGCTTGCCTGCTGAATTTAACTACTGATTCTTCTCTGTAAAATGAAAATTTTTGGTTCTTTCTATTTTAAGCTCCTGGGTTAGGGGGAGAGAAGGAAACCCTAGTTCACAGGCACAGATGTGTAAACTTCTTCTAGTGCTATGGAGATTCTTATTGGTAAACTGAGCTTTAATTCACCCGTTCAGTTTGACAGGGGATGTAGTTAAGACTTTGGCACTTTGGCTATTAACATATACCTCCACTGACTTCCTCCATAAAGCTAGAACATCCCCCTTAATATTGATGAATTCATAATATCATAGGTTCATAGAAAAATTTGGGTTGGGACTTCTATGGATCGTTTAGTTTCAACACCTCTGTCATTAACAGGGATATCTACAGCTACACCGGTTACTCAGAGCCTCCTCTGATCTTCAACATTTCCAGGGATGGGCCATCCACAATTTCTCTGGGTAACCCATTCCAGTGCCTTACCACCCTCTGAGTAAGAAACTTCTTCCTTAGTCTAGTCTAGTCTAGTCTAAGTCTACTATCTTTCAGATTAAATTCATTCCTCCTTGTTTTATCAGCTCTCTCATAGGCTCCCTTTAGGTATTGGAAGACTGCAGTAAGGCCTCCCTGGAGCCGTCCCTTCTCCAGGCTGAACAACACCAGCTCTCTCAGGCTGTCTTCACAGGAAAGATGCTTCAGCCCCTTGATCTCTTCATGGCCTTCATCTGGACTCCCTCTAGCAGATCCATGTCCTTCTTTGTGTTGGGGGCTCCAGGAATGGATGCAGTACTCCAGATGGCATCTCATGAGGGCAAAGTAGAGGGGAAGAATCATGGGAGGTTGATTGGAGAGAAGCATTGATCATGCCAAATATTTCTAGAGTGAAAGAAGATATTCCTTGTGTTTCACACCACTAGTTTACATTGTCAATTAATATTGTTTTCAGTATTCATCATTGAAAAACATAGTGGAACTTCTATTGAGTGAGCTTTTAACATAGTGGTCTATTATCTGTTTCCATTCATTTGTCTGTTATAGCTCTATTGGAAGGATTATAGTATGCTTTCACCAAGTTTTTCTCTCTGTGAAAGATTTTCTGTTGTCAGAATCATCCCAAGGCCCTGAAGCCTCTTTTGATTGCCCTTGGACTTCTCTGTGTTATTTTGTCAAGGCCACCTTGAACAGCCAGTAGTGGATAGTAATCAGAGGGCCTTACAAGACTGGAGAATTTTCCAGCAGTGTCACTTACTTGAGCCCCTGGCGGACAGTAAGCTTTCCTTTGTGTTGGGTCTGGTATACATACCAGGCCCTCCCTTCCTGTTAGAAGGGAGTCTTCTAGTACAGTTACCTTTCTTTTCCTCTTGACAGAGGACGTTGTGATGCAGGGTACAAATAGTGTTGCTTTAGGAGGCCCTTCTGTCCCAGAAGGACATTTGTTTTATTTATGTAGCACAAACCCATGCATTCCAGGCACTCATGAGCATTTCAGGTTTTAAAAGAGGCTTAAATTTGAAGGTCAGTTTCACTGTTCAATGGAAATATAGGTTATGAGGGGATATAAGCTTCTTCCAGCTTTGTAAGCAAAAATTAATTTAAATCAAGGTAATCTCATTGAGTCAAGTGGACATTATCAAACCAATTTTGACATCCAATTTCCTTATGCTCAAATTTAGAAAGGAAAAACTGTTACGTTCTTTACTCCCTTTGGTAAAACTTGCAACATAAAATGCTTATCTACTCATACAGAATCAGATGTTTCTATAGCCTGGAGTTTAGAGCACTTCGCTGGAAGAGGCAAGTCCTGAATTCTCACAGTAGAAATTGTAAAGTTTTTCAGAGCACATATACAGGCTCAAACCCTACACATGAGTTAGGAAAATTAATAGCTTTGTCTTTGAATGGTGCTTGTATGTAGGCTTGTTGGCATTGAACTCGGTATTTTTGAGAACTGAGAAATTCTGTATAGTCCCAGTGGCTGTAAAGTCAGTGTTCATGGTAGTATTTTTAGATTTCTTGGGAATTTAGGCTTCCCCATTGATGTTTTACTTGTTTACAATTCTAACTTTGAATTCAGATCTTTGTGTTTTACTGTGCAACTTAATACTTCATGTTTATTTTCCATGTCATTAACCTTGTCACATAGTCATTCAAAATAAAAGATTAAAGATTAATTGTAGCTCCTGCAAATGTGTAATAGCCAGACTTTATAACAGAACTGTTACACAGTGCATCATCTTAGTATCTCCTCTCATAATAAGTGATATTTATTCATGCAGAAGTAAGTTTTAATTGGTAAGTCAGTACTGCAGGAATCATATCCTCCTACTATTGATATTTAGTACTTTTCCTGCAGACTATTCAAAACCTAACAGGGGCTGATGGATGTCCTCACTACCTGTGAGTAATGATACTGAGAGGAACAAGAACTCTGAGACAAAATAAAATTTAATAATCTCTGAATACTCAGTATAGTTTTTCAAATTTGCTGCAAATTTTGGGGAAAAAAGGAGTTCAAATGACCTCCTTAGTCAGCTTTCTGGAAGTGGAACTTACAGTAACACAAGATTAAAAAATGTGCTTAAGGGCATACCTAGGTGAAGCTAACCAAACAAAGTGAGCTCCCAAAAGGAAATAGCTGAGGCACATCATCAGAGACTCCTTTGTAGCTGTACAAACAAAAATACTACTTTTCAAAACTATTCAAAAGGCTTTTCAGGTATTGATGCCTATGGAAAGCAATGCTACATCTTCATAAGGAATTTGTTCTGACCGATGGAAGGTTTTTCTGCATAACTTAACTTTGAACAGAACTAAAGTGTGTAGGTATTAGAAAATGTCTTTAGGTTTCCTGTTGTTGTTAAAAGAGCCAAATTAATGAATAATAACCTATTCATCATGTTAAATTTCAAAATACATTAGGTTCTTTAGACTTTTTTCAGATTAGATCAAATAATTTATAGTAGTAGCATGAAACATGTTAAGACATCCCTTCCATCTCACACATGCTTGCAGAAATAGCAGAGAAAAAAATAGTTTTACATAAGCATAGATGCAAATTCCTTAAGATACTTTTAGAAATGGTGCTTGCAAAATATAGGACTGGAGTTTAATTTAAAATATAATTGTCTTTCTTTGGGCTTGTTAAAAGCATGCCATTTTATCCTTGATAAAATTACTCTAGGTCTTCAATTACTTCATCCAAACTTTACCAGAAAGAAAATGTTACTAAGCACAGCACAAGGTAAGAGGCTGAAGCCAGTCTTTATATTTCCTCTTAGGAACACAAATGAAATCGGTATATCCCAATGGGGATCTCTGCTTCATGCTGACTGCCAGTTCTCTTATGTGGATTAAGATACAGGCTGTATCTGTAAGTCCTTAATGCAAGTACTTTATGTACTCTATAATGAAAAAAATGTGAAGAAATATCCTAGTTATTTGCTATATGCAATGATGGATTTCCATTCTGGTCTACTTATGTCCAGATCTCAACCTTGCTAGTAAACAAACTTGAGAAAGTATTAATGATCTATTTGGTCAAAAATATCTGTTCTTTGCCACCATTCCCTTGCTTCTCTGTTTTGTTATTTTGTTGCGGAACAAAGATGGCCTATTTTTTTGAATGGTAGTGCAACATGCCATCATGCCATCATAACTGTTTACATAAAAGCACAATGGTGAAAGCACTACAAATTCTGAAGAATAGTATTTGTTTACTCATATTTTACTGAACAACAGAATTAACAAAGCCTCTGTTTGACCTAACAGAATGTATAAGTATAAATAGAGTTTGACTCTTTTCAAATAGCACAGTTTTATTACTTTTTGGGGGGGCTCATGTATTTTCCAGTTTTCAATTCACCATTTTCTTTAGTGAGTCCCTCTTGAGGCTTGTAAACTCATTGAAGTTCTAAATTTAGTGATTTTGTTCAGATGCCTTTTGAATTATCTCTAGTTTCTTCGCCAGATTCTAAATCTGTTGCTGTTTGTTAACTTACATGGCACTGACTGAAGAGGAAAGCTTTAAACAAGATGGCATCTTCATGTCTGGGCCAAGCTGATATCAAGTATGCCTGAGAGCTGTTAAACAGCTGTTGTGTTCCCTTGGAAAATGAAAGTAAATGCATCAAAATATTCTGATAAAATACGTAAAATGACATTTAGCTATGCAGTGTTTATACTATGATCATTAGTCAAAGGAGATGAACCAGCATGAAATAAAAGTAAATAAAGAGAGAAGCATGCCCTATTTCTTGCTAATATCACAGAATCACAGAACCACAGAATATGCTGAGTTGGAAGGGACCCACAAGGATCATTGAGTCCAACTCTTATCCCTACATAGGATCATGAAGAGTCACACTGTGCCTGAGAGTATCATCCAAACACTTCTTGAACTCTGACGGACTTGGTGCTGTGACTACTTAATTCCCTGAGGAGCCCGTTCCAGTACCTGAGCACCCATTGGATGAAGAACCTTTTTCTAATGCAAAACACAAACCTTCCCTGACACAACTTCAGGCCATTCCCTCTTGTCTGTCACTGGTCACCACACTCTTCCTTCCCTCACAAGGAAGTTATAACTGCGATGAGGTCCCCCCTCAGTCTCCTCCAGGCTGAACAGACCAAGTGACCTCAGCCACTCCTCATACGGCTTCTCCTTAAGGCCCTTCACGATCTTTATAGCCCTCCTGTGGGCACTCTCTAATAGCTTAAAGTTTTATATTTTCATGCCCAAAACTGCACACAATATTCAAGGTGAAGCTGCCCCAGTGCAGAGTAGAGTGGGACAATAACCTCCCTCAAACAGCTGGTGATGCCCCTCAGAATACAGAATGTATTGTAAAGTTGTACTCAAAATAAAAAAGATAGAGACAAAGTAATTTTTGTTTGATACAGTTTTTGTATCCACATTTCGTGTTAATTTATAATATAATACTGTGATTTGAAATATTTTGTTGCAGAAAAAGCAGTACATGAGAATTATGAAAAAGCTTTCCCTGGCTTGTTATGTTTGTTGGCATCTGAGCCATGCTATTCATTACTGGCTAAAAACTGATCCTTCAGTCAGGCATAAACACACATAGACACATAGAAGCTTACTGTTGATAAGGATATATGGAGAAGATTATTTGAAAAATCACCCGATGTCCTTGTAACTAGACTGTTAAGACTAGTAAAATATAATGTGGGAATACCTGGCAAAGACAACAGAAATGTCCTGGATTTTATGATTAAGTTCCTGTCATATCATTGCTCAAGATAAAAACATCTTTATTCTTTATGTGGCATTTTCTTTGCAGGTACTTATGTACACATGCCTGTATTGGTCTCTGCCACTCAATAAAATTGACCTTTAATGTGCAGCTCCGGCTACTGAAAACTTTAAATCCAGAAAGGAACCTGTGCAGAAAGAATATCTCAGTAGGAGACTATTGTATAACTGAGGCAAAAAACTCCCTTAGTGACAGCAAATTTAATAAAAGTCCGATGAAAACACTAGCTCAGTGACATCTCTCAAAGTAAGGTGCTACAGTAACTTTATTTAACTATACACACAATAAAATACATTACTGAGTTACAATAAATAAAAACGTTAGTTTGTACACACAATGCAGTGAAGTTTAAGATGCATAGTAAAACTTGAGCAATTACTAAAAAGTAATCAAATAATCAAACAAGGCAACTAAAGGCAAGGTATTTTTTGACCACTAAGAAATTACTTCTATACAAAATAAAAAATATAAATATTTCCAGATTATTAACATCAATGAAGATGTTTGTGGGGGTTTTTTTTGTTTGTTTGGGTTGGGTTTTTTGTTTTTTTGGGGGGTTTTTTTGGTTGTTGTTTGTTTGTTTGTTTTAATATCCTGCTGCTATGATTATTTCATGTTTCAAGGACTATTTCCTGAGAAATTATCCTCTCATCAGATGTCCCCGCACAGCTCAACAGTGACTCAGAGTAGTGGGTAGAATTACAGTAGCTATGGGTTTGGTTTTTTTCCCAAGAAGACAGAAAACATTATTTTCTTCTAGTTACGGAAACTTTGACATTCTGGCTATATGGTGCTAGTTTCTTAGTGGAAAACTTTGCTGACTAATCTACATGAACAAACTAAAGCAGTGAACACAGTGTTTATATGGCTTTAAAACCTGAATTTGAAAGTACAGAATTACAAAAAATTCTGCAAAACTCTTACTTTAATATAATCATTAAGTTTACAGAGAGAAGGAATTCTATAAACTCTTTCCAAAGGTAAATTTTAAAATGGATGGCAATTTCTGGGTTGTGCCAAGTTCACATACCAGAGGGATCTTCTTCAAGAACAGAAAAAATCTCCCCTTGGGTTGATCTTCAACCTCATTCAGACTCTTGGATTAGAGCAAACTTAAATCAAAATAGGGCTGCAATGAATATTATAGTAATTCAGCTTGATTCAGCATTTGTCATGTAGTACAAAATAGTTACCCAGATTCATGGATGAGCATTTTATCTGTTGCCAAATCTATGAAATATCAATCATCATTGTTTTTGGTGATTAAAATAGATACATTTCTGTTATTCAGAAAAAGGGCAGAAAGAAAACAAAAGTTAAAAAAAAACAAACCCCAAACCATGCCAATCAAATCTTTAAAAAAAAAATAAAGATAGGTTGGTTCCTGCTTTTCTATTTTTGTAGCACATTTACAAATATATCAGTTACCCAATGGTACTCTTTGAGAATCTGCATTCCTGAGTCTATCTTTTATATGACAGACAACGATTATACTAAACTATATTAACATTAAAATATGATAAACATAGCTGTTTGGAGAGGCAAAGCGATGCTCAAAACCACTCACTATTCAAACACATCAGGCTCTCTAGAAATTGAACATTTCCAGATAATACTTAATAGTTTCTATTTACCTTCAATGTAATTCTATATACAGTAGCATAAAATTTAGTAGGAAGAAAAAAAATAAAGTAAACATTAAAAACAACACCAAAGATTATTAAAAATTTCTAGGATAGTAAGAAATATTAAGATTGGAGAAAATTATCTCCCAAATGTAGGAAGTCAAGGAGGTGAGGCAGAAGGATGGCTTGGCTGAACAAGAATCTTCTCTCGAAAATAAAGTGAAAACAAAAGGTGTATGCCCAGTGGAATCAAGGTCAGGTGACATGGGAAAAACACAGAGATGTGGCTTGCATGACAAAATTTGTGTGGCCAAAGCCCTGTTGGAGTTGAAGCTGGCCTAAAATGCGGGGGACAATAAAAATAGTTTTTTCAAACACATTAATGACAATAGTAATTAAGTGCAAAAGTAGTGTCAGTCTGTTAAATGATGAGGATGGTCACCTCACAAACAGGGACAGAGACAAGACAAATGTGTTTAACACATTCTTTGCTTCTGTCTTCAACACAGATGATGGACCAAAATGTTCGCAGTGCCCTGAGCTGGAGGACCATCACTATGGTCAACTCCCAGTTCACCCTGAAATTTTGTTGGATCTGTTGCTTCGGATGGATCCCTACAAATCTATGGGTCCTGATGCAATTGATCCTAGAATCGTCACAGAGCAAAACCTCCCTCAATGATTTTTGAGCAGCTGGGGTCACTTGGTCTGTTCAGCCTGGGGAAGAAGAGACTTAGAGAATTCATTACAGGCTACAACTTCCTCATGAGAGGAAGTGGAGGGGCAAGCACTGATCTCATCTCTGTGGTGACCAGTGGCAGGACCCAAGCGATTGGCCTGAAGTTGTGTCAGGAGAGGTTTAGGTTGGATATTAGAAAAAGGTTCTTCACCCAGAGTGTGGTTGGGTACTGGAACAGCCTTCTCAGGGAAGTGGTCACAGCACCAAGCTTGACAGAGTTCAAGAACTGTTTGGACGATATTCTCAGGCACATGGTGTTACTCGTGGGGATATATTAAGATCTAGTTATTAAAATTATTAGATGCCTCTGCCTCAATTAATGTGCAAATGAGACCATATGCCAAAGTCAAGTTACAATTTTTATTTAACAGTAAATGTGAGGTACAGAGTGGTAGAAAAAAAATAGGCAAAAGAGGGGTGGGGGGAGGAAAAGAGAGTGACGGAGAGATAGATTAAGTAGAAAAAAAAAAATATCACCACTCTGTGGATTCTGACAATGTCCTGTTGATCACCTTCTTCTGGTCTTCTCAGTGTTGAGAGTCCCAGTCTTGCTGAAGTGATGGTTGCAGTCTTGATCCATTGAGGGAATCCCAGGGTAGTGAGGAAAGCCCATAAAACACAGGGTCCATAGTGGTTTTATTACGCTTAGGCTAAGTGGAAATGCCTCCCTTGGGCTGGGGATTTTTACACTGGATGATGTAATACTAGATCATGGGATATTTCAAGAATTTTTGACACTTTCTAAGATGTTACAGCCACCTGTTACATTAAATCAATTATGGCTTATTGTGTCCCATCAGCAGAAATGGTTATTTTCAGGCTACATGTGAATGCCCTGATAGTCCCTGATAGAGAGGGAGTTATCACAGCTGAGTAATTTGTTCTAGGACAAAAAAACACTACCCCACCTCCCAGGATTTGTCTCTCCACCTGGGTGGCTACTTTGCACATCCTCAGCTTGCACTGTGACTTTCGAGCTATTAGCATTCTAGTCTCTCACACTTGTGGATACCTTTCTTCTCTTGGGATAACTGGATAATGGTACCACCAACCCAAGTTCCCCTCACAGTGCAAAATAGTAGGCATATTCAGGATGGGGTGGGCTTCAGCAATCAGTTGCTTCTCTGTACAGTTTGCTACAGTGAACAAAAGTCTTTCAGTGATCTTAGCAATGTTTAAGTCATTAACCATTTCAGTCTCTCACAGATGTACTGTGCAGGGCTAAGAGTTGAGCTCATGATCCTTGTGGGTCCCTTCCCACTTGGCATATTCTGTGATTATGTGAAAAAAAGGGCCACAAAAACCCCTATAAAAAAAACTCAACCAAACAAGAAAAACAACAAGGTAAGCCTTTATGCTGCAGAATAACATAAAACATCATCAGTGATATTGCTTTTATGAGCTCATTATATATCTATATATTTTTTTCCTCTACTCAAAAATTTAAGGGAGACAAAAAAATTCAGGCTGTGAGTTGATCTTTGACCCTTTGCAAGTCTCAGTAATATTACTAAAAACCAGTGAAAATGCACATTTGCAAATTCATGAGTTTGCATTAAATAGTTACCAAATCCACCTTAAAATAAAGAAGAAAAATGTTTGTGTCATAATAACAAAACAACAATACTCATACTGATTTCAAAAACAAACTTTGTAGAGATTGAAGCAAAGCTATTGTATGTGAAAGATTTCTGTCAGCATGAGATGGTTCTGTGAAAAACTTAGAAGGTTTACTTAGAGAATCTTGTCAGTGGTTTATTCTAGTGAAATTTTCTGCTTACTCACTCTGCTGTCAGTCTATTGTTGATACTGATAAATTTGCTGTTTTCTATGTGCTGAATCATTTATTAATATCAACTCCTTTTCCAGGAGAAATTGTTTTATAGGTTTCAATATTTTTATTGTTACTATTACTGCCAGATATAATGCAATCTTAAAACCAAAATATAAATCCTTAATACAAGGGAGCTTAAATCAAGTGTTAGAAATTGTGAAATGCTTATTTCCACACTGCCTGGTGTTAAACTTTCAATGTTCACTTCTAAAACTATTCCCTTAGGACGTATTGAATTGCAAAATCCATGAACTGCTAAGTTGCTTGCAGTTTATTTCAGTAACTTTCTCAGTAGCACTTTCATTTATAACTTCATTGCTATCCTTTCATCCATCCTGCTTTCACAGGAACAACACAGTAAATGCACTGACTTTTGCAAGGTTCTTATAATCCCAGTCGTGGTGGCCGAGCATTTTTTCCTCTTCCTACATTGTTGCCTTTATTTTATTATTTATTGATGTTTTACCAACACATTAAGCTTTACATGTTGCTTAGATTTTAAACCACAAATGCAAAACTTCATTACCAAAAGGTGAATTTACTGAGGTTCATAGCATATAGTTACTATAGAGATCAGAATCAGTTCTACAGTGATGCTATACAGCTGGTTAAATTCACAATTCACAATGTATGCCACACAGTCTTATTCTGGAATTTCATGTAATGTGTCCTTTCTGTTTCAGTGATAGACTCATGTATTTTGAATTTATCCTAGTGTAATTGTAATTTGGTTGTTCATCATTCCAACAGATATAAATCTTCAAATGTATCAATATATAATTCAACTGTGCCTGATAAATTTAATGTTTTAGCAGTAATAGCTCCCTCTATATTTGGAGTCCTACTTATAAACCCAGATATGATGTTTTTCAAACTAACCAATAGTGTGACATTCCTTCTCTTCTCTCAACACACATGCATTTTGGCTTACCTACTTTTGTGCTCCCTAGAACCATATTTCAATATCAAATAAAGACAGGAGTTGAACAAACTATTTTAAATAACTGTCTTAATGAATTATAGGGCTTTTTTCTTTTAATTTTAACACTTCTGACTTTTTTTGAGCCTCTATTTTTTTTCTTTCTTTCTTTCTTGTGACTCCAAATTGGAGTCATGTTGTGCTTTGAGAAACCACGCCATAAAACCTTCGGAAGTGGACAGGTGCCATAAGTGGATAATAAATGCTTCTTAAATTTTGTCATGGAATTGCGTAGTTTTTTCAATATTTTGAAAGTCGATTTTGGAGGCCAGACTGTGACCAGACTTATAAGAACTGAGGAGTTCAGAGAGTCCTGTTTCCATTCCTCTATCCTCTTTGTTCCCATCCCCTTCAAATTGTCCATGCAAGTGCACATGGTATTGTTCTAAGAGGATCCTAGTAATGACAGAATGTAAAGGAAAGGAGAAGAAGATTCCAGAAATCTTTCCCATCCCATCCCAATTGAGTTGATTCAGTAGAAAGTATAACTGCTTTTTCAGAAAGGGGACTTGCCCTATTCATGAAACTCCCTGCAAAATCTCGTGTAAAAGTGTCTGGACCTATACAATACCTAATTTTTGCTTACCTCCACAACTATATTCTACATGAACCATCCAGAAGCAGCAGATCACAAAAGGATGTGGATGGACATCAAAACAGCCTAAGAATTGCCGGCAAAGTAAAGTTTGGTGGCAAAAGTAGCATTTCACTAATAATCTGGCATTGTAGCAACTCAAAATAAATTTTACCAGAACTGTCTTTCTAACGATTTAAAACCTAAGGTTGACTTTTGTTTTCAGATTATTTGAAATGTGGTCTTTAAAAAAAAAAAAAAGGTTAGCAATGGAAAGTAGCAGCATATCTGAAGTGACTGATCTTGCATTTCTCACTTAGTGATCCCCACTATGTGCGAAGTTTCGATGATTTCTGTGGTACTATTTACATGAATGACATTTGCAGGCTCTATTCCACTATGGCTGTTCTCATTTTTTATTGCAGAATAACTGGCATTGTCAGGAGATAGTTTGATTTAATGAATTTTTAAACATAAAAAAATAAATTGGATAATTTCTTAAAGTAACCTTTTAAAATTTTATTTAATATTAATTCTTAATATGAAAAAGTAGAATAGAACATATAGTTTTTCTACAGTTCAGTAAGTGAATGCTGTATGTCACCATTTTTTAATAAAGAATTTTATGTGGCTTGATATTCATACTGTGAGCTGGTGGAAAAAATTACCTAAACCAGACACCACAGCAAAACAAATAGTTTCTGTGGAAAATTCCAATTTTCTGAGGTATTTAAACTCACCATAATGCCTTGAGAGGTGAGAACTACATTAGCATCCCCATACATTTAGGATTTTACTCAATGATCCTTGTGAGTCCCTTCCAGCTTCAAATATTCTGGGATTCTGGGATTCTGTGGTGGAGGTTGTTCTTCACTTGAATAAGAATGGCACAGGTGTTTACCACATGCTCAGTTGCATCATGATTCAATTCTTTATGCCACTGGAAAACACTTTCACTATAGCCAAAGCAGATGTGATTTTGAATGTAAAAGCAAATATTAAAAATCCCCAATTTATCTTTTTTTTCTCTTTGTTCTTGCTCTCTGCTTCAATGTAACTAGATTTATGCAAAAAAAAAATGGATTACAAAGTATTCCCAAATATTTTTATTTTTGCTAAAATGATGATAAACTATGATGTTACAGGACATTTTCTATTGAAGCTTTGGGGAAATTCAAAAAGCCACTCTTGTTCAATATTGCAAGCTCTGGAAAGTCATCCCCTACTAAATTTCTGAGTTGTGGAGAGACTCCCATTCCTAATTATAGACTTTTGTATTTGGCACAAGCACTGAATGATTTTCCACCCTTGCTTTACATCTATGCTGAATTAGAATAGCATAACATAACACAGCATGGAATAGACTAGACTAGATTAGACTAGAATAGAAATTTCAGTCGGAAAGAACCTACAGTGAATATCTAGTCCAACTGCCTGACTGCTTAGTATTACTATCCTCTAATCCAGTGCTGTAGTCTGCTGTAACTGAGATACAAACAGCAAACATTTCCTCTATATTAATTTGGAATCTTGTTTTTCTGTTCAGGAGGTATGTCTGTAGAAGGTATGTCATTCAGCCACCAAAGAACTCTAGACAAACCTGGATGCAGGGTTGAAAAAAAACGCTCTGTATGTAATGCCGCATAACCAAAGAATGTCCTTTTGTCAAAGAACTGCCGCCTCTCTATTAAAAAAAAAAAAAAAAAGTCTAAATAAGTTATTATGGAGGAGGCTTAGTCCAAGTATCTATAATAAAAGCAAATAATGTCCTTGACTGTGCAACTAATGAGAATAAATAGGGCAAATGGCATAGTGCAGTAAGTGAAGATATAAAATATTGGCAAAAATATTTCAGGTAGCGTAAAATGGTTGAGTTACTGAGCAAAATAAACTTGAACATCACAATTGAGGTGGGTCATTTTGGTGGGAGTTTTTTTTTTTTTTTTTTTTTTTTTGAAAGACAGCAGTCTATTTTCTTGTATTAATTTACATTGATATTAGTCTTGTTAAATTGAATAAAAACATAAACCTCAGTTGACAAAATAGAATTGCTAAATAATATCTTTCATAAAGTGTGAGAGTGTAGTTTGTGTTCATGTTTCTAACTCATTTTAATTTTCCTTGGGTTTTGAGGTTTTGTTTTTTATTTTTTTTTTACATCTTTCGTAGTCACATTAAAATTTTACTGTTAAAAGTAGCATTAAAGCTTTTAGTCACAGACCCCACTTCTTCAGACAAATGGCATGAGTCATTCACATAACTTCTCTCATATAGATTTGACATGTCTGCTGCTGCTGAGCAATTAGAGTGTTCTCTGATCCATTCTCACTCACAACAAAAGAATTCAGTGAACATGCTCATTAAGCGCAAGGCCACTGGTGTCAGCTGGTGAGTTGCTATCACATTAATGAGTTAAAACTCAGCTACATTCTCAGTAATAGCCAAAGGGCATGTGGTGCCAACTGAAAGGTGGAGAAGTAAGTGATTGCACACAAGAGACGTAAAGCTCAACTTTGTCATTGCCTAATTCTAGGACACTGGGATGTTTTCCAAGGGCTAAAATGACTTTTTGAATTAATCCACATAATGGCCTCTCCTTTGACTGTGCCTACTAAGCTGTCCATTTCATGAAAATGTTTGAGAAGTCTTTAACCTTGTGTCTGAGGAAAACTTCCATGTACCAAGAAAATAGGTACGATATATATCATATATATCATATATCATACATATATATAGTATGTATATGCATACTTCTGTAAAGAGCAGAAGTCTTTTATGGAGCTTAACAGAGAAATATGTGGAATTGAATAATTTGAAAACATTATTGGATTAGCATTTTGACCCCTGCTGCAATTCTTTTCCTTAAACTAAAAAATTTCTTTTTTTTTTTTTCTGAGAAAATTGCTCAGAACAGCACTTGTTAAAAACATGACAAACTCAGAAAAGAAACAAATACTAGACATCCTCATATGCATGGAATTCAGCATACCTTGATTCTCTGTGTCATACATTGTACACAAAGATGACATTTTAAGTAAAACACAAACTTAGAGAATAGATGTATTTTTACAAATATTTAGTAAGTGAAAACACTATTTTCCTGAAGAATAGTTATGATGTGAATATGAGACACTTGATGTTACAGTGTGATGTATAGAAAAAATAAGGTAGAAAAGGAAATACATGCAAAAAGTACATCTGGCTTTGGTCATTAGATATGAGAAAACAAAGTACATATCAAAACATGATCCTTAAAACATAGGCAATAAGGTTTCTATAAGAATAAAGATAGAGTCAATGTTTGTATGGTATAATATACACTTGTCTTTCCAGCTTTTGTATATTTGCAGTATATTTGAATGAATTCATAGGAGGGAAGATATACGTATCTACATAGAAGTTGTTAGTCAAAATGTATTGAAGAATACAGAAACATACTGAGAACTATCAAATTGTGCCTGTTTTGAGGTGATACTAAAAGAGAATAGGCAGATAAATAAGTTGTATTTCCAGAAGATAAATTTGTTTATCACAATAATTATGAAAAGATAGGAGTATTTGAGTCTTGTGTGCTAAAGAGAGTCTAGAAATATTCATATATGTAGCATATAACTGTTGAAACAATGCCACATTTTGTCAGAGGGATGATGGCTAAATAGATATGCTGGCTATTATTCTGTTATTCTGAACCGTTCAGAATTTTGAGAGTGTTTTAGAAAAAGCATCTGTGCAACAACTTATTTTCTCCTTTGCTCCCCCAACTGCACTTTTTTGATGTTGATGAGACTTCACTGCTAAACAAGATGATGGCAGAGTGTGCTAGAACTACTACTGTAGTAAAAAAAGGAATCATCATTAAATATTTCCGTCAAATACTGAAGACTGATAATTTAATGATTCAGTGTTTTTCAACAGAAAAAAAACTAGAAAAAGTAATGTTTTGTATTTGATAGTTGCAAAGTTCTTGCCTACCACTATGATCATAATGATTCTTTATGGGTTTGATACTGGGAAAAAAAAAAGGAGTTGCAAAACCAAACACTTTCAGCATGAACTTGGGATGGAATGTTGTACATGTATGGAATGTGAAAATTGCACAACCTCTGAAAATCCCTAGTCACACACAGAGCATATTGCAGTGACAGAATAATATTTGCTTGTGCAAGTAGAGGGAGAGGAGTTTGCAGCATCTGAATGAATAGTGGTATTACTGTTAGTTTCTACTGACAACAGAAACTAATTTTTCTATAAGTTTCTGTAAGTTTTCTATAAGTTTCCCCCTTACAGACTTCATCATATGAACTACATGCACGGAAGTAGGGTACTGCTTAACATAACTTAGCACAAGCTGTGTATAAGAAGTGAATCCTTATCAACTGAAAACTAATAAATAGCTCAAGTCAAATGCACTGTTCATATAGTAGCAATTAAGCTCACCATAGGAGTAATAACTAAGTAGAAAACAGGCAGAAGTTGTAATTAAGCACTTGAATAAAGCTTAGACTAAAGATGGAGTTCTCAAAATACAGTCCAAATTCTCCTCCTGTTACATGTAATGAAAATTTACCACTGTCTTCAGTGAGCATATAAAAAGGTCATTATTACTTCACCTCTAAATGGCTACCATTTCTTTTACTAATAGATTAGATTTCATTGACGTTCAAAGAAGAAATACATTTAATACATGATTTTAATTCTATTTGCATTAAACTATAACATTCTGCATTGTATTATATTGTATTATTGTATTAATACAGAGTGAGTATTTTATGTCAAACCTTCTGTATTTGAAGTACATGAAATTGTGACTGATCAATCCAAATACAAAGGTGTCTGAAGAACAAAACTGTCCAGAGAATAAAGATGTTAAATATAGAGCTGTTAAATATGGGGTATTTAACATCCACTGCCAGAATTTGTTTCATGATCAATCTGGAAATGAAGGTCTGTGTTGCTGTTGTTGCTGTTTGCTGTTGCTGTTGCAGTCATTGTCATCCTCTTGTCAGTGGGCAAATAATAGCATTATGAAGATGTTCCCATTTCTTCATATGATAAACATTATTCACCAACATAAGATATAATAAAGATATATTAATTATTTATTTAGTAATAATCTCTGACAAAAGTTTATATAAAAGCACCCCAAAGGAAAATCGAAAGAACACTTTTCAAAGACCATTATATATATTAATATATATTGAGAATATCTCTTATGGGACAGCTGCCACTCTGACATTTAAAAAGCAATCAGAATTTTCTATATTTATCTGCTATCCAAAGAAATTTGTTACAAAATACCTCTCTCAGAAAGACCATTATTATTATTTGTTAATCTCTGAAAAGCTGCCTGTCTACTTGCCCACTTTCATGGCAAAATAGCAAATAGCACCTAGAAAAGGTACACATGAGGGATGAATTCTGTTTGAGGTATCAAAACTAAGGCATTACTTGGATATTTAGTCAAGATGAAAGATGTTATAAAAATGTAAGCTATTTGTTACAATCATTTATTTGAATTATTTTGTCCAATGATTTGTGTATCATAACTGTCTAACAGAAACTATCTGAAAAATTAGAAGCTATGAGCTGAGAATTTATCTTCAAGAAATTCAAGAGAATAAAATCTGACATAATACTAAAACATAGTGTTTGCATATCTATAATATAAATTGATTGATTCATAATTGATAAACATCCATCCTATCCCTGACTATTTTTCAAAACCCAAGTAATATAGTCTGTTTTATTTTAGAGAGATAATAGTAATAATGATGACAGATTAACTGATCAAGGTAATCTCCTTTAATAACTGTTCAAGCTCCAGTAAAACCTTTATACTATCCAAACAACCACAATTAGTAATTATAAGTTCCATTCATTATGCCAAACTGAAGAAATTTCAAACCCTAAACTGAAAAAAGTGATACATTAGTAAGAAGCTAAAAAGAGTTTGCACCTAAAGCTTACCAATAGATATATAAATATTGAAAAATCGGTAGTGTTTTCTGATGTATCTGAAGCTGACTGTTACTTTTCCAGCTCCCAAAATCAACATAAATAACTCTGAAACCCTAACTTTCTTAAGACTTCCTAAGCTCCCAAGCTGTCTGCACCATGATGCTTTTAGATTTCCGTGAAAGAATGTGCATCTATAGAATTCAGAATTTATGAGGTTGTTCATCCTGGAGAAGGCTCTGGGGAGACCTTACAGCAGCATCCAGTATCTAAATGTGTCTGAAAACAAAGTTGTGAAGGGACTTTTTACAAGGGCATGTAATGATAGGACAAAGGGGAATGGATTCTTCCCTTTGAACCTGTTACTATTGGGCCTGATGTGGATAATGGTACTAGATTTGTGTGGCAAGCTTTCAGTGGCTGTGGGGGCTAGGGGACGGTTTTCCATGAGAAGCTGCCAGAAGTTTTTCCTATATCTGATGTGGCCAGTGCCAGCTGGGTCCAAGATGGAACACTGCGGGCCAAGGCCAAGGCCATCAGCGATGCTGGTAGCATCTCTAGGATAACAGATTTAAGAAGGGAGAGAAAAAACCCTGTGTAATTGCAGTGGGAGTGAGCACATCTCAGAAACAGCTCTGAAGACACCAAGGACAGTGAAGAAGGAAGAGGAGGAGGTGGTTTAGGTGCCAGATCAGAGATTGCCCAGCAGCCTGTGGTGAAGACCGTGGTGGCCCACAGTGGAGCAGATATCCACCTGCAGTCTGCGGCAGACCCCATACCAGAGCAGGTGGATGCACAAAGGAGGCTGTGCCCTGTGGGAAGCCCATGCTGAAGCAGGTTCCTGAAAGGACCTGCAGCCCTGCAGAGAGAGTAGCCCATGGTAGAGCAGATTTGCTGGCAGGACTTGTGACACCAGAGTAGACCCATGCTGAGCCAGCCTGTTCCTAAAGTATTGCACCCTGTAGAAGGAATCCTGGCTGGAGCAGTTTGTGAGGAATGGCAGCTTAGGGAAAAGACTCATATTGGAGAAGTTCACGTAGGACTGTGTTCTGTGGGTGAGACCCCATGCTGGAGCCAGGGAAAAGCATGAGAATTCTTTTGCCTTAGGAAGAAGGAGCAGCAGAGACAACATGATGAACTGACCACACTTCTACTCCGGTGGTGGAGAAAATCAGGAGTAAAGTTTAGCCCAGGAAGAAGGGCTGGGTGATGGGAAATTGTTTCAAGATTTGGGTTTTATTTTGCATTATCCTAGTCTGATTTGACTGGTTATAAATTAATTTACTTTCCCCAACCTGAGTCCGTTTTACCCATGACAGTAACGGGTGAGTGATCTCCCCTGGTCCTTATCTCAACCCAGGATCATTCAGTTCCATTTCCTCTCCCCTGCCCAGCTGAGTAGGGCAGTGACTGGGAGGACCCTGGGCCTGGGCACCGGGCTTCCTTAAGGCTTGTTCCTGGGTCTTTAGTCTGTGCCTGAGATGTTTTACCTGTACATGCCTCTAGCTCTGCCCTAACTCTGCACGCGCTTGGCCATGGACCTTGTTGACCTGAGCCTTGACCTGTGGACTAACTTTCTGGCCTGGCCACAGTCTTGCTCCACCCCTATAGACGTGCCTGGCTGTTGCTGGGCTGTTTCTGACACAAGTTACCATTGCTGGACTTGACCCTGAACTGTGGATTGAGTTCATGACTTGACCCAAACCTGTATCATCACCACATATATGTATGGTGATCTCGACTCCAGGCTGATCTCATCTGCCACTCTTGGATCTGCCCAGCTTGCCTTGTCCAGGTACAGAGGAACAGGGTCCTTGTGGTTTGCCTTCTGCCCCTCTGGCCTTACTCCTGTGTTCAGCACCTGGTCTGCTTCCTTACACAAAAGCACGGACAGTAGCTAGACAGGAATGATTATTCCTCTCAACTCACTGCTTAGAAGATCATATTTAGAGCATGGCTACTGGATCAAAAAAAACCAAACAAAAAAACCAAACCAAACCAAACCAAACCAACCAACATAAAAACCGCATCAAAAGACTACACAAACAAAAGTGTTTCTTTGCCTCTGCATCCTTAAATTGTTATTCTGACACATTTTAGGTGTTTCTGCTTATAACAAACACCCCTTATGAAAACATAAATTTGCCAGGTAAATAATGAGGCTGCTCTCTTGTTTTTCATAACATGACACCCACAGTGTGGGCTGCATGCATTTCAGCTATTGGTTGTGGAAGCATACTGTGATATGACATGATATATGCCAGAATAATGTTGAGGGATTGTTGTGAGCAAAGAGAATGAAACCTTATCCATCTTTAGGATGTGGCAGATTTACAGGGAGAAGATTTTGAAGTCAACTATCCTTTCAGTTCATTTCCTTGAAAGAAGTTATTTCATTTGATTCAGATGGGTCCTAAGGAGCCAAGCAGAATATAGACAGTGTGGATACACCTGGAGAAAAATAGAGACTGAGCCAAATTCTTAGTGTGGAAAAAGTACTGAAATGTTGTTAAACGCAATATTTATGTAGAATCAAAAGAATTATAAATTGGAAAACAAAGGGCAAAGTGCCGCTAGTTTATGTTTTGGTCTGGGTGGCAGATGAATGAACAACAGATCTGCATCTTTAGTATAATGTGATGAATCAGATTGATAACTTAAAATTATATATGATAACACATGATAAGGTTTTTATTTTACAATAGCTGGGTCTATGTAGTGGGATTAAAAAAAAAAAACAAAAACAAAAAAAACACCCCAAAAATCCCCAACAAACCAAAAGAGAACAAAAACATTTTGTAGCTCGCTGTCCTTACTTTCTCTGCACCCATTTCTTATCGTTGTATTAGCTACAAGAGTAGCTACTTTTTCAATGGATTTTTTCCATTTTGCCTAAATATCTTTGCCTACTTCCTATCCTCACACTACATGTCCAAATTGCCCCAAATTTACGTAGCAATATACCAATATTTCTTATAGAATCATGCTTGTCAAATTTAACAGGGACGGTCATCACTTGAACATGGCTAAAAGAAAACATTCAAGAGCTGACATATGACAAGGTTTGTTGCAAGTATTAAGTAGTATCTTGACAATAACTGTAATTAAAGTTGCCACAGCTCTGACCTGATTAAACACTGAACAATACAGCTGCCACTCTTTGACTACCTTAGGCCGGTGAAATGTCTGATGATATAAAAATATCTTTTGGCAGCCAAGTTAATTATAACAGTTGAATGCATTTCTTTAGAGGGAAAATATTTAAAGAAATTAATGGGAGAGTAACTGCAATGAAAGCTGTCAGAGTAGTTCTAAATATTGCTAACAAGTATACCTGATATCTCTGAAGTATGTTCTCTTTTTGCATATTATTATATATTTTTAACATTTTGTTTGAGACTATATAAGAACTTTACATCTCATGTGTGAACATTTAAACATACTGAACTTTGCAGTGTCAAAACTCATAGTGTTTCCTGAAAGATTCATGGGAGATGAAAGCTGAGATAGTCAGGCATTTGGAGGACTTGGATGTTAATTAATGGGAACTGAACATTCAAATCTCTCAGGTGGCATGGAGGATCATAACAAATGTGTTTGTTTCAGCCCTCTGTATCAAGATGCTGCCATTGGTGTTCCAAACCTGTTTCTAACACTGATGTATGAACAGCTGCATGGATGAGGTATATACAAAGCAATTATATCCAAGTAGCACTAATGACTATCATTGTAATGTATGTGACACTTCTGCTGAAACAGTGAAAACTTAGGAAACATACATCATACCTAAGTATGGCCAGCAAAGATTTTTAATTCATGCTGATGAGCGACAGATTAGAAAGCTCTCCTCCTTGTCACTGAGTCTTTAAGAGATAAATAGATGCAGTAGTTTGTGAAATATAAAATGGCTTCCATCCAGTTCTCATAAACAAAAGCTTTGCCTACAGCTTCAAATGCACTTAATGAAAAAGTCCCCTGTAGCACAGTCTCAGTCACTTTGTCTCTCAAATTATTATTACAGGGAATTTTAGTGAGCTACTCATAATCTTTGTTAACATGCTTTAATTTGTATGTGTGGACCTGATTGAATATTTAGACTGTCTCACACTGGGGATTAAAAACATCGCAATAAATATTTCTATCAACTTTCTTGAAAGCCAAGAACACATTTTATAAGTGATTTATAAATTGTCTCAACATTCTGACACAATTATTTCAAATCTTTCCTGAAATCGTATTTTTGTGCATAATATGACCAAAAAATGCTACTTTGTGCTTGAAATAGGTGAGCCTTTTGGTGCAATTGCACTTTTTTATGTTCTTTGTATGGGTATAAATGACAGTTCAGAGAGACAGTCAATGGTCAAGGTTTCAAGATTTTCTTAAACAATGCTCATTTGCTTTGTAAAGATTTGATACACATTTTTTATAATCTTCACATTTTGTATCTCTAAGTTTGTTAACCTATAAGCTTTAGAACTGATAAAAGTAGTTATTTTTGTCTTTTCCTTCTTGGATACATGAATATTTTTTTCTTTATGAAAAATGATATACAATGAAAAGACAGAGGGATGTTTCATAAACTGTGCACTTTTGGCTATAAGTCTCCATGACATGTGATGATCAAAGTTCCACAGAGTTATTTGACCTTTGTAGGATCTTTAGTTCAAAGATGAAGTGAACTCTGTAGAGTTGTTTGGATGGCATCTAAAATTTGTCTGTAACTGATGCTTTAAAAATTTGGAAGTTTCTATTACCCTTGTATGATGAGATGACTGAGTTGATTAAGGGAAAACCTTAATTTTAGTAATCATAAGATCATTGTGGAAAGGCTTAAAAAGTGTGGGCTGGATACATAAATAGTGATGTAAACTGAAAACCAAATACACAGATGCATTCAAAGTTTTGTGATCAGTGGCATAAAATCCAGGTGGAGACCAGTAACTAGTGGTGTATCCAAGGGGCCCACATAGGGTTTGGTGCTGCTTAACATCTTTATAAATGACCAG
The DNA here is from genome assembly GCA_035047865.1 of Dendrocincla tyrannina. Classification (NCBI taxonomy): domain Eukaryota; kingdom Metazoa; phylum Chordata; class Aves; order Passeriformes; family Dendrocolaptidae; genus Dendrocincla; species Dendrocincla tyrannina. The sequence goes on along the minus strand of JAWWMP010000132.1, from coordinate 53,403,603 downwards.
AAAGTCTGCCGATGATACAAAACTGAGAGGGCTGGCTGATACAACTCATCATTTCTATATTTTTTACAATAAAATGTGAAAAAATATTTGCTGTCTACTTCCTGAAGAGCTGATTAAGACTTGAAATAATTAACATTTGAGATAATGATCACAGTCATATGATATCATTAACTTTATATGTTATACAGAAAATGTGCACTATATCATGTCTTAAAACTACATAGCAGCTTTGATGTCTCTGTGTCTCTTCCTATTGATTCTATATCATTATCATTCATGAGACTAAGGCATACAGTTCTATAAATGTTCTTCCATTCCCTTTTTCCTCACTCTGTTGTTTTCATAGAACTTGAAAACAGGATTGATGGGGATGCAGAGTCTTCTCCAGGACTTGTGTGTTATATTCAGTGTACATCTACTCTTGGAGTATAACATCAAGAAAAAGTATTTCAATATCCAAACTGTTATATGTGATCCCTCCCTTTTGTAATTAATGAAATCTAGATATTTTAGTTTAAATTCAAATTCTTTGGAAATGCAGAAGCACTCCAAGATATTCAGTATATTGGAAATGTTCTAGCCTCAGAGACATAGGAAAACTGAGCATGGAGAGACACTCTGCTGATCACAACAGGTAGGACAAACACTATGTTATATAGGGAACTCAATATTCAGAAGGTTTCTTACTATTTGACATGGAGTCAAAGTCCTTCTTAATTCATCTTAACATTCTTTGGCAGAGCAATCCAAACAATGGGCTCAGGTATAGACAAGACTTTGAATAAATTTTTCTTGCATCTCTCCCAGGTTCTTGTCATGAAACCTGTGTTTCACAGTTTATAAAGATATACATATCCTTTTCTTACAGGAAACTGAAGAATTATTGCACTGTCACTGCCATAGGCATCTTCGGCTTGCACGGAGTTGTGACACACCTTGCTGGTTAACAGAATTAGAGCAGGTTACCAATACTTAGCAGATCTAAGTAGAAATTAATAGAATTCTATAAAATTACCCAGCAGATTTTATTAACATTTAACTGAGTAGTTTTGTTTCATTCAAGACTAGAAATTGGTTAGTTAAAATCCTAAGAAGTGGGTATTTTTAAGGAAGGCACCTCAACTAAGGTCACTCCAGTGGTGCAGTCTGACTGAAAGCAACAAGAGATGCCAGACATTTGTGAAATGAAACTTTATTGCACTTTCTTAATAGGGTGATAAGATGACATTCTGAAACCTCATTGGAAGATACAAAAATATATATTGCTGTCCAATATAAGGAATAGAATTTCTGTTGGGATAGTCTGTGAATCGAAGTTATTCTTTCAGTGCATGAGTTCCTGTAAATTTGCAGTAGCTGGGAATAGTAGTAAAAGACATTTACTTCTGATACCTCATGGTTACAAGAGAAGCCACAAAAATGACAGAATAATTAATAATGTGAATGTAATATCTAGGATCTGTCACTTTTGGTGTAAACCCTGAAGTCTGCTATTGATATTGCTCTGTATTCCATTGCACTTTGGTTACCTTTGGCAAGAGGAAACCATCTGCTATTGTGATCTAAAAGAAAATGGGGAATAACATAATAGAACTTTTGTTTACTTTCAAATATATTCATCATGATTTTTGTGGCATTACCTGTAATGTTTTCGCAGTGTATTTCTTCCAAATCTAAATCAAATTAATTTTCACATTGAAACTATTGAAACTAAAATAATGCAATTTAACAAAAGCACAGCATTCTCCTATTGCCAAGTTTTAGGAAATTAAAATGTTTTTCTGCTATAACAAATAAATTAGTTATATAGCTTTTACCATTTCATTTTAAATGTAGAGAAACAGTATGTGAAAAAAATTAGAAAATAATAAGAATTTTCTCTTGCCATCTATTTCTTCCAAATTTTGTGAAAGAGAAGGTTAGTTCCTCACCTGACTTTATTAGAAACAATTTACTTTTGCTTGAAACGAAAAACTGCAGGAGTTCATCCAAAAGCAATCTTTATATACTGAGCTTCCAAAACTACTTCCTCAGTCAGTGAAGCAAGCCTGTGAGTTATGCTAAAGTCTGCAACAAGGTCAATTATTAATCTTTGTTTTCACAGAGGGAAAGGATATTGAAAGATATTCAAGTTCAGTGTCGTGTGATTTTGCATTGGTTTATATTCTAAAATTACTAACTTGTTAGCTGTTCTAGGTAGTGTTTCTTGGTATGGTTTTGCACATACATCTTGGTTATTATAAAGCAAAATATTACATTGAAAAGAAGACTAATCATAAAAATCTACAGATAGAAAGTTAGAGGGATTTTGCCTTTAACAGTTGCAGAAAGAGGATCAGAATTGCTGGCTATGTACAGCACTTTTCTAGATTAAATTTTTGCCTGCAATAGCTTTTATAACATGACCATTACAGACACTATTTCCCTTCAATGCTAGCCTAATGGTGGTGTTATCAAGATTTTTTTCCTTTTTTCCAATTATAATGGAAACCAAAATGAATAACTCAAATATAGAACACAAAATACATGGTTATATTTTAATTTTCTACAGAAACATGAGGAACTCTGGCCATTTATTTCCAGTTAAAAATATATGAGTCATAGTTATAGGGACACCTGTACTCAAATATCCCTCTTTTCAGGTGCAAAAGATCCAGGTCCAATAAAGCTATATCTCATATATGTAGGAAAAGTACTGCCTACTGACATGTAAGTGTCACTAAAATATACATTTGGAAATAAATTATTTGTGAAGAAGGTTTTTTCCTTAAAGTTTCTGCTAAATTATCAGAAATTAAGTAACTCTAGAAAATAGGTTATTTAAATATGAATTTAATAAAAAATAATCTGTTTAACAATATTCTATAGTTAAGAAAGAAAGAATTACGTGTTAAGAAAGAAAGAATTCACAAATATTAAAACTCCATAACAGGAACAAATCCAGAATTATACCTGTAGATTTAAACAACAACAGAAAATGAAAACTATGAAGAGTTTGCCTTTTGGGGCATTTTACATTATGACATCACTCTTTTGAGTAACATGTCCCTCGCTCCCACTTTTGTGGATATACATGTAAGCTTTTCTCTTTCTAATGTTCAAACTGATTATGGAATTAGTTTCAACTATTCATCATTTCAGAGTTTTAAGATTCTTGGAGTTCGGCAGAAAATTATTTCATACAAAACATTCCTTCTCGGAGGAAAGATATAAAATAGAGTAAATTTATAGATACATTTTCACATTTACTTTGTAGCATTCAATCATACTAAGCAGAATGAAAAAACCCCAAATTTTTAAATAGCAATCGCTCTCTTGCATGATCTTGAGATGAGGACCATCTATGATAACAATGAAGTCCTCAAACTAGCCCAAGAAAGATATTTAATGAAGGAAAAGAAGAAACTTTAGAGCTTAATTTATTTGAAGAAGTTACAATTTCTGCTGATACTCAGAGGAATAATAACTGCCTTTGCTATTCTGATTTCACCTCATGCCCCTCTTCCCCCAACTACCTGAGCAGGTACTTCATGAAAACAACTTCTGGAGTAAAAGAAAGTGGAAGAAACTAGTCTGCTGTATGTGGAAGTAACCCATCACGGTGATGGATCATAATATGTTTGCCCTACAATAATTTTCTTTTGTAAGATTTGTAATCTTTATCCACACTGTATTGCATTCAGTATTACACAATAATTCAATATTTTAATTATTTTTTGCATTTGCCCTCTTTCAATGCAAATTAAGCCTTGAGTGATTCTGAGATATTTGAATTTCTTTACTGTCCTGGCGAGCAATAACACCAGAAGAGGTCAACGTCATTAAAGAGAGAATAATACAGTCTATCATGACATTAATGCATTCAACAAAACATTGCTCATGTACAGCCACATTGCCATGGGCTCTGATTGTCAGGTCCTATAAATTAAGTAAGATTGGATTGCCAATAGCTAGAATCAAGAATTAATAGAAAATAAAATAAAAAAAAGACAAATTTCTTTTTGAGTGTGTGTTTTGAACTTTATATTCCTAAAATTACATTTTTTCAGGCTCTTTTTTATTGCAATCTACCATCTTTCTGATTTAAAAAAAACCCCAAACTTATATCAATTCTTTTGATTTAATAAAAAGAATTAAACATTTTGTTAGCGATTATTCCAATAATTTCCTTTTATAAAAGAAAGAATATTTGAAAATGATGTTTGAATAATTAAAATCTTCCCACAGGTTAGAAGAATTCTTGGCATAGGAGAATGTACCATTTTAAAGTAAAATTATGATTAAAATGAGAATCTAGGAAAACAGCAAGATTAAATACCTTAGGAAAGAGATTAAACTAGATTCTGTTTTGTTTATTTATGTCTACAGTTTATATTTAGCACCTTTTCATAGATAAAAGCAGATAGCTATAAGGAAGATGAACTAAGTTGACCATATACAAAGGATCTAGCTCGTGTTAATGTCCATTTCCTTAATTCTGAAGCAGAGTTAATGCTCCTTCAAGGCAGCATCTGAAAAGTACACATCTTGTACTGGTGGAATAAACAGGTGGCCAATATGTGCCAGCTGGAGTGAAGGAGTTGAAGAAATTAGTTCATAAACCCATTCATGCCTTTTAATATCCTATCTGGGCATATTAACTTTTATTTTGAGAAACTTCATTAGATGCACAAAATTAGCACAAGACATGGAAGCATAAAGTATTGGCCAGTTCTTCCACCTTATGGTGGCTTTTCCTGGTGTTTAGAATAGAAGTAGGCAAAATTTCACTTGCATCTTCAAGTTAATAGGAGAAACATATTTGCTTGTAAAAACCCCCAACATTTGACCTTTTGTTTCCTTCATATAAAGAATGGTCCCAGCATGGTGCATCTTCCAAAAGTTTTAGTTATTTCTTCAGGGAATTATTAGATTATTTATTTATTTATCTGAGTAAACAATTTAAAATGAGGTATTTGCAGTAGGCTCTTCTTATACTATGATGTTGTTTGGTTTATAAAAATTCTATTTGTTTCATATGATTTGCATGGAGAAAATAGATTTTTTTTTCCATTTTCATTGTGTATTTGTTAATCCGTTTCAAAAAGTATTATGCTAATTGTAACAGTGTGCTCTGCATTTAGCATCTGAATTGCTCATTTTCAATTTTTTTTTTTAAATTGTAATCTGTTAATTACTTGTTTAATGGAGTGTGTAATTACCTACTTTAAGTTAGAAAACTGCTTCCATTTCAAAGCAAAAAGCCCTTTCTAGAAATGAAAGTATGTAAATGCGTTCCTTGCAGATACAGTATATAACTCTTTTCCTTCAATAATTGTTTAATTTGTGACTGAAAATAAATTATTTCCTACCCTGTGTCTGTAGTAATCATTGACACTGTGTTCTAGGAAATTGAGTCTGAACATAAGAAAGAAGCATTTTTTTGTGAATACGGGGAGAAGGATGTGCTTTAACTAAAAATGAGCAAGAAATAGTTTTCTAATCCTAAGAGATTTCTGTTGTGATACAAAAAGAGAGAAAAAGGCCAGTTTGTAATTTTTTGTGCTCTACATTAAAAAAAGAAAAAAAAAAGGAAAAAAAAACCAGCAAAAAGCAAACAAGTCTGAATTTTAGTTTTTAAACTTTTAATTAAATACTTGGAATTAAAAGTAGTTTCAAAGTAACAATTGGAACAGTAACATAACCATCTTGCTATACTTAGTACTTTCTTAAGTGTCACCTGGGTTTGGATAAGCCAACCACCTATCAAAGGAACATCTACTTTTTCTCTAATACTTTCTCTAATTCCTAAAACTACTGAATTCTTTCAGTGCTGAGCATGTCACTAAATTGAAGGGACAAAATTTGGGATTCCTTCCATCCACTTCTCTTGTAAGGTTGTGTACATACTGTCAGCCTTAGACTATCTAAAATTGCTAATGGAAAAAAAAAAACAACCCTGTGAACTATGGACAGTAACCTCACCACCTCAGTGTTCAGTAGTTTGGTGACTTAAAAAACTCACTGGAGTATTGACAGACCCAGTATGAGGATATTGAAATTTACTTCTTCCTCTAGGTTGCTGAAATAACTCCTACTATATGGGGATATCTTTGGTGACTTTTTATCTGTCTTTTCCAGTTAAATGATTTCTTTTTCCATTCCTTAATAAAGAATTATTTGAAGTCAATTAATACAGGTAGCAAAATCTTACAGTCTCACTAGATAAAAATTAGGAAAGTTAGCGGATTAAATTGCTTCTCATATAACTACATTTAACATAAGTTTTAAAAGACTCATGGAGTCCATGTCTCCCTTCTTGCTGTAGTTATTAACATTTGGGAGTTCCTTATTTGAGTGAAAATCAGACCTTTGTAAATATTTATAACCTTTTTCCTGATATTTTTTTGTAGGCTGTTCAGTTTTTTCATTCCTGTATTTCACATTTTGCATTAAGACACAATTTTCTTGAGTTTCCTCCTGTTAAAACTATTATATTTAAACCTCAGCGATATATTTCTTCCCCAGTGAAAGCAGATTTGACAAACAGGGTTCAGACCTCAGTATGAAAGGGTGTTTTCTGACTTTGCAGAAAATCATAAAAAGGTGTTGAGAGTTTGAAAGATTGAATGGGGCTAAGTGCGTTCCCTTTGGTTTGCTGGCAGCAATATTAAAGAGTAGAGATTTTTTTATTTACTAAAGTATCATAAAAATGCAATTGAAAGAAGCTACCAGAATTATGAACTGGACTTTCACGCTAAATCCCTATATTCAAATCCTGTTAAATATACAAATGACGGAATTTGGTGGTCTCTGTCTCATTCTCTGTGAACATCTGTCTGTGTCACTAAGCTGTTCACACGGTTTAGCATGATTGGCAGCTCTGTCCAGAAGGGACTCAGAGTATGACAGCTTGAGCACTGCAGATCAGGCTGAAGGTGCATTGAAGGTGCATTAAATCAAAAACATGGAAACCTCCAAGAAGATACCTTTTGCTATAGGTAACCATACTTTTTTTTTTTTTTTCCAAGGGCAAACTCTCTAGAAATAATATCTAGAGCAAAGGTTAATGTTTAAATGCCAACAAATCTCCCAATCCATTTCCACATATTTTATAAATTCCTAGATCTGTTTGAAGGAATTTTTCTGTGTGGATAATTTTGTTGTCAACCACTCAACACAGTCTGCTGTTCTGATCCCGTGTTGCATTAGCAATCATTCCACATTATTCTTAAAAAATTTAACCTGTTCAAAATTTAAAAGGACTAAAACAGAGGAAAAAGCAAGCAAAAGCAAATTTCCCTTTAAAAGTTGTTATCAAGATATTTAGTATCTGTCAAAAGTAAATAAACATGAACAGAACTGTCGAGTGAAGACCCTATATTTTCCCTTCTGCATTCTATTTTCCAAAGCAAGAAAGCAAAAGGATCTTTGGGGATTTCACTCTTTTTTTTTTCCCCCCCTTCACAAAGATGGATGTTATAACTAGTCAAACAACTTGGCAAAAACAGTAAAACTATAAAGCTATATTTAAACAACTCTAGTTTCAAGTACAGATACCAAACCAATTTTCTCTTCATACTTCATCCTCCCTGCAAGTGAAAAGTTTTTTTGACCTAAATGCTACATTTTAAACTCTCTTTTACTTCATAGCAAGGAAATTCTGCTGGTTGCTTACTCTCTGCCACCCTTGTAAGAACTTGTTGTCTGGTGCTGATAAGGCTTGAATGATCTATATTAGAAACCTGTTGATAAATGTGTCATTTTTTACTGTACAAACATAATTTTGTTATTTTAAATAATACTTGTAACTCATGTCAAGTAACAGGATATAGACTATTTTTTCAACATCCTCATAGAACTAGGGAGGCATATAGGCACCAGTTTTACAAAAGCACTTAACTGAATTAAGAGCTTAACTCCTGCTGACCTTCAAATACCACACATATTTATGATGCATTAGATTCTAATATGGTGTAGCTCAGAGATCTCACATGTTTGGTTTTAAAATAAGGAACATTCTTCAGGACTGCTTTTCTGAACCAGGATTATATATTAATATTTCTACAGCCACTTGCGGACAGAGAGAACAATGAATTTTTTGTAATTCTATCTTAAAATATATTTAAATTATTATAAAGGTTCTTATTTCTAGGAAATGTTAAACCTCACAAACCCCAAGAATACTTCAAAATTGAAATAAAATCTTTTACTTAAATAGAAAAGTTTCTATTCATCAATTATTATTCCATTTACTTTCTCATTAAGGAGAAAGGAATGTTTGAATCTTTATTCAAACCATTTTTCTACATTTTTTGAACAACTTCTAGTGACCAGAAATTCAGCTATTCCCACTTTTCAAGCAAACTATATTTATCTTTTTTTTTACTCAAAATGCAAAATTTAATAATTTTTTGCTCAACATGAAAATATAATCTTATACATTCATATTATCCATCCTGTTGTTCTCTTTAAGGACTCCTGGAGGAGTTTTAACACTTAATTGGAAATATTCCAAACTACAATTGGTTGTTACATTAATATTTTAAAAGGCCAGAACCCTTGGTATTTTGTACTTGTTTATAAACTTTTGAGTTTTCTGGGTCCTGATATAAAACCTGAGAAATTACATTTAATTTTGCTGCACTCATAAATAAAGTGTTCTTATTACAAAGTTACTCAAAACTTCATAAAATATTTCTACTGACATTTGCTATGTCACGATATGCCATCTTCAGTCTCATACATTCTCTTATTTGGGACCCAACTACTGAATAGCACTTTAACAATATTAAATTTAAATAGGACGATCTTTGCCTATTTGATTCACTGTCTAATCATTGTTTGCCTCTTAAAAGAAATTATTAACACAAAAGACCATACTTTCTGATTTTCCTTTATGGTAGAAGAATTAAACATAACAAGTGGAAGAATTCAGACCACCATTATGGAAGAATAAAAGAAGCACTTCTTTTCTCTATGGCAGTTGAGCAAACCTCCCAGAAGCATAGCTAGTGGAAGGACAAAGATTAGAGCTTTCACAAAAAGCTGCTAAAAATAGGAGGAACTGTTTCTACTGTGCACCTGGTTGCATAATTTAATTCTTGTATATATTTTATTAATTACTGAGGTTGGGTTTTATGTTTTTTTTTTCTTTTTTTTTTCTTCTTTCTTTTCTCTTTCATTGAAAGATAGTAGGCTTATTAAAGAAGAAGCTTCCAAAATTTACGTTATAGAATATCCTAAACTTATAGACAAAGGTAAATAGCTCAGAAAAAGGTCCTAAAAGTGTAGAGTGTCAGGAAGACAAATATGAGGAATAGACAGTAGAGTGTTGAATAAGATGATAACACTGAAGGTTAGGGAAGCACCCTAACTAAGCAGCTAAGGCTGGGATTACATCCTTAAAGAGTATGGTAAAGCTTGAAAATTGATATGCAACTCTACAGCTAACAATTATACAGAGTCACAGACTCTTGAGCATATTCTAAATAATTTTTTGGCCAATGACTATAGCAGAACTATCTGACTGTTTTGGACTAATGAGGATGGGGAGCAGTTATGTCTTTATTTTCCTTAAATGTTGTCTTTGTCCCTATGTGTTGATTTTTTTACTTCACATAAATAAATTACAGTGAAAGATCTTTACAAGAAAACTGTTTAAAGAAACTACAGAAACTCAAATCAAATTCTTGCTGTGATAATGAGAGCTCTAAAAATGAAAAAAGAAACAAAAACCTACAGAGTTGTTTTCAGAGTTGTACAAAGAAATTTGGAACAAACTAATGAAAAACATTTATTTGTAATTTGAATAAAACTGTGTAAAGTCAAGTTCTCAGTAATTAGATTATCTCTTGCCTTTTATTCAATTTAATAACTAATTTTTAATGGATCAATTCCTATTGGTTTTGAATCTCCTTTTGTGTTTTAAACACTTTTTTTTCTTGCATATTTTTATGCAATCGAATGTATTCCATTATTCTAATATTTCTTTTTTTTTTCAATTTGTTTTGTTGCACCAGGTACTTTCTTGTCTTCTTTTTGTCATCTGTGTAATTATTAATGCTTTTCTCATTATTTTACTGCAGTGTGCTTTGTATTATGAAAAAAAAATCTCAATGCAATTTAGGGAGGAAGAATACAAAATGACTTATTTATGAACTAAGCTGCCCTTCATTATACCTTTGGTTACAAAAAAAAGGAGCATCAATATAGCACAATAGAAGAAAGGATTTGCACAGTATCTTCAGTCTCAGTTCTGTAATGCAGAGAAGTAGATGTAACAGAGAAAGTTTTCCAAAACAGTTTACAATTCAACTTCCTTCAAGTTCATCCACTTAAAACATATTTGTGTTTTAAAATAATTTCAAGGTCCTTTTCAATATTATATTTTGTGTTTAATGTGAATATTATTGCACCTCTTGAAAAGTCCCACTCTATTTCCTGAAGAATCAAATCCTTGTCTCTACTTCTTTTTGCTTGATGAGGAAGTGGATGCCATATAGCAGAATATTTGCATATAGTCTGTATATCTGGTGCCCTCTGACATAAAAGAATTTGCATATTCACCAAGGTATCTATTTTTACTATAACTTTTTTTATGACTTTCTTTGAAAATACATCCCTGAAAATAAAATTATTTTGCCATAGAGGTTAAAAAATACTGGGTTTTAATAAGACTCAAACTGCAGTAGATTTCAGATTCCTTCAGAACCTTCTTGTTATTATACTGCATGTAGGCAAATTAACCAAAATCAAATCATTTAAATGTAGACTTTGTATTGTATCTGCTGAATGTAGGTAAGATCCTGTAGTAACTTTATTAAATTTCTTAGATTACTGAAGCATAACCAGAAGCTTTATACACAAGTTCTGTATACCTGGTTTAAGCATTCACAGAAGCTTGTGAAGTTAGCAGAAAGAAAATGCACTGAGTAATCAGAAAAGGTCAAGGTCTTCTTACATACATGCAGTTAAGAAGACATGGTATCATATTTTATATCCAGGTATGTTTAATATTAGAGATCATAAGGGCACTATAGGTCATATAAAGCCATTTGCAGCCATGGTAGTTAATGTCAGCTTTCCAGGGCATTGAAATAACACTATAAATTTTACTTATTTACTTACGTAAAAGCATATATTACTGTGTGATCTCTTTACCTGTGCTTCATCCCAGATCATCCCAGATCATCCCATGCTTGTACTCCTCTATGCCACATACCTTGTCTCAACTTCTCAAGGCCCCTGTTCTTGTAACAGGTCTGTATTTCTCTATTTCATCGTATTACAGTTGAACTATTTCATTCTATACAGAAGAAATGATTGTTCGTTTCTATGAAACTATGTTGCATCACATAAAAATAACCAAAAGTAAAATAAATTAGCCATGAATACCTGGTCAAATAGAGAAATTGTTGTCACAGTGAAACAAAGTGAAACAAATCTTTCAGACAGTTGCAGTAAAGTTCAGACAGAGCAAATCTGACAAAGCCTCAGTCCCATTGTCTAGTAAATTCAGTACAAAGCTTATGGCTTCTTAATAGCCATGACAATACTTATTATTGGGCTACATGGTCACAGCTTGTTGTGCTTGCAAACAGCTAGTCATGCACTGTATGTCTTCATTGGTATTCAAACCACACCCTAGCAAAAGTTAGTGTGCTATTTTTACTTGCAAGTACTATCAAGTACTGCATTTTAGTTTCTATTATTTTAACAAATTACTGGAAAAGCCAAATTTTCTTAATCTATAAATGTGCATTATTTATTTTTATATATATGCATATATATATATGCATTTGTTTATATATATATTAGTATTAGTGTCATTATTATATATATCCTACGCAACGAATTCTGACTGGGAGTTGTCTATAGAATTTAAGCAGTGACAGAAAAATCTTCAGAGGAGGGCGCTATATTTCTTACATCACAGAAAACTGGATATGAGGTATTAAACTTAATGTTGTTATGCAGAAAAAGAAAAGTAATTCAGGCCAAAACCACACCTTCAGTCCTCCACTAAGCTTTTAAAGTACAAAAAAGCCGATAGAAATACAATGCTTCGAAAAAATGTCACTGAGCTCTACAGTAGAGGGATGCTGCAGCAGAGTTTTATTTGTTGAGTATCTCATGATCACTGAACTTTTTTAGCCTGTGTAAAAGGATTTGTTCACCAGAATTCCTATCTCTTGAGAACAGCTCAAAGCAGCTCAATATTCTTTGGCTGCCAGGTGTTGCTGATGGTTATTTTGTCTGTCACAGTGGCTGTCAGAAGGTGCCTTTAAGAAAGATTTATTTGGTAAAGAGGGCACAGGGTCTTTTAATACACAGGAATGTGGTATCTACTTTCTATTTCTTTCTTAGCTGAGCCTTTGCTCCCTCCGAATGCAGTTTGAATTAATATAACTGATGGATACTTCCTATCAAACTGTATTTGTTAACTCATTTAATGTTAAACTCGTTTTAAAAAATACACTGTAAAGGAATGCACGTTGTGCATTTGACAACAGAGTTCATATTTTATTTGATTTCACCTTCTTTAACCAATACAAACCTTTTTTTTTTTTTAATCTTTGTGTGTGTGTGTGTGTGTGTGTGTGTGTGTGTGTGTGTGTAATAATGTAATTTTAGTAAATGGATGTCTATTCTGGCTTCCACAGAAAGCCTAATTTCAGACCACACCTCTGAAACGAGGCACTGAAGCTGACTTCTTACACAGGACTCAGTAGCACATACATCATGCTACTGAGGTCATTCAAGTCTTCAGATCCCTATGTTTCTTCAAAGAATGATGGTTGCTCAAGGTCTGTCACTTTGTGCAAAGGTATGTTTGCTATCAGGCTCCTGGGTAACATCACAAGTTCTGTCTACTTATTCTTGGTGAAGTTTCATGAGTTATTTAAGGGCAAAGTACTCAGAAAACCAGGAACTGCTACTGAATATGTTATTAGTATATATGCATGTATTGAGGAAATATAATGAATATGTAATAGAAATCTAATTAATATGTGTTAGCTTCATGGATATAACCTGGTCTGTTAACTTGCTGGGTGTGCAAGCTTTGTGGAGCTATCCCCTTGCATCCAGTGCACTGTCAATAAAGTCATGTTGGCTTTCCAAGCTAGCAAACTGGTTGGAGAGTTTATTTCCTGGTTTTTGGTGATAACACTGTAATCTTCTCATGAGAATCTTGGAAGCCTGAATCAGATGTCTCTATTTGAAGAAAGCTTATTATTGTAAATAAATTCATAGTAAAAAAAAAAAAAAAAAAAGCTATGAAGACATCCACCCTAGGATACTCTTACAGAAGCCTGTGGAACAGTGTTATGGAAGACAGCCCTTGCACTGCAGACTGCTTTCTTGGAGACTGTAGGAACAGTGTAACAGGCCTGTACCTCTGTTGCCTGGTGTTAACACTTTTGTTTGCCATTTGCATGGAATTCGGAGCACACCTGTAAGACTAAGCACAATAAACCAACAAAACATACAGGACACATGTATTAGAAAGAGGTAAATATATGTTTGAAGATGCCAGTATTGGATTGTTAGATACAGAGACCCAAAGGAAGTCAAGGCTTTATTTTCTATGATAAAATAAAAAAACCCACACTTTCCTATTCTGGGAAGAGTAGTATCTAAATCTTTTCAGGGCTTGGTTTTCTATGTATGTGAATGGTTGGCACCGAAACTGTTCAGGGCCATTGCTATCTGTTGCTTTGCATTTAATTTGACTTAGAAAAGATCCAACAGGAGCAGCAGATCCTGCACAATTTCAGAGTCTACTTGGAGTCCTCCAACTCAGGGCATTGAGACCCCCTTGGACCATCATCATTGAAAACAGAGGCAAATAAAGCATTAAACACCTCTACATTGTCTCTGTCCCATTTTCATGTCCCATTTTCCATGCCAGAAAAAAAAAAATAAATCTGTTTGACTTGTATGTAAAACAGCTCAAGAATAGCAACACAGAAAAAAACAGATAGGGTTCAGAAAAGACTTCTAAATGGTTTCAAATCATAGGGAATTGCTACTTCAAATACAGTCTTGGGTTGTATTTCCTTCCAGAAAAGGACTGCAGTTATTCACAGTTTATAGACTCTTACTCTTTGTTTCCATTTACTCCTTAGCTGTCTAGTTATACTCCTGGGCTTGGTGTAAGTAGCACACTACAAAATAAAGAACAAAGTGAAAGACAGTGATGAGACAAAAGCAAATTCAAGATCAGTTTATTGAATTTGAATTATTTCAATAATAATTAGTTCAATTGTGTGGGAATTTTATTATAGCTATTATTTTTTCCTAGTTTCTTACAACACTGTTTAATAAATATGCTTAATAGAGACCTAAAATATTTGTTCACAGATAAATCCCTAACCACTTGCATCACGTGTATTAATCCACCTGATTTCCATAGTAGATGGAAGCCAGAAGGCAAAATATTTCCTCTTCTTGGCTCTTTTCTGCTCTGACAGTTCTATTTCCATCTCTGCAATGTTATCATGCCCTTTAATAAGTCTAGTTCTGCTCAATCATATCACCTCTTTGACATCTGGTGTTGCAACAGTGTGTTTCAATGAGGTGACAAACAACAGAGTCCAGAACACAGAGAAACTCTCAACAAACCCCGATTTCTTTTCTTCTGTGTATCTCTTGACCACCTTATGCCATTCACCTTACCAAATTCTACTCTTTTGAGAGCAACTCTTAATTTATTTATCTTACTTATATTTGCAAATCAATGAGCTTTCTTATATCATCCTTACAGTATTTCTAACCTGTCAAAAATTTCAGAACACAAAAAACCCCCTAAATACTGCAGTGACTTACAACACAGCAAATTGCAATAAATTAATTAGACTAGCAACTTTTTCCTGCAAGGTCTTAAAGTTGAGTGTAAAGAGGTAACTGAGTAAACATTCAGGTCTTTCTAGTAATTTCTATTTGTACCCACTCACAGAGACAAAACAAAATAAAACAAAACCCCCAATAAAATAATAAGCAAACAAATAAATAAAAGGAAACCAACCAAAACCCAAATAGGTCTGTGTTTGCTAGGTTTCAGATAGCAAAAGTTCACTGCCTGAAAAAAAAAAAAAAAGATAAAAAACTTGCAAACTTGGCAGCCTTGGTAGATACTTTGTAAACAGCAGACTTTCTAGAAAATACTTTGATTTTATAAACCACTAACTTTAATCTATATAAGACAAGCACTTAATTTATAGAAGACAAGTGTTAGAAATAAAATTAGTATTTCTAAATGGTTCTGTCTTGTACCTCAGCTTGTCATGAAATTTGCCTTTTAACCATGAATTTTTCAGGAATGTTCTCACACAGAACTGTACCTTTGGAAACAGATAAACTACACAAGCAGGCAGAGTTACATTAAAGGAAGCATATAAGTGAAGCATTCATAAAGGCATAAAGAATCACTAAGGAACTGTGCCTTGAAAAAATGGTGTAGGGGGCTCATGAGCTGACTACAGCAGGGATTCACTTTTGTTCATCAAAATGGATTGCCAAGAAGTTTGACATTCCTAAAAAAGGGATGTGCTGGTATTGAAGCCATCCATAGACACTATAATAGACACTTTCTCAGAGCTGAAAGTTTGCAAAGCTTCCAGCTGAATGTAATGATGAGCCCATTGACAAGATGACATTCATTTGAGCAGCAGGCAGCAATAGATGGATAGATAAGTCAGATAGATTCTTTCAACTGACACAGGCTAAATATGCAGTCGTAATCAGTATTTCAGAACAGTAGCTCTAATTTGACACTGATGCAGAGAGGTTTCTATGCAGCTTTCTAAAAATGGACTTTGTTGTCACATTGGCGTGCATGTGTGTAAAACATGCTGTCACTCTCACAACCTCTTGTCCTTACTCTTGATGGAACTCCACTTATTTTCAAGGCATTTATGAATAGAAGAGAGAATGCAAAAACCACACTTGCAGATTTGTCCTGAAGTGAAGTGTCAAATTCGATGTGTGTTGAACTGTCTTTTTCAGGAGTATGAACAAGACAAAGCAACCAGCAGAAGAAACTCTAGCCTTTCTGATACTGGGTATGAAAAGGAAGAATCTTTTGCTCCAGGCTTTTTCTTACCTCATTCTCTGAAGTTCAGAGGAAGGTTTAGGAGGTAAGACAGGAAAGAAATCTTACTTTTGTCAGTCTAAAGAACCTATAAGCATTTATAATGGTGCTATATTCCACATTTTTCTTTAAAGAAAACAGCTAGAGTAGTCAAATGTTTTTGCCTCCATAGGTAACATTTTGATGAATTCTAGTAACCGATAATTGGAAGGATAACAACTGTTTCCATATGATACATAAATATTTCTTAAAAACAAGAAGTAGTAAAATTAGACACTACTGTATTAGGAATTAAAATTGCAGATATGTTAATTTTAAAAATACTTCTTTTTATGGTATTTTCAATTATTTAGTTTCTATGAACATACTAACAACTACATTCAAGCTCCCCCATTCAGTTTAGCAAAGAATTGGATGCATGTTTTGTTCAACAGTCATAGATTTCACAATTTTTCTATGACTGATTCTAGCAGTAGTCCTTAATAAAAATGTACCTTATCATTCAGTTGTTCAATTAAACATTATTTTAGAATATTAAATGTTCAGACATTTTTGCAAATAATATTAATTTCAATTTCAGAATTATATCTTTCACATACTAAATATCATGGCAGAAAACAGCATTTTTCATATACAGAAATGCCTCAACTCCAGCTTGTCTGAAAGTTCATGATTCAAGAATGAATTGTAGCTATAATGGAGACCACTTAAGAATTCCAGGCATAACAGCAGTTTCCTTGCAATCATCCAGTGACAAATGAAGACAAGATAAGAAAAAGCAGCCAGAAAAAACCAATTTTTTTAACAGAGAAACTGATTAAGAAAATTCTGTTTGCAAATGTGTTTGATTCTATGAAAACTTTTTGATTTTCAAAATGAAAATAAATAAATACTTTGTGAAATAATTTTTATTGTTAAAGCCATGATGAAGAACAAACATAAGGCAGCAAGCTGTCTTTTGTGACTGTACATTTTCAGCAAATGTGAAAGCATCATTAGTGGAAGGCCAGACTTGACACTTCTAAATGAGCTATTTTTATTGGAGGCAAAATCCAGTGGACAACCTGTTTCTACACTAGTAACACATTGTCTCCTCCTGTCCTCTCATTGCCAGAGAACAAGGCAGACATATCATTGTCACATCTATATTTCTCAGTTGTAAACATATGCTACGATTAATAGCATTTCATGTGTGTAGGTTAACACTAAGCAGTACTCTGTCAGACAGAGTGTAATGATAGAAAACAGCTTCATGTACAAAGGTGCTAGGTCTTTTTAAAAGCTGAATATGTAAGCAGGTGCAGTGAAACTGTCATTGAAACAAAGATATGACCCTCCCCAATTGGACAGAGTTTTCGGGTTGTTTGAGTGGCAAGTTTTTCTTTAAAGTGAGGACACCAGAATCAGTCAAATTACTTTAAGCTTTAAACAATTAAGCCTTTAAAGGCGTTAAAACTGAGAAACACAGAACTGTGGAGAAGAAAGGAAAATTAATTTCAAAGAAATTTGTGCATAGATCTACCCTCTGGGCACTGAGTCTATTCACAAAATCCTGTCCACTAATACTGTCCTCAATTCAACAACATTTTGTGCCACGTGCCGTACGGAGGGACAAGGAGACGGTCCACAGCCGATGGTGGGGTGGAAGCTGGAACAAGTTTATTCGGGGGGTATAGAGCTCATATAGACTCAGGGAGAAGCTTGGGAAGTGGGGAGGAGTTTGGGGCGGGACACGGCAAATATGGGAAAGGAGGGGAGGGACAGAGAGGAGGGGG
>JAWWMP010000132.1:53364402-53385653 GCA_035047865.1 Dendrocincla tyrannina | reverse complement strand
GATAGGTTGCTGGGTAGCCACCACCAATCAAAATAAAACATACAGTTACAGGGGAGTACCTATCTAACTAATACAGTGAATCACTACCTATACTACCAAATATCTTCTAAAACGTGAACTTCTGTGTTTTTGAGGTAGTTGTCTGTTTTCTGATGTTGATTAACTGTTCATCCTGTTTTTTCTGGCAGTCTTTGAGACAGTGTTCTCCGACAATTTTGTGTCCTCTGGACTGTAATAAATTTACCCAGCCTCTTGGCATTCCTGGAAATAGTGTCTTCTGTTACTCTACAAGTATGTGCATTTGTTTGCCTTCTTGCTGTGTATCTCTCCTTTCCATGTACCTGAACCCTACACTCCTGAATCCTCACTGAAGCATTCTAATTTTTTCTACAAAATTATATTCCCTCTATTTCTAAGGGTTCAAGAAAAACAGAAATAAATATATATGTATATATAAGCTTTTAGAAGGATGAAGTAGAAAATATGTTAATCTGATTAGTGAAAAATGGGATAGAAACCCTTTAGAGAAGATGATTTGTATATTAAGGAAACCAAAGGCATAAATATAGATGCTCTAAGTCACTGCTTGAGAATGTTATTCCCTTTGCTTCAGGATCATGAGATGAAAATAGAAATATTCATTTATATTGAAGCCTACAAGTATATTGAAAATATTCATGAAGCCTTAAATACCAATACATCTGTAAATATTTTTAAGTGCAGGTGGTATTTGATTTTGTTTAATCAAAATGTGCTCTGAAATTTGGGCCAAATTTGTTAGTAAGCTCAACTGCTTTGAGTTACTTTGTTTTTGCAAAGAAATTGTAGTTTGTCAATGACTCAGAAATATATCAGAGATTTTTTTTCCTGTAATTCCAGACATAGAATTACTACTTCTTTGGTTTTCATTATGTGAACTAAATTCCATAACGCAAAACTTTTCAACCTAGTTCTGGCATCTGAATTCAATATAATTTGTGTTCTCAAGGCAAGATCTCAGGTGAAACAATAGAATCCTACTTCATCTCCCCCCACAGTGGTTGAGACTAGCAGCTGAGAATCTGAAGCTGCAGTTGAAGGACACTCAGAATTGTTTATAAAAATAGTCTCTGTGTTAACAGTGATAAATTGCTGTAGCAATTACAGCATGCTTGCTGACAACAATGCTGTAGCAATTTTTAAGGTTCTACAAACTTTATGAACTCCATACTTTCGGGGTTATTTTTGTAAAAAAAAAAATAATTGTTAATTTAGTAAAAACAGAAGTGGCAACCTTTTTTGTGGAGCTAGTAACTTAAACATGCTTTTGGTACTTATTTGAGGACTTAAACAGTGAAAAGAAAGAAGTGTATGTTGTGCAACCATATCAGTGTGCAAAAACAGGAAACCGTTAGAAGGAACTTCTATTTTAATTCTACTCTTAGCTGAAGAAAGGCTTGTTGCTTTAACATGGAATGTCAGACACTTGAAACAGAAATTAGGAGGCTACTACTCTTAAACTGGGGTGGAATTTTCATTATCTGAGTGAACACCTCTGTATGTTCTCCTGTAATTGGGTGTAGTTAAATAGAATCGGAAAAATAGAATAGAATTGGACAGACAATAAAAAGTTTCGGTGTGCTACCGATGTAATTTGTCCCTCTGAATAGCTCTCTTAGTGACTTAAAAACCTCAGAAAAAATGAAGAGGAAATTAAGTTGGGTAATTTTCTTGACTTTTAGGCGCCCTTGTGGGTCTGATCTTAAAGAAGCAATCAGATTCGCTTTGGAAGAAATAAGTGGCAAATTTATGAACACTACCTCTCAAAATCCTGTATAAAGAATGATTAATAACTGATAGATACAGTTTATGTGTGAACTGTTCACTGCTTTATAAGAGATTTTTTTCTGCAATGTCTTTAAGAAAAACATATTATTTCTGAAAACTGTTTTGCCACTGGTTAAATTCTGTCATTTTTCCTGAGATAAAATGGAAGTCCAGGTATTAAGCTGAATTCACACTTGATATAATCACACACACACACACACACACACAAAACATTATGAGAGGATTATATCTCTAAAATGCTGCTCTGAAGAGCAGGTCTCAGGTTGATGCACCAAGAAAAATGAGATCTGGAGTCTTAAGGGCATTCTTCAGAGAAGGTCACAAAATTTCAAAGATGCAGTTAACCCTGTTCAACTAACAGGTAAGAAAAGAAATTCTTACTTCCATTGCTCTTGAGGATAACAATTTTATGTGACATGCAGAACCTCCTTTAAAACCAAATTGATTGTCATTAACTATATTTTTAGTATCTAATTCTTTTTTAATGAAGTCCTGAGTTTAGATTGAATTACTTTGGCCAGGAATTAACATACAGTCTGTCATTTGTGGATTACCCTTCTAAAATGCCAGAATTTAAAAAATGTTATGCTGTATTCTGAATTTAAAAAAAAGAAAAAAAGCAACAAAAAAATTAGCTTCTCAGCTATTCTTTTACTATTCTCAGTTGCACCTAAGTATTCATACCTAGTAGCATTTTCATTTAGAAGAGACTCATTTTGCAACCCTTTATATGCATAGCTAGAATTTTAAATTCCTGGTGCATCCATCAAATTCAGACAAATAAAGGACATTTTTTCTCTATTAACTATCAATATCTGGTTCTTATTCTGCTATTTTAAAATTCTTTCCATTTCAGTTCATTTTATCTTCTTAAGGTTTTGGGAGATCAGAGCGCTTTTCAGTCATCTTTGTCACCCACATCTATTTTTTTTTGAATTCTCATCTTTTTGTACTTATCTTGCATTTGTGCATCTCCAAGATTTAACAAGTTTTACTCTGCATAATTAAAACAATTCTGTTTCTCATGTCTTTTGAAGTGCTTTAAAATCTCATTAGTACTCATGCTAAAACATTAGGAAGCTTTTTTTTCATCACTTGCATGGGAAATGTGCACAGGGATCTCTAAATAAAAACTAGTTCACTGTCAGATCTCAAAATACTGTTGTTAGTTAATCTTGTTTACCAGAGATCTAATACTCAAAATATTCCAAAGATTAACTTTTTTTTAAAAGGGTTTATTATCTAAAATATTAAAATCCAAGGCTGATTTAAAATCTAGTAAATTTTATTGCGATTCTATGCAATGAGAAGGACAGCTTATTGCTACAAAACACTTGCATTGGCTGGTAAGGTTTCTAGCAGTTGAATAAAGGATATCACTGTCAATCTAAATCAAAATCCCAGTTTATGTCTGCATTTCGCAAACCTGTTTGACAGATCATTTTAGAGAAGAGTAGGGACTTAGGAATGTACAACAAAATCTCTTCAATGTGTAAAGTCACATAAAAACTAAGGAAAAGGATAGATGAGACACTGAGGAGGGAGAGAGTTGTATAAGTAACAGTTTCAGGAGATCCCAGATCTCTGACCACTTTTGGTTTCCACATTTCGAGGAGGTGATAATACATAAAACCTGAAAATAACAGCATTTTATCAGATTAAGTTTTTTAGCCTTAGCTGGGGCTTCAGAAGGTCAGATAAACCATCTTATTGAAGAGAAAGTTGAGAAATACTTTGTTCTATGTGTATAGGTCCAAACACAGAGAGATCAAGTAATGGGAGACTTTTCAGCCCTTTTGACTTAAAGAGAGATGAGAGATGCAAGAACCAAAAGCCTGTTTCCTGGTTCTGAGGGTAATCTGCCACTGCCATAATATGGCAGGTGATACAATTACCAGTGTTCTACACCTTTTAAAAAGAATTGGCTAACATTTCAAAAGGTGTTCTCTAACACATTTGTGTGAAAAGTTCAGCAGCATTTTTGCATAATGGTCATTTCTGGTATTGGGAGCTTTGGAATCAGAGTCTTAATTCCATTTTCACATGCCTCAGTGAACAGAACTGACTCTGGGTGCTATGTGCTTCTAACCTGCAGCTTAGTTAAAACAAAAATTCATACTTCTGCAGATCAGTTACTATCCTCTGTGTTATATATCATTTGTGTGTATGATGCACAATCAGCTTGTTGATTGTTGATACTGGCCACGATAAAGTCAAGAATAGAATCACAGACTGTTCAAAGAATGCTTTTCATGTTGATGACTGGTTGATGTTTCTTGCTCACCTCCTCAGGGACATACTGACAACTAAATTTCAATCTGAGCAGTTTCTTCCCACTATTCCTAAGAAATTTTAATAAATTCCCTTCTAAACTTGTTCTCTGTTCCCCTCCTCTTTACAGTGCAGATCTGTTCCACAAGAAGGATCCCCTGCTATTGCAAAGGCTTCAGACTTTACATCTCTTACTACTTTTGGAATGGTGCACATGGATAAGTGTTCTAAAAAAGTTTTCTGTTTTGTTTTTCAGGTTTCAGAATTGGTAGAAAATATTCCAATTCTCTAAAGGAAAACAGTTCTTCAGCAATACAATTTCTGATAATGTATTTTCTACTTCAAACAAGAAAGAAGCAAGCTATGATGCCACACAGAAACGCAGAAACTTAGAGTGGCATACATATATTCTTAAGTAAGAACTTTGACATAGAAAATATAATTGAGTTTCACTGTACTGGCACATTTTGTACACAGAAATAACCGACTTCCTATTAGTTTACTTCTTATGTAGCAAAATGATAGTCAGGCAGACCTTATGGACTTCCCAGGCAAAGCAAACCTCCCACTGTTAAGGAAGAAATTTTCTTCAAATCAGTTTTGAGACTTAGAGAAAGAGGCAACATGTAGAGTTTTGAAATAAAGACATCAAGCCAAAACAATGAGAATAAATAAGGGAAAAATACACATCAGGAAATATCTAGTATAATAATGTTAAACTGTCAGCTTTGTGTAGTACTAAGTCAGTAAAACTACTCAATTATATTTGCAGTGAAATCCTTTTTCTACAGATTTGGTATGATTCAGATAAGCAGAATGCTATTAAATTCCCTTTTCCTCTGTGTATGTAGAATATTAGAAGAGATTGAAAGAAAGTTTCAGTAAATATTTAAGACATTTAAATCACTCTACAACTACAGCAAGAGAATAGCAAGAGATGGGGAATAATTTATTTACCAAAAGTAGAATAATTATTTTTTCTATGATTTCTAAGGACAGGTTTTTCTTATTAAAACTTGGGTCATTTAATTACAAACATTGAAGCTAAATTGAAGATGAGAGCTGGCTGGCAGAATCACATCAAAGAAGTCTTTCAGAAGAAATAAGTTGTGTGGTGTGCTAAAAATGGAGCTGTTTTATGTAGCAATTCAAAATTTAAAGGTCAGAAAAGAGGCTTCATGTACCACATTTTACAAACAGAACAACAGTGACTTTTGGAAAGTTGGTAATACTGCAGGTAATATGAAGGAAATTTTAGTTTGTTGACTGCAAGATACAATTATGATAAAGAAAGAGAAGTGATTAAGCAAAACAGTGAGATGATGAAGTTGCAGTAGTCATTGAGATGAGCATGTATGTTGTGCATGTTAGAAAAGAAAATGTCACATTCTTCACTTGAAAAAAAGATAAAAGTATGACTCAGAAATAGACAGGAGACAAACAAATAATACTGCAAATCTCATTCATTGTATCATGTTGGTTGATTGTATATCTCCCATTATGGAGATGAGAAATGTGTTTCTGTAAGCAAAATGCCATCCCAAAAGAATGGTTTTGCTTCAAATGTTTTTGGTTAAAAAATCTTCGTTTGAGTTTTATTACTTCTTTCCCCAATCTATTCACACCTTCCAGAAAATTCTAATTTATGATATTATTGCCTCAAACAAACTGAGGGTGTATATAATATTTATTAATATGAACAAGCATAATGCAAGTCCCTAACAAAAGCTTCCTTACTTCTCTGAAAGTGAAAAAAAAAAAACATACTCTTTCACATACAGTAAAAATTCATAAAACATAATTATTGACAAAAAATTGACAAAAAATTCTTCAAGGAAAATGTCAGACTACAATTGTTTCTTCTTGCAGTTTATATCTAGCAAGACAAAACCAGTTAAAAACAAAGCTTCTCAAGCACTGTACATAATTACCTCTTCAAATAATTTAAGTCTTTATTGTTCCATTATTTTTTTTTTCCACTTTAACCAAGTATTATAAAAGTGCTTGATTTTCCTTTGAAAGTAATGAGAATACTGTAAGGTGTTAGAGTCTACACTAAATAAAAAGGTCATAAGGTTTTTCTTCTTACTGAACAAATCTAATCAGCATAGCTTATTAGTACAATTAGATGAAGTACATTCTCCAATTTCACCTATCAATTTACTCTTAGGCACTTTTAATAATCAAATTGGGAGATTTTTCTAGCTATATAATCAGCACGTAAATTAAATTGTAAAGAAACAGAAATAGAAAATCACTTATTTTATCAGATTTTTTTTCATATGATCTAACTACAATAGTCTTTATTCAAAAAGGGAAGGGAGAAAACATATTTTGGATAATATATATTTTAATTGTATTTTTCCTTTCCAGAGTATTGCTATCATTAACATTATAACGGCAAGCCAGTAAATTGCTATTCTCATTTTGAGGCAAGGGCCTCATCCTTATTATGGGATGCCAGCATTTTAATGGGAAAAGATGATTTAATGTAAATGATAAACAGATCATTTAGTACTGCAAGTGCTTCACATTATGTGCTTCATTAATTGAATGTCCTATGTAGCTTACATTTAAATATACACAATTACATCAAGCTCATTTTTTTAGCTATATGTGATGGCACACTATACAGCTAATATTTGTCTACTCTGAAACCTGAATACCATTTACCATACTCTTCACTTTTCTATTTATACACAATTAAAATAGCTACTGTATGTGAGATTAATGCAGAAAAAAAAATGAGCACTTGTATGAAATTTTATCAAGGAAGTTCAAGAACAGTTCTCTTTGAGTTTATTTCAAGAACAGTTGAAGGCTAGTGATGAGCACAATATATGAACCATTGGTCTAACGCCCACACAGACTCTACAGGATAATTATGGGCTAATTCATTTACTTATACAAGACACTAGTTTTCAGTCCTTTGGCTATGCAGTGTATTTTCCTGAATACCTATATTCTTTTAAAGAAACTGATGTATCTTCCCTTTAAAGTAGTAGTTATTTATAGTACTACTCAATTAATTGGAATTTAAGCCATGTTTCTTCAACAGATCATTCTGCACACATGACCTTGAAATTTTATTTAGTTTAGTTTATTTAGTTACTTGTTTATATTTTGTATCTCTGATAATGGAAATTTTACTTATTTTGCAGATGTGAAACCTGATATCAAAGACAAAGCAGTTGAGTTCTTAAGACACCTACAACTAAACCTTAATGCTGTACTTAGCAGTAGTAGACATTACAAATACTATAATTTTATGCCTATGTCTAAGATTCTCCCTAATTCTGAAAGAATGCCTCTTAAAAGCACTCAGGCAGGGAAAATGTGTCTACTTTGTGCAGGTCATTATGATAGGAAGATAACAGAACCTCTGATCTTTCCATTTTTAAGGGAGAGCTTTGAGTGCAAGTTTCTCTTTACAGTATCTTTTG
Organism: Dendrocincla tyrannina; assembly: GCA_035047865.1. Classification (NCBI taxonomy): domain Eukaryota; kingdom Metazoa; phylum Chordata; class Aves; order Passeriformes; family Dendrocolaptidae; genus Dendrocincla; species Dendrocincla tyrannina. The sequence continues at coordinate 53,378,112 of JAWWMP010000132.1, read as the reverse complement.
GAGGCCCAGTGATTTCATCTAACATTCTTACAGACCCAACTATCAGCATCATGTGGCCGATAGAAATCAGAAAGTAATTTTAAATACTGACAAGGTATTCTGGTGAACCATGAAAGTTTTTTTACTCTCAGTTAAAGGTAGTGAATATAATTAGCTAATGATCCTTTTTTGAATTTCTTAAAAATATTTAAATAGGAAGTATCTGGTTGTCAAAAATCTGGTAGCTTTAGTTAATATATGAATGTGGAAAAAGAAGCACATTTTTTAATGCCTATGTTTATGGATATTAAGTAGGAAGGAAGAGTGAATACGAAGGAACCAAACATTTCCATTCTGAAAATAGTATTTTGAAAGCAGTCACAGATGACTTATTCAAAGAACACAAGCCTATATAAGAGACTCAGGAACAGAACCACATCTTGTCTAATAGTTCATGTCTAACAGTTCATGTCATATCAAGCCATTTCTCCTATTTCCAGGATATCACTGTGAGAACTGCAGCCTCTTAGAATGTTTTTTTACTCATTACATGCATCCACAGAGTTTCTGCATGATTCCTGCGCTATTGAGGATTCAAAGCAAATGAAAGGAAATATTGGTCTCAAAAAGTATTTTTGTTTTTTAAAGTCTCAAATCATGTTACAGTTCCGTTTAGCTAAAGTACAGCATTTTTCAGTTTGGTCTCAAACTTAAAATCAGAGAACATATTCAAGCCTCTAAAAAAGGTCACTTTTTCCTGAAACATCTACTTTATCAGAATCTGAAAGAGTAGTTTCTCTATGATCTTCTGAAATACACAGTATGATATTCTTATTGACACTGTGCAGACTATGTATTCACTAATAGAATATCTGTATCTTCTTTCCTGATTCTGCTAAATCCCTATTTTTTCCATATGATCTTTTCATTGTTTGCTTTCTCATTTTTCTTTTTTTGTACCTTATTTTAGTAAACAAACTTAGCCTATGACATTCAGACAAGTTTGAAATTAAGCCAGGGAAGCTTACTCATCCAAATGAAGATACTTGTGTGTTAAATTTCTATGAATAATGTTGTAGTTAATTAACTGAGACAGATATAGCCAAGGAGTACTCCAAGTAATTATTCACTGACCCTGTCAGGGAAGGAGTAAGGCATTTCTTGGACTGAAAATGGACATTTTTATGCCATGTTTGTCTTTCCCATCTTCTCTGCCATAAGTGCTTTGCCTGAGAAATATTGTAACTTTTTTTTCATCTTGGTCTGTTTCTGTCCTGTAACATTAAAGACAGTACCAAGATTATACAAATTTAAATAACTTCTAATATATCATCTAGGATTGCTCCTTTCTTCTAATGTTTTGATCAAACATTTCAAGCACTTCATATCTAATTCTGAGTTAAATAATTTCTTGAATATGAAGAAGTATCAATGTTTTCTGAAAGAACACTGCATGGCTTTGTAATAACCTGACAATTCACAGATTTGAGATTAATCTCAAGGTTATTTCTCTCAAACTTGCTACATAAGCCAGTTGTTTTAAAATAAATGTTATAGAATTAACATATCTTACTGGTATTCTCTAAAGAGTCTTTAAATGAGTGAATGTAAGTACCTAATTTAACATTCCTGAAAAACAAACAAACAAAAAATCACAAAAAAAACCATTCTGATATTTTATATCATCATGAAGAATGACAAATTCCTTTAAATTTGTTCATAATTTGTCTTTACTACTATTCAATGCTTTTGAAATGTCTGGAAAACATTGGAAAGAAATCTTTATTCAAAATCCCTTTTAATTGAGTAAAACTTTGAGTGCTTTGGGAGAAGGAGAGAACATATATTAACATGACATTTGTACAGCACAGCCCTATTGATATCTTTCAGTTTTACAGTTAGTTGACTTATTCTAACAATAAAAGTAATTTCATTTCAAAGAAATGATGCTACAACTTTTAAATTCAAAGGTTTAAATACATTGAAAGATTTAGCATAAACAATAAATATTTCTATATTATTTAGGGAAAGAAAGGCAGGTTGCTTAGCAAAATAAGCCAATTTGAAATGAAAAAGGTTAAGTCAAGCAGCATGAGTTATTCATGAAATCTAGTTTTGCACTACCACTTCCAATAGTTGCTTATTTTTGAAAGTATATTAAACACATAGATGAAATTCTGAATGCTGATTTTCATATTTAAAAGTCAAAGTGCAGGTAAGTGAATAAAGATGTCTGAATGTGTGTTTGTGTGGTGGATTCACTGAAATATTTTTACAGCTGACATATCTTACTGTTCTCCCTTTTTTCTCTCAGCTCTTTTCAACTGCTTCTCTGGGACAGATCTCTCCATTATGTTCTAAGAATGGATCATATAATTTTCTTTACACATTTTGTTTCACCATTGTTAGACTGCTGAACTAGTAATATTGTTTTATTATTTCTTTTTAAATATGCTGACCGGGATTTTCTGACAGGCAACCTCTTACTCATTTAGTCCTTTGGCTTTTCTTTTAAACTAATCTGTTTTGGTGTCTTGCAAGACTATCACAAAGCTGCAAGTTGACAGCATCTTTTAAACTTTTAAGCTCAGGTTTTCAATTTTGGGTAGTAATGACCTTTGCTTTTCTTCAGAGATAAGTACACCTTGTAAACATGTCCTTAACTGTGAAGATTTCAAAGTCAAGACTGAGAAAAAAAGGAGAGCCAGTGACTGCCTTCAGAATACCTGTTTTCCAGCCCTGTGCATCTGCAATCCCTTCTGCAACTGATTACACAACCTTAGCCCATTCATTTCTTCAATCAGTAATATCCAATAGGTACCAATTAATAACCTAAAATCAATAAATCCAATATTCCTAACACTCAGATAAGTTTGCTCCTTATCAGAGCATGAACTTATTTTATGGAGTGCTATATTGAAGACTTGATATATGTAGGTTGCAGTTTAACTACAAAGAGATGAAGTAGAAGAGTGAAATGCTATTTGCTTGCTATTTGCTTGCTTGTGAAGGCTAAGTCTTATACTCCATTCATGGGATCTGTTCAGAATCAATTACTCAAATTGTTCTCATCCATGTGGTATGTCAGTTTGTGTTAAGAGAGGACAAAATATCCTAGTTAGGTATTGCTCAGTTTTAAATGCAATTCTAGTACTAGTTTTGCACTTAACAGCTCAAAGCCCTGAAATGGGACAGGTGGTAGAATGTCTTTTTCCTTTCTCAAGAGCATTTGCATGGTGAATTATTGATCTCCTTTGAAATTGAAGTAGAAAATTAGGGAATGTATATCCCTGGGAAACTTAATGACCTCTGGTGTTTAGTGCTAGCTGAATAGGAGTTTTAAAAGTTTACATTTTGAATATTTTACTTAAATAGAACTGTCTTCCTAAACACCTCTTTTTGTACAGATCCATTGCTTTCTGAAAATGAATGCAATTCTCAGAGCTGGAGAAAATATATTAGCAATTATTAAACTCTCATGTACTACAGAGATGGAGCCTAATATAGATAATTACAGTTTATGTGAGAATTGTGCCATTAATCAGCCCCTGTCCCTTTTCCTCTTCCACTGACAAAGCCCTTTATTTCTAGGGAAAATAAGAATATAGTTCATCATTTTTAGACAATAAAAATGATGGCTTTTTCTGTTTTCATTTTTTCTCGTTTCATTTGGTTTGGTTGGGTGTTCAGGCTTTTTAATTCAATAAGTTTCTTGAACTTCTCTATCAACAAACTTTCATAAATTTTGGCTTTCTTGGATGTCTAGGCCTTTTCTTCTCAGAAATTTGGGTCAAATAAATATTGGTCTCTTCCTATAAGCACAGCCAGGTTACCTGGCCTAAGGACAGGTTGCTTGGAGTAATGTGAAAATCCTGGGAGGACTTACACAATACTGTTGTTGTGCATGTGTTCTGTATGTCAATGCATTGGATGTATATGCTGCATAAACAATTGCTCTAAGAATGGAATTATGTCCAAATCATTCAGAAAATATTGAGGAGAAATTTCACCAAAAAAAAAAAATCTGAAAAATTTGGATATATATTACCCATTAATGCATTTTTTTCCCCCACAAAAGTTTCTAAAAATACAGAGCAATGTGCATGTAAGAATGAATATATTTACTTAGTTTTATCATCAGACATAGCAATATATATAATGTTCTTACTATTTTTATAAGTTAAATCTTTATCGTTAGTATCAAATTATTTGCTTTTTATAATGCATACATTTTTCTTTCAAAATATCTTTACTCTGTATTCCAATAATGACATTTTATTTTCCCTAATTTTTCAAAAGCTTAATGACTAAATTTTGTGACTGGCATCTGTCAAACTTAGGATCATATATATGCATATTACGTACTAAATAATATATGCTACATGTTTATTATTTACTATGTATTATATCGTATTATATGCTATATATTATCAATTGCATAGTATATATTACATAATACAGATAATGTAAAATATATTATATATTCTGTATAGTATTACCTAGTGTATATAATATATATATTATGTTATATATTTTATATTATGTATTGAAAGGTCACAATATGATCTCTCTAGAACCTTCTCTACTCCAGGCTGAACAACCACAACTCTGTCAGGCTTCCATTATAGCACAGGTGATCTAATACATTTCACTCTCCTGCTCTGGACTCACTCTAACAAGTCCATGTCTTGAGCTTTCATTGTCAGCTCATGTCTAATTTCTCATCTACCAATATCCCTAGGTCCTTCTCTGCAGGGTTGCTATCTATCCATCCATACTGATTCTGGAATTGTCCCAACCAAGATGCAGGACCTTGCACCTGCTCTTGTTGAACTTCATCAGGTTCACATGGACTCACTCCTCAAGTCTGTCAAGATTCTGAATGGCATCCCTTCCTTCTAGCATACCAACTACATCACTTAGTTTGGTGTCACCCAAAAATTTGCTGAGGGTGCTTTTAATCCCACCATGTTATTAGTCAATGTACTGAAAATTATCAGTTCCAATAGATCCCTGTGGGACACTACTTGCTATTGATCTTTATTTCGACACAGAGCCATGGATTGTAAGTAATTCTTTGGATGCAGCCATCCAGCCATTCCCTTATTCATTAGAACGCTCATCCACTAAACTCCCATCTCTCTGGTTTAGAGACACAGTTGTGTGGGAGTATGTCCTTACAGAAAGTCCTTATAGCAGTCATGATAGCTATCAACTGTTTGTCCCTTATCCACCAATGCAGTCACTCCATGGTAGAAGGCCAGGAGATTAGCCAGACATAATTTGCCTTTCTGAAGCTATATTGCCTGTAATCATCTCACTGTAATACCGATTCCTTGACATATCTTTCAGATGGACCTATTCTGTGATCTTTCTGGGCATAGAGGTGAGGCTGTCTACTCAACCTTTCAAATTCAGTGACAGAGACACATATCTAGAGTTGGTTTCAATTCACTGCATTTCAATTTACAAGCATTTTAAAAAAATAGAATGTCACTTTATATTTCACTATAGGTTTTTTAATACAGCTTAACTAACCTTATGCAGTTAACTTTTCTATTTTATCTAAATTTTCAGAATAAGTCAGTGCATGCATTTTTCTCCTCAGTAACACTACTGAGGAGTTGTTTGGATAGTGACTTAGCTTTAATATTCTTTGCAAGTTCCATAGATGGGAATGTGACAACAAAGAATTTTATGGAAATTTCGTTTAGCATTTTGAAAATGATAAGGTTTTCTTCAAGTCACCCCTTCTTCTATGAAAGTACAAGAAAAAGGATCTAAAGGGATTTGTATTTCTCCAGGTGACAAAAACTACAAGACAATACAAAGATATTTCAAAGGTGAAAAATCTATCCAGAATTTTCAGAAGTTAAATAAAAGGAGAAATGCTTTAATGGTTTAATACAATTGAATTATTCCCTAGGTATTTTAGAGACACTTCTTTTTAAAATGTGCCATCACTATTAAAAAGTATGACGGTTTGGATTTTAATTGTATAAGGTTACACAGTAAATTCAATCCGCGAAAAAAAAATTTGCAAAAGGAAGCAAATGAAACAATCAAACAATAAACCCCTAAAACACTCCACACCACTGTATTCATTTATATACTGCTTGGCTGAGTGAAGATCAATAGAAATCAAAACAACAGAGAATACAAATGGCTTTTACATTTTGTTCTTTCTTTTCCTTATGTAGACACTTTTCAAGATATAGAGTATTGTCATCCACAAAGGTAATTTTAAATGCATGTCAAATTATTTATAATTATGGTAAATAATTGCCCCTAGTAAATGAGAGATTAACATTTTTTTGTATATTCTGTGTTTTGCCAATTGTGAAAATGATAATACTTACATCAGTTTTAATATAGAATTAAAATATTTTCTAAAAATGCCTTTGATAAAATGCAGGAATAACTAGCCTGCAGAATAATAAAGTTGAACAAAAGATTTAAAGTTTCAGAAAAGGTTTTTTCCCAGATTCTACTGCTACTACTGCATGTATGCCCACATCAGCTGAAAAGATATATTTACACTCATATATATAAATACCATATGTACATCTGTATATTTATCCAGACTATATCTGAAATAGTTTATTTCTTTTAACCCATTTCAGTTATAGCACAATTTCAAGAGAAATTGTTCACATTACATGATGTTTTCCCCAAATCTTCCATTTGATTCTTCAATATTGCATTAAAAATGGGTAAGTTTTCTCAGCACCTTTTTTACAAACAATATTAGATAGCCAGAATCAGTTTTTTAAAAAGTTTTCTCTCCTGAGTTTTCAGGCTGTCATCTTCAGTCATGTGTGTGGACTTGATTACCTCTAATTTTGAAGTTTTTGTTGTTGCCACAGTTTGAGTGTGTTTTTTGTGTGTGTGTTTTTTTGTTTTGTTTTGTTTTGGGGTTTTTTTTTGGGTTGTTTTTCCTTTTTACTCACCTCTACAACATGGGATGCAGTGGCCATTTATCTAAATAGAGCTCTAGAAATTTATTTAACAAGGTTTTACGTGCTTAATTTTAGGTACAAGAGGAAATTAATCACTGCTTAATAAAATAACGTAGGTCTTCATTCAACTCACCCAGTTTAGTCAAATGCCTCAATTAGGGGTACAGTTAGATTAGTTACAGTCAAGGAAAACAGCTCTCCCATGTGATCCAATACAAGCAAGACTGAAGTCATCCTCTGATAGCTTTTCTTTCCTTGCAGAAATAATATTCCCTGTTCCTTCAAGAGGAAGCTATTTGTGACTATATTGTACATAAACATAGGAGTATGCCTTAACTTACCAAACTTGCTGCTGCTCATCTCCATTGCCTCCACTTTTATGATCTTTGAATGCTTACAGTCTCTGTCAAGAGATGCTGAAAGAAATCCTTCTGTCCTGACACGAAGCATGAGTACCATTGTTGTGCTTCCTAGCAGTCAGAGCTCTCTGTACAGTAGGTAAGTCTGGGAGGCATCAACAGGTCCATTAACACCACCTGTGTGCTGTTTGCACACAAGAAAGATGAATTCTTGAGGATTTACAACTCTTCAAGAAAAGCCAAGTCAGAGAGATTCCTGAGCTTAGTGCACTCCTTTGTAAGACATGCCTGGTAATAATAAGCTTGGTCTGTTGATGTTCATGAGAGAAAGGACACAAGTTGCTTCCTAGTTAAATCTAGTGTGATTATATGTGTAATGTCAAACTCAGACTATAGTCCTCTGCAATCTCAGTGAGGAAATGATTCAGGTTTGCATGTGGCTTAAATGTCCTAATGGCTTTGGTTGTCTCAGAGCACAGGCAGAGAAACAGAGCACTGTGATAGCAGTGCAACATGTCAGCTAGAAGTGATCACATTCTGAAAATGCTTTGATAGTGAGGCCATAGTACCTATGAAGGGTATGACATGATGAGTTTCTTCAGCAGAGGTCACTGTGGAAATATGAAGTAGCATTGCTTTTTTGTTATTTAATATAATATAGATGTGTTGCGATAATACCATATACTGCTGGTGAGATTTTGTTTCAGTGTATACTGAACATGCCAAATAATCATCGGTTGTATTATTTTATATACTTATTTCTAACTAGTAAGCCTATAGTTAGGATTAATAGAATTCCTTTCATGAAATTCAGAGCTTAGTATACACACATTAGGGTGCCTAGGCACTTATGGAATAGCAATTGCATTCCACAAGTAATGAGAACACCTCTTAATTCAGCTGAAGTCAAAGCCACAAGTGAGTTATAAATGTATTTGTTCTCCAGTTAAATCGATTCTATGCAGTGCTGCAAATGCTTATTATGCATCCTGTTTATTCCACAAGGAAGAAAATAATAGTTCTTTTCCTATTCTGCTAAAATACCACAGTACAAAGCATCTTATTTGGTTTCATTTTAACTATACCAATTTCACTTCTAATCAGCTTCTGTATGATCCTTACAGTGATCTCTAAGCTGCTGCTGGATTATTGCTTTTTATTAAGAAAAAAGAAAGAAGTATTAGTTTGCATGTCATGAACACCATTTTGCTATCTAGACAGCTGTTTCAAATTTGTTTTGTTTTCAAAGGAGGTGTGAATATGCATTTCTTAAAAACATACATACAACTTACTTTGTTATGTGTATCACTGAGAAAAGATTGAGGATCTTACATAATTTTATTTTCTTGTGTGTGTGTCAGTGCAGTTCTCCTTTGATGATGTCCAAAGATAGCATATGCTTCTACTAAAAAGGATATTAATAGGCTTTACGATTGCTTAGGAAGTCTACATTGCAGTTCCCTCAGACACTAGAATAACTTGACTTATCAAAGAAAATACACATTTGTATGCTCTTTCTTCAGAAGCAGATGAGAGAAGTAGAGCGGATGATGAATTTACTGTGTTGTGCTGTGCTGCAAAACCGTGATTCAGAGAAACCATGTGGGGATATTTTTACAAATGGACCATTGGATGAAAAGATGCATGTGCTGGTTATAATGCAAAATAGAATGAAAGCAAGCAATGTAGTACTTGTTCCTTTTTAACTTCATGTTCTACACAACCTTATCAGCTAATTAATGATTTGAATAAATGTGAAAAGGATGGAAAGAAAAAGAAAAAAAAAGAATATAAATTTTACTTTTAAAATAGAGAACTTTGAGTGGATCTGAATAGTCTTAGAGCTATCAACAATCCTTGACAGAAATACAGCAAAATATTGGAACACAAATTGAGAATCAGGTTAGAGATGCTAAAACAAACTATATTTTAAAAAGCTAGTGCAGACCACTCTAATTAGACACCCTTCTCGTCAGTATTACCTACCTATAACACTTACCTTGAAAAATTATGAACAAGTCTTTAATGTTGCAAAAAACTTTTGAAATCCAAATAATCGATCAGTTTCAATATTTCTCAGCCCACTTTCTGCCCAAGGGTTCTTCAACACCTATCATGTCTGTCATACTAGATGCTTGGCTGGAGCACTCAAGTGTATTTGACCACGAATAAAAAAATGATAGTGCTGGACAAACTGTCAAGCTTATCAGGAAGGTTGAATTTGCATAATAACAAAGGATACTCCAGACACATTGAGATGTTCTTTGCCAGAACTTTATTTTAATTCACTTGCTGAGTAGGAAGCAGTTTCTTTCCAACTTAGACTTTTGATGTTATATAATATTCAATATATAAGTCCTATTGACTTATAATATATAAGTCCTTGATAAGTCCTATTACAATTATTTTGGAAACGGCACATACCATTTTATATGGCACAAGTACATGACTGACTTTTTGTGCCCCCATATATCGTAAGGCAAAAAGTGTCTCAGTACCTTTAGTGACAGAAAAATAAAATAACATGGCATAGTCAGGTACAGTAAGTGGAAGAATCTGTACTTTTGAGAGGATAAATATGATATCTTATATAGAGATTAATAGATTAAGTAAATCTAATACAATTTGTGAAAGAAAGGCCTGGAATATAAAGTTACGTTATTCTATGTATGCAAATATTCCTACAGAACACTGCAGTGCAGAGGAGAAAAAAGTAAGTAATTCTTTATTCTTCTGCTTTTCAGAAAAGAAAAGTGTGTATGCATCCAGGTTTATAAGAGGATGTGACTTTAGACATTTCTTGAATTAATTACACCAACATAGTTGTGTATATGTTCATATATAGTCTTACATAATTTTTTCCCAGAATTATGTTCAGCTATATCCTTAATATAGTTAAGCTTTGCTGTTTGTTAGCCTATATGAGCTCCAAGTTGTTCTTGGGAAGTTCGTCATCCACTAAACATGTTTTTCATTCAAGTTCTGTATAAAAATACTAGTTAAAGGTATTAATAACCTGTTTCTAAGTTTGTCAACTCTTTTGTATGTATTTGCATGGGTATCTTCCCAGTCATATTCTTAGCTGTCATAAAGCTGTGTGATTTAATGGAATCTATTTGAAAACAGGCCAATTTGCAATGGACAAAGATTTGGTCCATAAGAGGTAATAAAACAAAAGTAACATCAGATTCACTTTGGTAGCTCCTGGATACCAATAATCATTCTTGAGCACTTACCTTTTAACCTCACTCTTTTCCAGAGTGTTATGTATTGCAATAATTTTATTATTTTAGGCAGGCCAAAAATAAATAGTGGCAAAATAATTTTGGCAATTAAATTAGACTAGTTTAAGTTCTAGAGAAGTTGAGGAAGAAAGAAGGAATAAAGAGAGTTAAACATGAAGATAAAATATTTTAAAAAAGAAAACAAACAAAAAAAACCCCAACACAGACGTAAAAAGGGGTTTCATACTAACTAGATATGGATGTCAAAATTTCTACTAGTCTGTTTATTTTCACATCAGATATCCTCAGTGCCTTCCTGTTTGCAATCTGTAAGAGAGAAGATTTTCTGTCTACTTTTTTACTTCTCTTCTTACCTTTGAAGATTTTTTTTCTTCCTTTCTTTAGCAATTATCTAATTTTTTAAATTATTTTTAAATCTTTCAATAAAAATACCATCCAGAATTTCATTTGTATAGATTATTATTTTGTTTATAAAACAAAAAGAAAACAAACTTGAAAATTCACTGGTGGGTACGAATAATGATATGGAAGGGAGGGAATGTGAGTGATAGAGAAAAAGGGAAGAGAAGTGAGATATTTCATATGTGAATTTCCCTGTAATGTCTAAAATATTAACTTGGATTATATGAGGAAGCTTGTATTACAGATCTTGCTCATGTTAGTACAAATTATTTAAATATTGATTTGCATAATAGCAATATTTCCCTGATATAAGGTTTTTTTCCATACTTGCATTTTCCTCATCCAGGAGGGAGCATAATTAAAGGGAAAAATCAGCATTTCACCGTTATTATTATTACCCTGCCTTGTACCTACTGAATTCTCTAGCTACCTTCAACATCTGTATCACTTCTCAGGTATGTGTGAAGTAGTTGCTCTGCTCTTTCTCCCTGAGGAGTAGGGGATAATTTCTCTTTCCTATTGGTTAAATTAAACAAGCTAAATAGCATGGAGTGTACGATGAAAAAAAAAATCATTCTCAGCTGTTATGCCTAATATCTTCATAAATTTTGTCTCCTGTTTTAGCTCTCATTACTGGGCAAAAGAGATAATAATATATCTCTTTGGGAGGTTTTAAGAGCATTTCTCTACTAGTCCACCTAATTTAAAGTGACTTCATGATAGGAACAATGTGTAAGCAAATCTCTTCTGTTAAAACCATGCACTGTAAACTGTGATACATGATCAAAATAGTAAAATAATCAGGCCACTATCTGAAGAGTCAGCAGACACTGCAGAATCTGAAAACCTTCTGTTTCATTTTAACCAAGAACTAACCATGTCAGCTATGTGGCATATGATGATATTTTAATGATGACCACTGCAACCTTAAAAATACTTTAAAAAAACCTTCAAAAAGGACTACTGACTACCCAGTTCACTTTAATGAACACCGTAATCATACTAGAAACTGTAACTCTTCTTAAGCAGACAAGTTTTATAATGTCATATTCATGAAATAGAAATTTAATGGGTGCCATGAGATACAGACACCTTCTCTGACTCATGAAACCCACATTCATTAAATTCTTGCCTTACTCCAGACAGCCGATATGAGCTATTAGGAGTCAAGGTACTTTCAAGACAGATGGAGTCAGTGGCTCTGTATACATTAGCAAGTTGTGTACATAACTGGGAATTGGCTGAAGACCTGAAATCCACACTGTACATATTGCAGGAGCTTCTGACTTTGAATTATCTCTAGTTGGGTCCTATGGGCACAATGCATGTTTAAACTTAGAACGCATTAGTTTTGCTCGTTTATCTTCATCTGAAAGAGATCCATCACGTGTACACTGAAACTGCACCACAGCACAAAGGTAAGTACAGTACGGGGTCTTCCGGGAGATTCAATTTAAAAGTGTATGGCTGACTTTCACTGAATTATCTCTGTAGAAGTATCCACGATGGCCACTCCCAGGCTGTTAGTCTCCTGCACAACTGAGACCCTTAGGAGGACATTTTTCTTAAGTTAATAAAAGAATATGACAAAGTTACAAAACTGAATATTTCATCTGAAGTGTGTGAGAGTTTTGTTGACCGTTCAAAGTACTGTTCATTCACGAATCTTCAAAAGTTACTCTTTAGACGCATTTAATACTCTGCAAGGACAGGGTGACACATATTGCAACAACTATCTCGTAATAAGTTATTTTCTTCTTAAACAGATGTGATGTTACATAAAGGGTGACAAGTTCATTTGATCCTACAAGATTATAAAAAAATCCCAAAACTCACAAAAATTGTCTCTAAGTATTTAATTTGTACTTTCCAGAATCTGTTAGCTCAGGCTTCCTTTTTTTTTTTTTTTTTTTTTTTTTCTTTTAAGGACTGCACTTTTATGTGTTGTTGAGAACTTGGTTTAGTCCTTATCATTTACGTAAAACACACCAACAGGCAACCTTGGAGCTGTATGTTTTAGTTGAAGCATTATATAATGTATGTTTTATTGATGACCTAGTGTAAAGGTTGTAGAATAGTCAAAAATGTAATGTGTAAGGTACTACTGAACAGATTCATAACAGTAAAATGACTGTTACTTCAAAGGGCTGTGTACAAATCACAATTAAAAACTAGAACAGATTTGTATAGCATAAAACATATCTAACAATAAATATAATGAATCTATAAAATGAGGTGAGGTGAGAACTACGCAGAAATGCTAGTGCCCATTAAGCAAAAAAAAAAACCCCAAAAAACAAAAAAGCAAATTATGAGGTTGATGATTCATATCCAAAGATAAGGATTTTTCTTTAATGGTGTCTGTAGCCATCCACATTTAAAAGAACAATGCATAACAAAACTTTGTTTTTACTGTTCAAGGAGAAAATACAGAAGACTTGAACTCAGCACCAAATTACCTCGCACTTGTTATATTAATTGGAAGAATTTGAAGGGATTACAGTCATGTTGAAGGTAATTAATCTCTTTTTACAAGCTGATTAATTTTGAGAGGCATCTACAGAGGTATTTTCAGAGTATCACTATATTTTACAAAGACCAGATGATACCCCTCTGCATATCTAGTTATTTTACAATGTATTGTCAAATTTTGTATGGGACAAATATATATATTATATATATTTATATAATATATAATATATATTATATATTATATTATATTATATTATATTATATTATATTATATTATATAGATCGGAAGAGCGT
>JAWWMP010000132.1:53347197-53362493 GCA_035047865.1 Dendrocincla tyrannina | reverse complement strand
CCCTGCTCTATAGGATGGAGGGAAACTTCCAGAGGCTTCCAACAGAAGCCAATTTTCCTCTTATATAAAAAAAAACCCTATCCAGATAAACCCACGACAATATATTTCAGAGATAATGCAAAGAGAAACAGAGAAAAAATATATAGCCATTGAATCACCTTTCTGTATCTTCTGAGAGACTTTGGTATAAACTATAGTGTAAATTATTACCTGTAGCAAAGATTTTAGTACAGAAAAACACAAAATTGATTATCTTTGCTAAGCATGGATATATTTCTTGTAGAAAAACCCTACTATTGAGGTGAAACAAAACCAAAGAAAATTTATCTATGTATCTGGAGGGTGAAACTTTTCAGGAGAAGCTCTTTAAGATTCAGAACATTTAATATTTCTTACCTCTTTTTAAAATATACTCAGTCAGCCAGATATGATCTAAAAGGACATATATTTTGTATTATTCAGTAGGTATTTTAACAGTTAAATCATTAATTACTGGTTTGGAGTTTGTATATAGCTATATATTTGTTTAAAATACAGTCTTAATTAAGAATAAATCTATTAAATTATGCGCAACAGAAAATACCCACATGACTATAAAGTAATATTCTGATTTGCCAGACAGATACCAAACCAAAAGATATACTCCTGCTCTTGGATTCCTTGAAAAGGTAGACCTGATGTGAACAGGTTCAGAATAATATGTTTCTGTAAAAATATGTCAGTCAAATGGTATCATCGAGTAAGTGCACAACAGCATCTAGAAAACAAAACAAGGGCAGTTTGATGTGAATCTGTTCTGAGAAAAACCTGTGAGCAGAATTAATACCAAATTTGAATGTTCAAACATTTTTGCAACATAGAAATGTTACCCGTCAGTTGGCTGGTATTAAAGAAGTATCTAGGTGCTGGGACCTAGCTGGAAAAAAAACCCCAAAAAAACAAAACAGGTGGAAGTAAGGCAGAAAGAACTGAATGAAACAACTGAGCCTTCAGGCCCTCATGTGATGCTTCTGAGCACATTGTGTGTGTTTATTCTGATTGCATTCTAGTGCGACTTAAGTTCCAATTTACTTCCCATTGACTTCATTGTTAAATGGTAGTTTGCTGCAATGAGACCCAAGCGCACAGAAGGGAACCTTAACAAGCAAGCAGTGAAATGAAGGCAGATCATTGAAAACAAGTGCTCAAAGGGCAGAAACAGAAATAATGAGCTGCATTTGTGGTGTGAAGAAGAGTGCGTAGGGAAAGGGGAAGGTTATTGTCATGAAATATAATATAATTTCTTGTACCTGATAGTTAATATATTATGTGATTCTCACATGTCAAGATTGTTTAAATTATATTACTGCAAGCTGAACTTAAACTGTAAAGGATCTAAGGAACAGCATAACATATATGACATGACTGTTGTACATTTCAGGAGTCATCACCCACAAAGCATGGTAACTGGGGCACATAAGCGTTTGTATTGCCATCCTTAGCTTTTGTCCCCCCACTCTCCTGTTGTTTGGGATATCACCTTTCTTCAGGAATGTCTTTGGTCTTTTCAAACATCTTGTCTGGGCTTCTGGCCTAAAGGATACAGGTACAACATATTTCACGTAATATAGTTTGATAGTAAACAAGATAATTTATGCCATGGGATTCCTTCAGAATACGTTGGTTGTTCTGAAAAATTATATGCTTCTTTATGTATATTAATTGTATTTTCTCAGGTGAAGGACCCCTTAGAAATAGAGATGCCCTTTGTATGTGTAGCAGTTCACTTACTTTTATACCCTGAGAGTTATTTATACATCTTAACATGTACATATGAACATCTGTTGTTTGCTGATGAGGACTACTTGAAACAGAATAATTTCATATTGTGAATTTTTACTGTATTCAATTAAGAATGCAATAAAGATCATGTTCCACATATTTACTAAAGTGAAAGCATTATTCTGTAATAGTCTCAATATATTAAAAATAATTGTTTTGGACAGCATTATTTCAATATTTTTTGACATATATGTGGATATGTGCATATTTGATTGTATAAAGATTGTGTTACAAAATTAGCTAAATTGAAGAAAACTTTTCAGTTTTTTGAGTAGTTAATGGGATTTTATTATAATTCTGTTTAATTAACTTGTGCATAATATGTTCTTTGGCTCATCAATAAGAACAAAATTGTTTTAACACTTTTTTTTCCCCAAAAAAAATCCATAGGAAAAAAAAAATCAAGATCAGGTAAAGACCCTTTAGCTCGTCAAGGATAGCTTCTTTCCTCAGCACTCTAGCCCCTCTGGTTGCCATATGTTTTATGAAATGCTCCGGTGCTTTCGTTCTACAGACTTGGCTGGTATATCAGTCTATATATTTATAATTTGATTAGAACAAGATATGTCTTCTTGCTTTTCTTTACATTTGGTTTATGACTGTCCCCTTTTTAGTTAATCTAAAAAAACCTAGATAAACTAGCACATTTACTTAGCAGACTATTTATTTGACTTCTGACCTATAAAGATATATAGAGGATTTTAAAACAGTATTTATTGCCTTTCACATAGCAGTAGGTCCCAGCTAAGCTTACTTCAAAATTAATTGCTATTATGATCTGCAAAATAAGTCATTTCAATGCAGCACATCTACTTTTTTTACCTTCATCTCAAGATTCATCTCAACAAAGCTTTAAATGTCAGAAATATTTATTAACTCTTCTGTTTTAATTCTATTTAAAGTACTCATAATGAAAGGATAACAGAGCAGTAACCACTGGAATCTTACCGGAAATCATACAAGTATGTAATTTCTATAACTCATCTCCTTTTTTTTTTTTTTTCCCCCCAATAAAATAGAACAACAGCTATATACTGGAATTTTGATTTGTTCTCCATATTAAATGTTCGCAAAAGATTCATCATACTTCCTTCATTCCTGTAATGGACTAATATATATATTTTTTAAATGTGTTTGGTTCCTATTTTGATCACTGAAGCTAATGTATGCATAAGCTCACAAGCTAGGAGGCTTAAAGGGACTGAGCTCTTTGTCCTCAATACAGGCAAAAAGTCACGTCTGGGCAGTCTCATTTCCATTAATTATAATGTTGTAGATTTGTTATTGATCAAGGACATATGGGATAGAAATTCTGCTTGAATTCACTCTCTTCACCTAGCTAAGAAGGTCATTAGACTCCCATTGCTCACAAAACGGAGTGCAGCCCTGCCACTACCACCAGAAAATCCTAGTTGTCACCTAACAGTCTTCCCAAAACTCTGGTGTAGACTTCAACAACACAGTGTCAAGGAATGGGAGAGATGACTTCTGCATCAGAGCAGGACTCTCCAAAAAATCGTTATAGCCTCTATCTCACTTGAGCAAAATATTACTTATGTGGATGTTTCTGTGTAAGTGAGCTTGACTCCACAAGACAAATTAGTAACCCACTCCTCAGTTCCTAATATGAAATTAATGCATATTGTTTGCCTAATTGAATATTAATAACTTTCCTCTGTTTGGGTTTTTTCTCCCAGAGAAGTTGTATAAAATCTTATGTTTCTGAAGACACCATAACTTTCGAATTTTTGTGGATGGGAATCAGAAAAAACTGGTTAATGGAAACCTGTAAATAATAATAACAACAACAATAATAACAACAATGATTTCTTAATAAATAAAATTTAAAATTGTCCAAAGCACCTCCTTTCCAGTTTTGATAGACAGTAAACAGTTTACTTTCATTCAAGACAAATGTAAAAGCTAGGATATTGTAGAATCAGGATTTTAGCGAGATACTATTTTGGCATATTAAGATGCAAGAAATAGAAGAACACATGTTTCATCTCATTCAGGAACCTAAGTGCAGAGGCTGGCAGTCAGTGGTCAGTGATCTGTGATCTGATTCCTAGCTGGCATAACCAGAAGAGCTTCAAGACATGAAAGAAAGAAAGTAGGTATAATTTTTGAGGGCAATCCTTCAAAAGAAAAATACAGTCTTCTGCCTTAACAACATAGGAGGTTTCTGTTTGAATGTTTTTTGCAGTTAAATATAGATTATATGCCTTTTTGTTTGTTGAACTGAAAGTAAAATTCCACTTAAAAAATTTACATGAGAATTTTTGGTACATTTGCTGTGTCTGGTGGTATCAGCCACAGCAGTATGCATACCTGGGCAATGAAGGAGGAAGACAACAGATGTTCATATTAACAAGAATATTTCTGGGCCAAGGAGTTTGAGTTGCCACTGTTTGATGCTTTGTTTGCAAATAGAGATGGCTTTCTTTTTTCCAGTAGAAGAGCCTAGTACTGAAAAATGAGAAATGGGTGACAGTCTAGTGGGTACAGGCATTTTAGGAAAATCACATTATTTGTTTTATTGTCATCTTTTAGAATTGCATTTGTAAATGTGGTCTGTGTGTTTCATATCTAAAAGTCTTGAAATTATTAAGATGTGTGACTTATTCCACTTCTAATATTGTAAGTCTACTGCCACAAAGATGGATAAAACATTTAAAGGGAAGTAACTAGGTAAATCAGCACAAGATCTTATTCATAAAGACACATGGAATGGTTTGTTAACTACCCTGAGCAAATTCTTGACTCAAGAAAGAACACTTCAAATGCTTGTATGCTTAGTGTCAGACATGCTAAATTATGTAAGATTAAACATTTTGTTTTATGAATAGGAATGAAATTAAATACAAGTTTAAGTCCTTTTCTCATTTGAGTGCTAAAAGAGCAGGCCTTCTTGCCTGCCTGTGTTGATCTGGATTTCACCCAGTTCACCTTGCAATGGCTGTTGATTTTGTTATATTTACATTATAACATCTTCTACAGTTTCTGCACAGTCAGCACATCTTTGTCAATTCCATGGACAAATGTGTAAGCTAGGAGAATGACAATTCTGTATTTTATCATTATTTTCACACTTATCCTTGAATAGACAGATTAAATCATATTTGTCATTTTAGTTTCCACACTACTTACATGATAAAAGCTATTTAATAGATTTTATGAGGCCAGAGAACAGTATGACAACCATTTAGTTTGATCCTGACCAAGAAAGACTAGAGGATTTAGTGAGGTTATACACTCAAATAAGTAATCTTGAGCTCCCACATACCTTTTCAGAGGTCTTTCAGAATTTTAAATGATAAAAAAGTGGAATAATTTTGTATGTGGTTCCTAAGGTCTGTTGAAAATAGCAAAAAAATTTGGAATTTTTTAAAAAAATAAAAATACAGCATGTAATATGGACTTCTATAAATTTTATACTTTAGTCAACATATTCAGTAAAACAAGATGAGACGTGTCTGTCTGCTTAGATACTGGTCAAGTCTCATCTAGTTTGATAAACAAAAAATATCTTTCTTTGTCTCAAATAATAAGGCAGTAGCTGTCAGGAAGCATCAGGAGCGGGGCTGCTCCTAAGGGAGGAGTGTGTGGGTGGGAGGGTGGCCCCAGGGCAGGCAGGGCAGTGCTGCCCTGAGAGGAGAGCAGCGCAGGGTGGCTACAGCAGTGCATCCTGCTGCAGCACAACCATCACCAGACAAATGCGAGGTGATGAGTGAGGGCAAAGATCAGTCTGGGGGGTGCAGTCAGCAAGTCAGGATGGGCAGGAGCAGGGCTGAACTCTGGGACACCTACAGAAGGGCTCAGGCAGTGGCCCAGTATTCAGATCTGAGCTGAACTTGAGCCTCTGAGCACGGGAACAGCTCTGAATGGTTGTATATGTGTGTTTAGGGCAGTGTTCAGGGGAGGCTTGCGAGGGCTAATAGCCCCCCCGGTATATTAAGGCTCTGTGCAGTTAGTGCCCTGACTTTCAATTTCTCAGAATATTTTTGTAGCTCTCTTCTAAACTCAGTTTTTCACTATCTCTTTTTGAAATGGGACATTAGAACTGAATGTTATGCCATTAATCCCATATTAATGTCAGTTATCCCTCTACTAATATAGAGAAATGAAATATTTAACCTCAAAGCTCTTATGAAAGGTGTTTCATAGTGTCCAGTACCCATGTGAATATGAATTCCTGATATTTTTCTCATGATTAGATTTAAGGCTACAGGATCCATCCTGTAGGTGTGAAATTTGTGTTCCTGATTGCATCCTCCTTTAATAACTTTACTAAAACATGTGACCCTTTTATTTATTCAAACCCCTTTAATCTAACATCCTGTTCCTTTTTTACAAATAAAATCTATAATCTATGGTTTGTCAGAGAATTTTAATATGCCCCGTGAGGTTTTTTCAGGAATTCATACTTAGCACAGTATTTATTTGGTACAAGAAATAGCACAAATTATGCTAGTTCTGTGACTTCCTGGTAACCTGAGATAAGGAGAGGTTTTAGTATTTATCTGATCTGAAAACAGATCTTTTTCCACTGGCAAAGGCAGTCCACCTGCTGGAAGATAAAGCTGATGGAGTTTGTGTCCTCAATTCAGTTCTAAGACTAAAAATCAATTCAGTTAGGGAAGAGTGATAAAGCCATTCTAGGAAAGGTAAGATACCATGAATTTCCACGTGTGCTGGATCAAGCCCCTAGCTGCTCCTGTTTCACAGGGATTGACAGTGTACATATCTTCCATAAATACTTGCAAAGATTGTTGACTGTTAATTACCTCCAATGTAAGAAAAGCATGTTTACAATCTGCACATTTATGAGTTTTTTGCTTTTCTTAAATGTTTAACTATGAATTACAAAAAAAAAAAAAAACAAAACACAAAACAAACCACGAAAAACTAATGAAAAAACAAACCACATGACACAGAACTTGATCTCCCAAATAAAATATCAGTGCAGAAGATACACAGGTTATGTATAACCATGTAAAGCTGCATGAAAATGGCAATAAACACATTTAAAAGCATTTTGCAAAAGCAAAGTTTATATTAACCTCATTTCAGTCCTTTAACAGCACTCTGTGTCATGAGCATCAAATCATCTTTATTCAGAGTATAACACAAAAATAGTTTTTGCCTTTACAAATACGTAAATTGAAATGGATTATCTAAATTTAACATAAGAAAAAAATAATACACAATGTGTAATATGGTATAAATTTTGCTATGTAAGACATATGTATCATATACACAGTGTATAATACATGATATACTAAATTCTAAGAACTAATTACCAGTTAGTTTGGGATTTGTGATTTTCCCACAGAATTTATATTGAATCATAGAAGGTTTAAGTGGAAAGGAAGATTTGAAGGTCACGTAGTTCAACCCACCTGCAATGAGCGGGGACATCAGCTCAGAGCCCTGTTCAACCTGACCTTTGACACTTCCAGAGATGAGGCATCCACCATCTCTCTGGGCAACCTGTTTCAGTGTTTCACTGGAAAATTTTCTTCCTTATAGCTTATCTGAATGTCATCTCTTTTAGTTTAAATCCATCAACCCTTGTCTTACCACTCACAGGTCGTACCGAAAGGTCCTTTTGCCATGCTTTTGTTGAAATGCTCTCCCAGGTATATCCCAAAGTTAGAATAGCAAAATATAACTAAATTTACACAAAAATAATTATTTCCATTCTGGGAAAAAAACCCAAACTTTAAAAATTTAAAATTAACACATTATGATAGGAAAGATACATTGCAGATGTACATTGCAGATTTTGGAGTACCTTTATGAAGAAATGTACCTACTAAGTGAAGATGCATAAGCTTGAGCCTAAGGCACAATGACAGACTCAGTAATACCTTCTTGAAATTCAGGTGACACTAACCTGTAGAGATATTTTCTTGGGCTTTTTCTCTTTTTCCTTCCACACATGTGCACTTTCTGTTTTGGTAATGTTCTTTTGTGCATGCCTTGAAAGTTACGGTCATATTTCCCTGACTTCCACCATTTTTCAGTTCAAGGGGTACAGTAGCAGAAGATAGAATCATAGGATCATTTAGGTTGGAAAAGACCGTTAAACTCATTGAGTCTAACTGATGATATAGCACTGCCAAGTCCACTACTAAACCGTCACACCTACACTAAAATAACTGAAGATTTACTAAGTTGCCAGTGCTGAATCAGGTTCAAGGTTTCATAATTTCTAATATTTATTTGGTTGAATTAGCTGTATGCATGATTCCTAAGGCTTGTGCCTGCTCTTGACTATGTTTTTATTTGAATATTTTGTTAATATTAAATCATATTAATAATAAGATTTGATAATTAATAGAAGTGGGGTTCTATTGTCCCAGACACTCTATACACAGGGTGTCTATAGATCACACTGCTCAAACATACATTCTACATATGTAGACTAGAAGCAGAGCTGCACATTAGAGGTATGCCTAAAGTGATTTAGTGCCAGTAAAAAAAATGCTGATCATAACTGTATGTGTACAGTGAAAGGAGAGAATGAGGAGAAAGAAGAATGGGATCAACTAAAACAAACGTGGAAGGTAAAAGCAGTAGAAGAAAAGCCATAAGAGAAAAGGGAGGATGTGAGTTTGAGCACAGAAGAGGAGGGTCTAGAAGTGACGAAAGAAGGGATGTCTTTTTATTTGATGCTTAGTAACTTTCTTTTAGCTGTTTTAAGAAAGGAACATATGGAGGAGGGAGTGAAGGCAAGAGAAGAGGACATCTGCATGAGGGACAAGCAATCTATTACCTGGTTTTTGTGGAGTCACGGTTAGGAAGCCTTCCATCAACAGTTCTGCTTCTTCTTAGAGCCAATATTTCCCTCATCCTTGTCCCATGGAACAGTGCTTAGGTTTGCCAGCTTCTGCAAGACATCCTTTCAGCTAAAGCCTAATTGGAATCAACTTACCAAAAAATCAGCTGCATTTATACCTCTAACACTTTCAGAATAATAAATAATGGTATGTTTCCCGACCAGTTATTCCAAAATTCCCTAATTATTGGACATGAAACATATATGCTTGCTATTTGATATTTTTTCAATAGCATTCAAGTGTGACAACAGCAACACAGATAGACAAGTTCAGTACTAATTCAACATTGGTAATGAAAAGAAGATATTGTCGAGGACCCTTTTGTATACAAGTCCATTTGTTGGTGGGTGAAAAGACACTCAGTTTCTAATATTTGGTTTTCTCCAAGAACATTTAATAATATAATAGAAAATAATTGAGAAGGCAGTTTAGAATTCCAACAAACCCCTTACCAGGTTTGAAATTTTTTTTTAATGCAATAAATATCCATTGCTTCTGAATTTTATAGTTTTTTCCATTAAAAAAACCCCAAGAAACAAACAAACAAACAAAAACCAAAAAAAAGGAGTAAGGAAGATTAAGATTGCCACTGAATTGATATGATAACTAAGGCTAGTGAAATATGTAAACAGTGCTATGTTTAGGGAAAAATGTGCAGAGTTATATGACTTTTTAAAAGAAAAATTGTGAACTAATTTTATACTTCTATTCCAGACTAATAAGAAACCCAGCACATAACATGAAATAAAAGTTGAAATGTACTTTATTTTTATAAAATTTTATTGTTGGTAATATCTCATTACTATATGATTTGTCACATAATACTAATTCCCTGACTGATCTAAAACTCTAAAAATGCTTAGTAGGCTTTTGTGTGACTATTTCTGCTAGGAAAGTCTTCCTTTTATTTCTTTTCTCCTATGTTTGATATGTTAGCAAGAAGCAGGTTCGCAAGTCAGTAGTCTTAATTTTTACTTTTAACAAAGCAAGTTGAATTTGAAAATATTATTTCATTATCTCAACACTCTGCACATTTGCAAACTCATATCTAGTCAAGTTTCATTAGTAATATTGATACCAGTGATACAACTAGGTTGTACTTCATCATTGTTTTCTGAACAAACTGAAATGCTACTGTAAAAACCCCTGAAGTATAAAGAGAAAACATTTGCCATTTTATGTTGTATACTTTACCTCCATGTACATCTTAGAGATGTTTTGTTTTTCCATAAATTTAATCTTTCCTAAACAAAAGAAAAAACAAAAATGCTGATAAAAACTGCACAGAATTGTAAAAGGAAGCTGAAGGTACATTGTACCTTTCCAACAGGACAAACTGTAGTTAATGTTAGTGAGGAACAAGCCTGTGACAGACAACAGTTTGTGTGTCAAACTATATGTATGAGGAATGTATAGCCACAGGCAAGCCAGTGTCAGCAATGGCACCTAGGGACAGCAATGAATCACAAAGAAAGGAATCTGAAAGAGACTAAGGCCCAAATTGTGTACTTGTGGCTTAGACACAGCAGTCAGCCAACAGCGGTGTTTAATTCCTTTTCACATGGGTCAGAAGAAAATAAAGGACTCTGCAACCACTTTCTGCTTCTGGAAGAATCCCAGGTAGCAGAGAGAACAAGAGAGACAAAAGAAAACAGATGTCTTTCTACCATACTCAATGAATTTGTGTTATGTTAATACACAGTCATCAGACTACCAGTAGTTAGGTTTTTAAAATAAAAATCTTACAAATAAAATAAAATGTAAACAAATAGTCTCCTTTAACAACAAAAATCAATGCAAGCACAATAGAGGTGTTCTAAATTTCATAGGCTGACAGCATGTTACCAGTGATTTTCAATACTTCTCTCTTCTAGAGGACATCATTACACATTCTGAAAAGAATATGTTAAAATCGAAAAGTTATCTGAGGCTATCTTTTATATACTGATGTATGACAACTTGTATTCTTGTACTAGTCAATGGGCTTTCGAGAAAGCCCAGATCCTGAATTAAAGGAAAGCTTTATTATTTTTAAACCCATTATTTTAATGGATTTGGCTCATCGTTGATGAGAGCAGCTGCAAAGGTGGCCTGGTGAGACAGTGAAACTTACTGAACAAAAGAAAACAACTGTTGAAATGTAGTGACAGAGAAAGGACTCCCAGGCTGGAACTGCCAGCCTGGGAACTAGGCCTGGGAACCATAAATGTCCTTGAAGTATAGCTGGGTACACAGAAACTTGACACAACCTGAGATACCACTGACAAGCACAAAAACAAGGCACTGTAGCAGCAAGTTATTGTCTGAAAAGGTGGGAGACTTCCTGGAAAAATACAATTGGTCTGAAAGAACAGAAAATGCCATTGTCTGTTAGCTGTTACACGTTAAAAAATTCTGTTAATGCTTTGAAAAAAGTCAAAATTAAAAGTTGTCTGTTCTGACTAGTATGTCCTATGCCCTCTCATACATCTGTGTTACAACAAGGATTCAATTTTTATCCAAAATGGAGCACCTCTCTCTGAGAACTCCCCATGCTACACCTACTTTCCCTTTCTTAAAACAAGTTGAATTCTTCATATTAACTCTCTATGAAATCTTGGACTTCCATCAAGAATAACTGTCTGACTCCAGACTCTAAGACAGAGATCATCTTTGAAGTGAGATTTGGTCTGTTATCTTATTGTATCCTACTTTTGGGGTCCATTTGGTTTGTCTTCTGACACCTGGGATGGTTGGGTCCTCCTCTGGTGTCAGTTTGCCCTTCCCTTTGGGACTGTTTGTCCTCTTCTTAAATCTAATTCACTTGGTAGTGATATTTATCTCCTTATTAGTACTCTATTATACCTGCTGCTATGTTGTTGATAAGTTGCTTCAGTAATTATAAGTTTATGTAATGGTATATGCCTACTTGGCTGTTGCTGTTATTGATTGTTGCTAAATGATGGATTACTGTTTTTACGGATTGCTGACGTACTTTTAATTGATACTATATCAAGGAATGCTGATAGTAATT
Source organism: Dendrocincla tyrannina (assembly GCA_035047865.1). Lineage (NCBI taxonomy): Eukaryota > Metazoa > Chordata > Aves > Passeriformes > Dendrocolaptidae > Dendrocincla > Dendrocincla tyrannina. The sequence goes on along the minus strand of JAWWMP010000132.1, from coordinate 53,350,814 downwards.
TGTAGTAATTTGGGATATATATATTTAGTTTATTAAGTATACCTGCTAATGGTAATTTTTGTGATAGTTTACTTGGTAGTGGTGATTCATGTGTTTCTTGTGGTAATCTATAATATAGTAGAGAAGTTTAGAGGATAAAGTCTCTGTGTCCTTGTGTATTACAGAATCCTACTAATCCACTGTTGTGACCTTTACACATCTGCAGGGCAGGTAAGACTTTAGGTTTTGACAATCATTAAACTCAAAGTTTCTTTGTCAAAAAGACAGACTAAAGTAAAATGAATGATTGCCTGAATAGCATCACCTCAAATATTCACAAGTAACTATTGAAACTGAGGTGTTCTGTCTTTTTCGTTGAGTTGTCAAAAGTTTGAGAGTGTATCAATTTTACATCAACTACTTCACAAAAATATCAGTAAATATAAGTTATATATAAAAATATACACAATATTTGAGTATTCAAAAACAGAAGAAAGTAGGGGGAATGTTAATTGGATAAGTAAATCACATATTACATAAGCTATCAAAGGAGTGGCCTAAAAATATTTCTTACACTGTGAGATTTCAGAAAACAAGGTGAATATTATTTTTAAAAGACATTTAAAACATGTTGTTGAGGTCAATGTTTATGGGTGATCTAGACTGTGACACTTATGTCTCAAAAAAACATGTTTCATTTAAGTCTTAGCAATTTAAAGGAAGTAAAAATGACAGAATCAGTTCAATCACGCCGCAAAGAAGACATCATAACCTACAATCAGCTCTAAGACAATGTCACATTCAGTAAATTAATGTAACCAAAAATTATCTACATCATTAATTCAAAGGCAGGACAAAAAATCATGATGGATATTTAGAGCAAACTTTAACTGATATATTTATATATGTGTGTGTTCATACTTCTTGCTAAATCTGTGGATTTTATGGTTTTGCTCTTGTTACAGAGCTCTTTACAGTAATTACATGTTTGTGGCTTGACTTAATACAGTACCATCTTTCTAAAAGTCCTCTGTCATTCTTTCATGCTTACAAGGGGGTTCTAAAGCACTCGTCTTCATATAAAGTTACTCTATTCTACAAAAAATACACTATTTATCTGACAGTGACTCCACTTAAACTAAACCAAATAGAGGAGTCAAAAAAAAAAAAATCACAAGAATCTATGATAAAGTCTTGTCAGAGACTGAAAATATTAATGGCTTAAATATTTTTAAGATCACCAAAAGACTTTTGTCCACTTTAGCAAACTGAAAGAAACAAAACAAAACAAAACAAAAATCGCCCAGAAAACAACTGCTCATCTACCAAAGCCCTGCCTGAATATGTCAAATAATTTGGACTGCAAAAATACCTTGAGGTATGTTAAAGGTGGTAGTATTGTCCAACTATCCCAGGTGAAGGAGAAGAATGTATGCACACGGGTGAGAGATTAAACTGCTGACATTTGACCACCAGCAGTAACTGCCCAGGTGCTGTAAGAGACTGATGCTGATGGTTCAAATGCTTGGATGGCTGCTTTGCCAGTGACGCACAGAGTGGCATCCCTGGTCCTGAAGGGTCTGCATACCTGAAGCTACAAACTGGATTTCCAGGTAAGGGAAGAGACAGGTAGGAGGCAAATCCTACAAAATGGTATAGTCTTTCTTATCATGCCAAAGTCCTCCCTTAGATGATTACTCAGCTGTGAAAAGCCCTGGCGATCATTGAAGACATTCCCACCTGCCCTGACCTTTTCATCTTAGATGGTGCACCATAATGGGCCATGATTGATTCAAATACTGACTGTAAGAGACAGCTGCAACATTTTAGAAGTTGTCAAAAACTCATGAAATGTCCTGTGATCCAGTATTACATCACCCAGGGGAGGTACAAGAGGTGTTTCCACCTAGCCTCTGTAGAATATAAACCCCATGAAATGGGAGTTTTGTGGATTATTTTCATCCACTACTTGACAGATACAGTCTGCAACCACCAAGAAGACAACAATAGGATGCCATTGGAATCTATGAAGGGTGATAACTTTTTCCTACTTAATTTTTTTCTCAATCAGTCCCTTTCTCTTCCCATCTCTCTTTCCCCTTTCTCTCTCTCCTTCCTTGAACCCCTCATTTACTGTTAAATAAAAACCCATACTATTGACTTTGGCGTATGGTCTCTAAAAATTTAAATAGTAGGGTCATAACAGGTCACCACCAGTGTGTAAAGGGAAGGTGGTAGTTGTAGCCTTTCTGGACTAGTAAGGCTTTTGATACTGTTCCTCATGCAGGTTTTGGCTACCATAATTTTTTTTATTGTTGCTGTTTTAGGGTTTTTTTCACAACAGCTAGTGTGGGGCTATGTTTCGTATTTGTGCAGAAACACTGTTGATAACACAGGGATGTTTTAGCAATTGCTGAGCAGTGCTCACACAAAGTCAAGGCCTGTTCTGCCTCTCACCCCACCCCACCAGCAAGTAGCCTGTGGGGGCACAAGGAGTTGGGAGGGGGCACAGCGGACCCCAACTGACCCAGGAAATATTCCATACCATATGGCACTCAGCAGTAAATCTAGTAGAGAGTTTGGTGTAGTGAACACACTTTGGCTGTACATTGGACAGGTGGTGATGATCAATTATTTTCATTTACATCATGAAACACATGACTGAAGAGCATCATACTGCAGAGAAGGCTTTCCAATACATATCTCAGCAGTGAGGGAAAGTAAAAGTGGAGAATTTCTCAGAGTTCACCATACATTCACATAATTTCAGTGCTACCACAGGCAACATGTCCTTCCAGCCTTCTACTCACAAGCTCCAAGGCAGGGTTGTCAAAGAATCTTTATCCGTATTCCCTGAGAATCTGCTTTTGAGGACTCAGTGGTCCATGAGTGTTGGTCAGTTTTGAAGAACAACCATTTAAGAGAACAGGAGCTGGTAATCCCATTGTACTGCAAGCCAAGCAAGTGGTGCATAAACCAGCTTGGCTGAACAGGTAATTCCTCTTTGAGATGAGAAGAAAAAGGGACTGGATGATATCTAGAAGCAAGGTCAGGCTTTGCAAGATTATAGAACTCGTTTGTGCATGCAGCAAGAAGATATGAAAGGCCAAATCTCAACTAGCATTGAAACTAGTTATTGTTATGCCAAACAACAAGGAAAGATTTTTACAGTATGTTAATAACTAGAGGAGGCCTGAGGAAAACATTGGACCATTTGATGAAGATGGTCCACTGGCAAACAGGGATGGAGAAATAGCAGAGGCAGTCAAAGCTTTTTTCGTCTCAGTCTTTAATCCTTATGATAGATCTTGGGCTGCCTGTTCCTTTGAGTTGGAGGACCGCAACTGCAAGGAACAGTGATTTTCCATTTCTGGACACAGAAATTTAAGGGGCCAGCTATATTAGTGGAATGTCATAAGTCTATGGGGCCCTGTGGGTTTCATCCCAAAGTACTGAATGAGCTAGTCAATGTTACATCAGGACCTCTCAATCTTAGGAGTCTGGGGACATCCCCACTGACTGCAATCTAGTCAACATTACTCCAATTTACAAGAAAGGCATAAGGAATTAGAATAGAATAGAATAGAATAGAATAGAATAGAATAGAATAGAATAGAATAGAATAGAATAGAATAGAA
>JAWWMP010000132.1:53336527-53347097 GCA_035047865.1 Dendrocincla tyrannina | reverse complement strand
GAATAGAATAGAATAGAATAGAATAGAATAGAATAGAATAGAATAGAATAGAATAGAATAGAATAGAATAGAATGCATCACAAGAATATTTCTTAATCTGACTTTGGTAAGGCTTTGACAGTCTCACAAAACATCCTTATTGTTATGGATTTGATGTATGGACTCCTTAATGGACAAGGAACTGGTTGAATGGCTTCATCCAAAGTTGCCATCCATGGCTTTGTGTCCAAATGGAGGTCAATAGCAAGTGGTGTACCTCAGGGGTTTGTACTGGGACTGATACTTTTGGATATATTCATCAATGACATATTATGATTAAATGCAACCTCAGCAAGCTTTTAGATAACACCAAACTGAGTGATGCAGTTGATATGCTAGTAGGAAGGGGTGTCATCCAGAGGGCTCTTGACAGACTTGGGGAGTGGGGTAATGTGAACCTCATGAAGTTCAAGGCCAAGTGCAAGGTCCTTTCCCTGAGTTGTAATCCCCAGCATCAGTACAGACTGGGGGATGGATTGAATGGGAGCAGCCCTGCTGAAAAGCACTTGGGGATGTTAGTAGATGAAAAATTATATATCAGCGGCAATATACATTTGAAAGCCAGGAAAACAATCATATCCTAGGCTACATGAAAAGAACCATGGCATCCGGTTGAGGGAGGTGATTCTTTCCCCTCTACTCTGCTCTGGTAAGATCCCACCTGGAGTGCTGCATCCAGCTTTAGGGTACCCAGGGCATAAAAACTTGGATCTGTTAAAGTGGATCCATAGGAAGGCCATGAAAATTATCAGAGGCATGTAGCACCTCTCCTATGAGGAAAGGCTGAGAGAGTTGGGGTTATTTGGCCTGGAGTAGAGAAGACTCCAGGGAGACCTTATTGTGGCCTTTCAACATTTAAAGAAAGATTGATTGATTTTTTTTTTTAAATTAAAGGCCAACAATGATAGGACGAAAGGTAACAGATTAAAAGGGTAGTAAGGCACTGGAGCAGGTTGCTCAGAAAAGTTTTGGATTCCCCATCACTGGAAATGTTCAAGACCACATTGTATGAGACTTTGAGCATCTTGATACAGTGAAAGGGGTCCCTGTCTGTGGAGAGAAGTTGGAACTAGATGGATTTTAAAGGTCACTTTCAACTCAAACCATTCTCTGATTCTACAATTCTAAGACTTAAAAACATGAAGTTCATTGTTTTTTGCCCTCTCCCCACTGTAATGGATTCCATTTCCACTCTCTTTCTCTCAGCTGTAAAAAACAGTATAGAATACAAGTTGGAGTTATAGATTTCACTGGCCAGACATTTTAAAACTATCTCTTGTGAATATCTCTTACCTTAGGTCTCAATGGTTTATGTTAGCAATTTAACTATATATAGTGTATCTGTTATCACTTTATGTGATGTTTCAAGTATTATTGAAAAGATTACGTGAGAATACTCTATAACCTCCACTTTGACTGGTACTTGGAGCATAACTGTACTGCAGTTTCCATAAATACTATTATTTACATTGATACTTTGGTACCTAAAATACCCATTCTTCTCATAATAGCTTGTAGGAGTGTACAACAAAGCTTTGCTTCTATCTAAAAAGAAAATGCAAGATGCAAGCTGAGAGCCACTGTATCAATCAAACTCTGAGAGGGCAAAAATAGAAAAAAACAAGCCAAGATAATATGTAGAATCTCTTATTTAAGTCTAGTGTGTACTACATTAAATTTCTAAGCCTCACCTGTGTTAGCTGAATTATCCAACATAATTCCATTAATGGTAAAAAAATAACTTCAAAGATGTGCATATAGAAATACTGAAAATCATTCAAGTTGAATACAGTCTATCTTATCTGAATTGTGTTTACTGCAGAAATACAATCCAGCTTTCCAGTATGCTATGAAGATAGGTATTTCTCTTGAAGACATCAGGTCCCTTAAAGGAATTTCCACAACTTTATGTAATTAATTTTTTACATGGTTTTTCAAATTCAAATCTAGTATTATTTTATAATCTATATTAAAAAATTATTTCACATATCATGGTATCAGAAATTAGCATGCAATAGCTACAGGAGTATATGTAATTACCATTTTTGACTGGAAGACAGCTAAATTTCTTCATCACAGTTTATATGGTGCTATGTTTTTGATTTGTGACTGAAACAATGTATATTATATACTGATATTTTAGTTATTGTTGAAAAGTGCTTACTTTAAGTCAAGGACTTTTCATCTTCTCACGCTTCCCAGCCAGCAATTAGTCTGGGGGTGCACATATAACATAGTGCTCAGCAGTAAAAGATGGGGAAAAAAGAGGAAGGATGTAATATTTTGAATTATGACATCTGTTTGCTCAAATCTGGTTGCCACTGCTACATGTGGCAAGCTCTGCTTTCCTTGAAATGGCTGATCATCTGTCTAGCAATGGTAAGCAGTGAATGAATTACTTATTTTGTTTTGCTGTTTTGCACAGGTTTTGCGTAATCTGTCTTCATTTCAGCCTTCTCATTCTCACCACTCTGATTCTTTTCCCCATTGCATTGTGAGGGATCTGAGCAAACAGCTCTGTGGTGTGGAGCTGCCTACTGGCCTCAAGCCACAATGGTCTGTTTTGGCACCCAATGAGTGTCTTGAAGAGTTTGCAATAATGACAGATTTGAGTGTGTTGGGCTGAATTTATAGCTGATGTAACTGCTCAGCTACTAACTGACAGGCTCCTGTGCTTGCCATGGGCCTTGCATGCCTTATTTAATATTAGAATCTAGGGCCAACTCTATTTTAATAATACTATGATTAGCAATAATACTATGATTTCAGTTCCAATATTTCAAAGAACATAATTCATACTAACTTGAACAGTTATGCTCACTGGTAAGAATGGTTTTATAAAACTGTTGTGGAATCTTCTTGGGTTTTTTCCATTAATAGTGTAGTATAATCAAATTACTCAACCATTAGATGTCAGATACTTAGAGAATACTGGTCTTTTTAATACTGGCATGTGGAAAACAAAAGCTATCTGAATTAAGTAAAACAAAAGTCAAGATGTATCCTGAAAGTCTATTTGTCATCTCTTATCTCCTCCATAACTGCAATGTGTATACTGATATATGTAAGGGGACAATGTAGTTTTCAAGATCGTTGGTGATTTGTTTGGGTACCCAGTATTTGGACAAAATAAAGTTTGCTATAATTCTTTCTGGTTTGACTGTGTCTAACTTTTCCACAAATAGGCTTTGAATTTCTCTAATTTTTTGCATTTTGAGAAGTCAATACAGAAATTGTCATAGGGGAATTAAAAAAATGTCTTCTTAGGGTGTGCCATTTTTATTTTTAAAACCTTGCATAACTCATCACCCTTGTACTGATTGCTACCACAGTTATTCACAAGTACTAAGGAAACCCAGTCTTCAGTCAGATCCTATTACAGTAGATATTTATAAATTCAGTTTTAAAAAAGAGTCTCCTCCTCATCTAGTTAATAACTTTCTAGAAATAAACTGTTCCATAGAGGCAAATGTCTACAAGGCACTTGCATGTGCAATTGATCTGTTTGTGTTCAAAGTGCTTTGAAAATAGAGAATTTGAATGATGACTGGGTTACTCAGGCTACCTCTCTATAGCTGTACGTAGCTGTGTATATTGTTTGCCTTAACACCTGTTTTTTCACTTTTAAGATAATACTGACTCAAATGTTCAATGCTATTTTGACATGGACTCCTGAAGACTAAATGTGCTTTCTGTAATTACTGATACGCTTCACCCGGGTAGAATGCAAATCATTTAACCTGCTGTTTTGAACTTCTTATTCTAGGCTCTGGTTGTACATGCCAATGTAGCATTAACTAGGGATTTTTCTTTTTAAAAGGTTCTCCTCTCATTTAGGCATCGTGAAAGAACAAAAAGGCTGATCCTTATGGGGGTTTCATTCTTTTTATTGAAAACATCTTTTTTATTGCTTTTTTATTTTCTTTTTACACTATTTATGTATATTTGATTTTATTTATCTTTTCATACTTTCATTATTTGTCTACCTTTTCTTTCTACCATTCTTCCTGTTTATTACTTTGTTATGAATAATTTTTAATTTACATTTAGAATTAATGTTTTGACTGAATGCCCTCTTGCAATAAACATATTTTTCAAGTCTTACAGATTAAGAAAATGCAAGGAAAAAACCCCAATTCTGACATTTTCTAAGTATTACAAGGGCAGTATTTTTTTATTTGCTTAAATTAATATGATTAATGTGATTCTCAAGATCTTCTCTAGGTGGTTCACATTCATGTATTCGAAAAGCTGATTCGGTTAGAAGGGGATACTGTCATCTCTTTGACAATAGACTATTTCAAGAAGATAAATTTAATGGGCTCAGAAACTAATCATATAAGTTCAGAGTGTTTTAAAATATATTTTTTGTTGTTGTTTGTGCATGTTAAGGAAAGTCATCATGAAAGTGCAGACAGAGAAGGTTCCCAGCCAACAAAAGGCATAAGGCCAGAGAAGTTTCTGGGCCACCACTACCCTGACCCAACGAGGTTATACACAGAACCTCTGCCAGAACCCGCTGTGTGCAGTCTCCCTTGGATACGCAAGTCAGTGAGGAAAATCCCTTCCCCTAGGTCTGGGACACTATCCAAAGAGACTTCATGGAATTTACTGCCCTCACCAACCCTCCCTGGGCAAATGACTATTTTCTGCTGGATATCTGTGAGTGATTCTTCAAATCTTTGGTGGGTTGAACTGATACTCTGGGTACCCTTGAGTGAGAGGCCTTCCATGTGTGCGTTGAGTGCGGGTGTGCTTTGGGTCACTGTCCTTTTCCATGTAGTGGCAATATCCTCAAGGAGTAAGCCATGGTTGTAGTGTTTTTTGAGATATTTAGTAAAAAGACAAAGGATATATTTGTATAGTACCTGAGGTGTCCAGTCTTAATAATACTGAGAGCTTCCTATTTACATCGTCGTAACTTTTTGTGTAAGCCATGATTGTAGTGTTTTTTGAGAACCTCTGTGATTGAATTCCCATGTGTTCACATGTTAATCTGATGCTATTGGTCACAAGGGTTTACATATGCAAAATTTTAGGATTATTGCCATGTTTTTCATGGCAAGCAGCTACCTCTGCCATGAGAATCACACCTTTTAATCCATATTTATTTTTGTTTTGCAGATTTTAATTTGTACTCTAGAAAGCCAAGCATAGCACACGCACACACACACACAAAATGAACAGGAGTCACTGAAATTCATTATAAATAATATCCAATTATATATGTGAATGGGGACTTAATGGCCAATAAATATACAAGATGGTCCAAGAAGTTATAATGTCATCAGAAACAGGAATAATCAATGGGGAGTTTGAGCAGGTCCCACTGAAAAGAGAATACTAAGAAAAAAGCATGGTGAAAATCGTCATCATCACTAGCACCTCCTGCATTTGGGGGAACCTCATAGGGAAGGATGTGTACCTGTGTTCCTTCTCTGTTATAACTGCTCTTACCATTTCCTATGGGCATTTCCCCCCTTAACTCTTCTCTCTCTCTCTCTCTCTCTCTCTCTCTCTCTCTGTATCCTTTAGTTCCTCCAAGGTAATCTTCATAGCTACAATTCACATATGCCATCGGCTGTATCTTTGAACTTGTTGTAAGATTTTTTCTGCAACAAGCACCTATTTAGTTAGAAAGTCCCAGTAACTTTATGAGCTAAAGGAAAACATAGAAAGTTGCATTATGTATTATTTATTTCTTATCAGCCCTTTAATACAGTTCAAAATGGGCAAATGTTGAGCATGATTCTATATGCCTCAACTAGATATTTTAGTTCAGTTTCATGCTTTTAATTTTCTTAGAATGATTTTGTCTGTTACAGCCCTGAAGCAATAAATCATCCAACTTCCCTAATTGCCCTTCCTGTCACTTGAGAATTTGAACAGAAAAATTTGAACACCCACCTCTTTTGATCAGATCAAAGATTCCTTTAAAAGCTTGTATACCAATTTATCACAGGCAAAGTCATGTTTCCACTTTGTATTTTATAAATTATTTGGTTATTTAACTTTTCTGCATTTTTCAGAAGACCTTTTCCCTCCTTTAATATGTAATGAATCATACCTTTTTAAAGTGGAAATAAAAGTTCTAAGGATAAGGCTTATACATCTAATTGACTTGAAAGTATTTTTTATTGTAATTTATACAGGTATACTTATATAAGTATAATATTTATATATTATACTTCAAAGTATAATTCCATATTTGATTTATAAGATGAAAAATGCTGAGTAGGGAAATAAATTAGCTCCTAATCCGTTTAGGGAAAGATTCAATTGCATGATTATCGGTATTAATTTTCACAGGACATGTTTTATACCTTCAGAACATGTACTGTTTTTCAATTAGTGTTTAGTTGTTTTAAATATTTGTGGAATGTATTTTCTTTCTTTTTTCCCCCCTCCCCTGGCTTTTTTACCTGCATTTTTGTATAAGGGACATCTTGTTATCAATAAACAGTGTTCTAAAGCTGCAAAATTAAAACATACCAAAGTTTGTAACTGACACACAGAAATATATAAAGGAAATTTACTTTCAAATCTGTTTTTATGTAATCATAAAATATGTGCACTAAGATGATTTAACTAAGCACGACAAAATACATTAAGTGTAAAATTACTAGGACTCCTTTGGAAGCAATGTATGTAGTGTACATAGTACTATACTTATGTATATGGTTATGAGATACTACAATGGTTAAAAATTACTACGGCTTATATTTTCTTTTTTATATATTTACTAGAAAGATGTAAGGACATAACATACCTTGAATCAAAAAACTGTCAAAAGAAGGGGAATAAGACACTGTGTAATTTGTCTGGCATAGGTGAAATCCATATTTTTGCATCTGAAGATAGTTAATAACTGGAGGAGATGGAAGAATTCCTTCCCTTTACCACTCTATGGAAGAACTCGGAAGAGGTGAACAAGCAGCATAAGGGAATATCTGAGTATGTCTTGGTGAAACACTCTCAAGAATTCAGTGAAAATTAGCTTGACCATTCACTCTATGCATTTTAAAATGCAAGCTGATTAGAGAGGAAAAATACAATCATAAGTACAGGGAATATCATACCAAGAGGTATGATACTTGGCCTTCTCCCAACTCCATTCTGTAATAGTTCCATTGCCTGCAAACTTGAAAAGCTAGCATTCATCTATTTTCAAGGTAGCGAGACCAGGCTTCCCACACAGCGGACACAGTGAAATTTAGCAACAACATGGTTATAATCTTCAGGGAAAAATCTAAGCATTTTAATACTCATTTCAGGACATGTCTGAGTCTGAATTGTCTTTTTTTTTCTGGTTTTTTTTTTTTCCCTCCTGACCCAGTTTTTTATTTTATGATGCTATTGTTTCCAAAGGTCTAATGTTAGACAAAATAGAAATATAAAAGATAAAACACAAACCACTTTTTTTCATCAAACAAATTATTGCTATTTAAAAATCAAGCAATAATTCACAGTAGCACTGAGTCATCAATAATCATTTTTTCCTTCACTCATTCTTAAGGAGGATCCATCTCCCATTGAAATTAATGAAGCTGCAGCTGCAACTGTTTTCAATGAAAGTAAGAGCAGGTGTCTTCACCATCCAGGTTGTCATATATCTATCGAAAATGCCAAAGAAAAAAAAAAGGTATGTCAATCAGAAAATAACCCCAATCCCAAATCTACTGACAAAGAGCAGTCCTAAAAGTATACTGGACATCTATCTGTCCAAAAAAAAACAAACAACCAAACAAACACACCCTCTATGATCATCTTTGCTCTGTCTTTTTTCCCTTTTCCTTTGTTTCTGTAAAGTAAAAAGACAGGGATTAAATTACACTTTTTCTTACTTAAAGAATCAAACTCTTGAAATTATTTTCTTAAGCCCCTAAATAATGTGAATCTTTTGATAGGAAAACTTCCTCAGGACTAATTAAACTTCTGCATTAAAACATATTTCCACCAAAACTTATAATAGAATACATGGGAAAAATACAATAGGAAGTGAGACACTTGCTAAAAGCAGTCAGATGTTTTATTTTCTTGCCTCACTCTTATGACTATTTTGCAAAAGTGATATCATCGATATCACGTCTCTGTCATACATTAATATAGATTGAATGCCTATGTATATAATAAACAAATATTTATTGTAAAATTATTGAATCCAGGAGTTCAAATTAAGTGATAATTAAACTTGAAAGAAGCATAAACATAATACATATTTTCTGTTTTATCTGTCATTTGCTTGAATGAATGTTCACTGTAACTTTTCCACTACACAGTTTCAGTATGCTTATTTATTATAATAGGAACAACAAAAAAAGAAAATTCAAGAAAGCACCTCTCTCATGTATTTCAGAAATACTAAAATAGCTAATTTTGTGATGTCTATTCTTTATGTTGCTGAATAAACTCAGTTATATATTTTGTCAGAAAATAGCTAATATTTTAGCAAGCATCAGATCAAATAATTTGCTTCCAATATCTTTTATCATTAGACAGGGTAAAGCACTGAGAGAAGTTCATATAAATGTAGTCAATGTGTACATATGTGCTGCAAAGAAGTAATGAAAATATGTTTCTTCTTTCAAATCATTACAAATTACTTAATTTTCCAAGTATGAACCTGCTTTCAAAACATCATTATATTGATTTAAAAAAACCCAAAACCATATGAGAGGTGAATGCTTTCATTTAGAAACACAGTACACAACGAGAATATATAGCTGAAATGAATGAATCCAAGATTGTTAAGAGGAATAAAAACAGAAGATGCATCTGAGAAATGAAAGATACAGATGAGTTCTGGTAACGCCCTCCTAGTTGAATGTAATGGCGGTCATTTCCCCCGCAGCATATTAATCATGTACTGTTATTTATGAACAACTATAGTAACAGTGTTCTGTCAGGCAGTTCTATTTTCCATTGCTGCAGTCTCTCCTGGATATTTTATGATCATCCGTGAAATCAGTTGTGTCTGAAAGAAAGCTGTCTGCAGCAAATTTATTTATTGAAAAGTGATGGCAAGACTTTCTATAAGAAAAAAAAAAAAAGGATCAGTTCAGTGAAAAAAACCCAAAACAAACAAACCAGCAGTCAGTGCCAGGCTTATTGCTGCTTTTAGATATAAAAATCAAATCCTCTTTCTTTCAACAAACAGGCTAACAAAAATAAAACCTACAGGTTTTCAGATATTGCAATTGACTTGTTTGACTGACTTGTTCTCATGCAATGGAAAGTAACCTGCACTTTCCTTTAGTCACACAGACCAAAGAATACCTGACATGTTTACTCTCAGTTTAGAAGACCTAGGCTCCTAAGAAGGGAGAAAACAACCTGCATTTTCTATCTCGGCCCATTCCTGTGAACAACAGTTACAGGATAGCATATCAAAACACTTGGAAATACTGCTTCTTTTTTCTCCACATGCTATCATTTTCATAAGACAGTTCTGAATATTTCCATAGTTTCACTGTATTAAAGTTCAGTTATACAGAGTTTTATGTAAATCTACCTAATTCCTTAAAAGATAATTTTACTTGGCCTATTCTTGTGTGTGTGTTTGTAACCTCATAGGAAATCAGATGACTTCAGTAGAAGCATGTTTCAACATGCAAGACTTACTACTTTGATTTTGTGCATTCTCTAAATTAACATGGACTAAAGAACTAAGCAAGGTGAGTAAATTAGGAATTCTTTTTCAATATTGCCCTTCTCCACTCACAACCTATAAAATGTACTTAGAAGGCTCAAGCAATTAGTTTCCTTAAAATGTCTGCAAAGCTCTGTAAGGATGTTGATTTCGTGACTTTGCTTACTTTTTTCTGTTCCTATAGTTACTAATGCTTAGTGTAACAATATTTATTTTCTACTGTTTAATTTAAATAATATTTTTGAGAAATTAAACCAATTAACTTTTTGCTATACAAGTGAATTTTGTATGCTCTAGTATTTATATTGGCATATGTATAAAAAGACCTATATACTAATATTTAGCCAAATTAAAAACATAAATGCAAATTATTTGTTTACATAGAAAAGATTTATTTTAAGAAGCTGCAAATATAATAAAAATATAGATAAAATCAGTGTTCTAATGATTACCTTTCAGGACCTTTCAGGAATATTTTTCACCCATACCATTAACAGACTTGAAGTTTTGTGTAGTATCATCAAAACTGTGCTCTTATTTCTAGAGCTTGAACACGTCTACAGTGGGATGTACAGGATTATATAACTAATTATCAAAATTAATTAATTTCATATATATATATATATTAAACTGAATCCATCCCATATAGAATCATAGAATCATTTAGGTTGGAAAAGACCTTCAAGTTCATTAAGTCCAACCTTTGCCCTAGGACTTCAAAGTCTCTCTACCTGTCTCTTAAATAACTCTAGGGCTGGTGACTTAACCACTTCCCTGGCAAGTCCTTCCATTGCTGACAAACCTTTTGTCCTAGTTCAACAGGAGGGGCCAGTTATCACTGTGTGGGGGTGATCAAAGTTATGTATTCTACCCCCTCTATTC
>JAWWMP010000132.1:53228514-53326363 GCA_035047865.1 Dendrocincla tyrannina | reverse complement strand
TTTTTGTTTTGTTTTGGTTTGATTTGGTTTGGAGGGGTGCTTTTTCTTTTTTTTTTTTTTTTTTTTGTTGTTGTTGTTTTGTTGGTTGATGGCTTGATTTTGGATTTTGATTTGGGGGGGGGTTAGGTAGGAAATTTTAGCTTACTCAAGGTATTTTGTAGGAATAAAATTTATCCTGTAGAAATTAACAAGATCCTGCTTTATCTGACTGCTAAAGCAGTGTAGAGTAAGTTCTCAAAGTAGTGAACAGTCACACACACAGAGTTAAGTTGTTCCAGGAGTATATTGTACCACCATTAGGGTTTATTCCACTGCAAACAAAATGAAACGGGTTTTTTCCACTACAGTGAATGATGAGTTAAGATGAGTTAGGACTTGCTGATAATGAAAGAAAAAAGCAAGAAAGAAAAGCTTCCCAAATATTCCTTTCTGAAGGAAAAGAATGATGCAATAATTCAGCAAAATTTGATATTGACACTGTCATGCTACTGGTAATCCATCATGCGAGTGAGGTTTTTTAAACACTTTAATTCATCAAGGTATTTTTGAGCTAAGTCAATGTGTAAGTTTTCAGTAATTTTTTCATTAATGTATTAAGATCTGTCACCTCTAATAGAAAGTGTAGTACTGCATGGAGTCTAAACTACCTTTGTATCAGGTAACTTTGCTTCCTGTCAGAAAGTTACTTAGAAGCATCTGAGACCTTAATATTATAACTAGGATGTATTTTTGACATGTAAGTAGATCTTAGATGGCAGATAAATAAGAATAGAAGGTTTAAGATTCAAAATAGACACTCTCTGGTGTCCAAGATCATATATTCAAAGTATTCATACTCATTCATACTCATAATCTAAACTAAATACAGCAATGTATTGGAAAATGGCAAGTTATAAATACCTCTAGGGGATCTGGTCAGAAAGAAGTTCATGTTTATCAGAGTTCTGTGCCGGGCTGGCATCTGGGAGGGAATCTTTTGCCAGCAAACATCTCTCAGACTTCATCCACTTCTCCACTCTCCTAGATGAACCAAATTCTTACTTGAGCACCTCTCTTCACCTCAAATGGTAGATCTGTCATATTAGCTAAAAAAATTATTTGGGGACAATTACAGAAGCAGTCTGAATTTACATTCCAATTGTTTCTTTGTTCAGTGGAGATGTGGAAGACTGAGGTCAAATGAATATTTACTTATATGAAACTGAGAACTTCAAAGTACTTATTTAAAAAGAGAATTCAGGTCATATTTTCGATAATGCCACCTATGTCAGACATACCAAAAAGGAGTTATAGTAAGATAGTTTTCCTCCCTCACCTATGATATTCTGTGGCCTTGTGATTGATTGATTGATTGATTGATAGTTTTGCTGCGATGTTTTTGGGGAGATGAGGCTTTGCTTCCAGTGACAATCCCAAGTCAGCACTATGGCTGACAGCACTGTCAGTGGCCAGATCTCTGCATCACCCATTTTTCAAACTGTAGTCTCTCTTTGCCTCACTCCCCTTTTCTATATTACTTGTCTTTTCTTGGTTATGTATCTGTCACCAACTGTCTGCTTTTACAAGTTCATTGCACTTTTATGAAGCTACTGAAAATGATAATTGAAAAAAATACATTACTGTAATTACCTTATTTCTTTAATAATCTGATTATAAATCTGATTTGTATGGGAGCCAATTTTTCTACCTTCATGATGTAAAGAAGATAGTGAAGCAGAATCACATTTTACTTTAGTTCTTAAGCTGGTGAGACTAGGCTTACATTTCATCTTCCATGACAGTGAATTTTACAGTGACATATTGGAAATGCAGAATACTTTTCCAATTTAGGCTGCTTCAGAATGAGTTCCTGCTAACTTTTCCATAGAGTGCAGTCACTTTTTGTATCAGTAAAGGGCATGATCTCTAAGATCTTCTTTAGAGAAATTTTGTTAGATAAAAACACATCGAATACTAACAGTAATGAGTGTGATACTAAGTGTCTGACAGGCTTTCAGGGGTTTGTTTTTTCAAGGTAATATTTTATATAAACTGGGATTTTCATGGAATTTTCTAACTCAGCATTGTGAGGAGTAATCTGCAGTGGTTTAACGGAGAAATAAATATATGCATACTGTAAATCAGTACTTCTTTTCATGGAACAACGGGATTTTGGAATGAAAAGAAGAAGTGGTAGGAACAAACTCAGCATTACTTTGCCAGTGATGATGAGAATGGTGCCTCTGATAGGGAAAGTAGTAAACATTCCTGCTAGTCCCCGACAGCTTTTGCTTTTCAGCTGGGTTAAGAGCAAGCTAATTTAAATTATTTCGTGTTTCTCTTGAGGCATTTTGACATTAATGTGAGAATACTAAGTTTTCACAGAGCTACAGTCTCTGGCATATTGATGGAAGAAAGAGATTTGGAATCTCAGTTCTCTGTATGCCTTTATGTATTTGCTGAGCATTGTAAAAATCAGTGTTTCAGGGCTTTGTTTCTGCAGGATCCAAGAAAATGATATGTCATTGCTCATCACATATTTCAGAGATCTGTCAGAGAAGAAAGAGCATGTATGTTACTTGAGTTTCCTGGCATAGAGGTAGACATCATGTCCTTAGAGATCTAAATTTCTTAAATTTAGAATGCTATTCCAAAAGCATAACTTTCACTTGTAAATTAAAAAAAAAAAAAAGAATCCGAATACACAGAAGATTGAAGTAATGTCTTATTAATTAAAAAAAAAAATTAAAAACAATAACACAATTAACTGCTGACCTTAGACAGACAGATATATTTGAAAGTGACAGCACATTCCAACTGAGTGGATATAAAATATTATCTACTAAGGTGGTATTTTCACTGTTGGGGACCAGAGACTGCAGAGAACACTTGATTCTGTTGCACTAAGAACATCACCTAAAAAGAAATAATATGGACTCCTAAATTTTGCTTGCAGTCTTGTCTTTCATTTCTGGATGTTTTCCCTCTTTCTATGTAATCTGTCCTTCAGTTCAGATAAGAGAGCTGGATTAAAGATTTTTCATTTAGAAAAGGCAATTTTAAATTATCCTGAATTCCTTCTGGCAACAAGCTTAAAAGCTTTATAAATTTCAAATAGGACTTAATATTGACTGTGAGATAATTGCCAAAATGCAATATATTTATTCTACTCATTCAAATAAATGAAATATATTCTGCTCCCTTATAGTACTAACATGTCGATTAGGGGAATTGTTACACATATGGGCAGCGCTATCATTGTAAAAGCTGCATTATGTTGTGAAGAAAGTTATGCTCAATGAACCTTCCTTTCATTTTGGAAGCCAGCATTCCAGAATAAAGTAACCTGTCACCTAAAGCCAAACAAAAATGTTTCAGATATGATTTTCTTAAAGTCATGTAATTCATACTTCCTTATTGTATCAGTATTTTTGCTAAAATAGAAGGAGTTGATTAAACTTTAATGCTTCCTTTTAAAGTGGAAGATTTTTTTTCCCCCCAAACCAAGTGTGATTCCATTTATATGTACTTACTGTATCAGCACTCCTCATTGTAAAATACAGTGCAGCTGGCCTTGTAGAAGTAATTTTGCAGTGTCAAACTCAAATGGAGGCAGATTTTGTTCAATTAACTTTGTAAATCCAGTTTCAAATAAAATTTCTTCCAGAATAGCAAACTAATTAATGAAAGCATTTTGGTTTAGGCATGCAAATTGAAGAAATTCACACCTAGTAATACTGCCAGGTCTGTGGGGTTTTTTTGTATAAAGAGAATAAATGTTGGGAAAAGGCATGTTTATACTTTTTTGCTAGAACTCTCAGAGTCTGAAAATGTAGATGATTATTTTAAGTACATAGTCTTGGTAACAACCTTTGTAATCCATCTTTATCTACCTGCATTTTACATCAGGAATTCCTACATTTTATCATGTGTACCCTTGATAGTATGTGAGCTTAAGGTAAACAATATAATTTTGAGATATTTTATTTCCTGCATACTGAGAACTTGTAAAAACTACTATACTAACTACCAAAAAATGTACTGCGATTTCAAGACATGAATATGAATCTGTCAGTGTTTTGCATCAAACTGGGGCAATGAAAAGACATAAAAGCAGAAGAGGTGCTGCTTGGTGAACTAAACTGCTGTCGCAAAGCTCTCTAGCTAAGCTTTTAGACTGGTTTAAATGTTTTCATTCTATCACTGTTCAGTCAACAGAAATTACATATGTTCATTAGAGAATAAAAGTAGTAAACACTGCATTTACATCACCATGCATAGTAGTCTGGGGAAGATTTTAGGTACTTTTAATTTTTATTGGTGCATTACAGGCATATTGTTTTATTAATTTCTATGGTATCTGGAAAATGCTAAAAGAATGACAAAATCATAAGGATATATGCATGAATTCTAACGTTGTAAAACGATCTGGCACTGAAAGGTATGGATTGGCATTGGATTTGCTGCATACAAAACCCACCAGATTTAACCTAACATAAATATTTGTTTCTACTGCTAAGAAAGCTGAGTATGTTTAAGATAAATAATAAATGATGTTGAATGAGTTATAATCCATATTTACTATATGTAACATTTTTCATTTCAGAAAAGATCTTGAAGCATTACACAATGATATGAAGTAAACACAAGGAACACACTCATCTCACTTGTGCTATGAATCAAACCAAAAAGTCAGTGGGAATACATCATGCCTCACAATGATAAAACCATGATACAGCCTTAGATACATGATTATTTGCATGCTATTTCTCATTCTGTAAAGTGAATTCTACTGAATAAAACATAGCATAAAATGCTTTTCAAGTGACAAGAAATTGCAGAGTTTCTGGACTGCATGTGAAGGAATTCACTCTGCTTTCAAAGAGAGATACTACTGGAAATATATTATGCCTTTTGTAGAACAGAGAATGTTTGCAGATGTAAAGGAAAGGGAAATACTCTTCATGATATAGCACATAATAGTTTGGCATTATGGTCTAGTGTCAGGTACTATGTACACACAAAAGCATTTAGTACATAATCATTAAATTCTATAATTCTTCGGGCCACAATACAAGGGCTGTAGCACAGAATAGTCTTAATATAGTCTTTCTTTCTACATCTACTTATTGTACTCTTATCCATCCTCATCTGGAAAACAAACGTATGTAAAATATTTTTTTCTCCTTGAGCAATTCTATTCTTTGTGGATCATGATTGGAGTGCAGCCAAAAAACTGTTCCTAGGCAGACAGGTCTATGGACAGCCCTCGTGGTGTCACTTCTGACATCTGTTGTTTGAGCAATGTCCTTCTGGAGGACATCGTTATGATATGAAGCTTCTGGTAAAAACATGTTTCATCCTCATGTAGCTGAAGAGTGTTTATCCAATATACAGCTGGACAACCAACTTCCAAATTGTCTTTTTACTTGCTTTATAACAAGCAATTGAAGTAATCTGGAAACAAACTAAAGCATTCCTTTTCCTGTTCAGAAATTAGGCCTACACCCAGTGTGCTCAGTCACCATGTGCTCTCTGGGTGCAGTTATGAGTAATACCCCCTGCATGCATTCAGAATCAAGGGTACTTTTCTGCCATGAAAATAAGAAATTAAAGCATTTTTTTCTTGGCTGGCACACCATACCACAGATAAGAAAGATAAGGAACTTGATTCTGTTTTCTCATAGTTGAAAACTTTGGTAAAAAAAAAGCTGTAACAGCATATTGGGGATAGACAACTGAGACCCTCTATTGACTTTCATCTCTTGCTAGTTAGAATAGTAGGCAAAAAAAAGAATATACATGCATCATCAGACTAAGTTTGCAGGACTGCAAGTGACAATACCTTCATCTTTGTGTTTATGACCTTTATTCTTGATTTGGAAATAATTCTAAATTAATAAATATAGCCACATATTTATTTGCATTCTGCAGTATCATTTTTGGAAGTGAAACCTCTTAACAAAAGTCTTTCTGGGAAAAAAACCCAAAAACAATATCTGAAAGAAACAGAATATTAAGTTTTTTTATCTATGCTCTTAAGTATTTATTTACAGTTCAATACTTCTTGGAGACAGTGGATAAAATCTATGTAAAAATATGACAAAAGGATATTGTCTTGTCCTGAAGGGTGCTCAAGCTAGGTCATATATTAAATATTTAGTGTGATTACAGCTGCAACTGCTTCCCAGTCATTGGTTTTTATTTTTCACAAAATTGTTTGAAGCACATCTCTGAGATATCAAGGGGGAACTAATTCAATCTCGTCCAAAATATTTAGAGTTCCTTGACAAAAAACTCAGCAAACATCAATTGAACCAAAGCAATGATGGCATCACCTTGGCCAGTTCAGTGAAAATGGTCAGTGGTGAGTCAGGGTGAAGAGGAAAATGCAAACAAGAGCAGGTAATAAGGACCCTTGGTGCAGACAATGGGTCAACAATTAACCAAAGAGTTAAGTGAAACTGCTGGAATGGTAAATCACAGAAACATTGTGGACTGACCTGGCTGGTCGGTTGTGCTGACACCTGGCTTGAAAGACCCTCTGAGGAAGAGGCTGAAGGAATTATGATTACATGGGTACAGAACATGGCACAAAGGGGGTACTCAACGTGGACCAATTGGATATCAGAGCCAAACGTAGTCTGCTTAGAGTATCCCATGAGAGCACTGGAGTGGTCACTGGGGAGGAATCAGCAGATGGTGCATGTCTGTGCATGTTGGTTGGGGGAAGATTTTTGCTGATACAGATCCTGTTGCCTACTTGTCTGTTTAGTAACAGCAGTACTATTTGATCTTCAGATCTTCAAATCTTCAACTCTAGCTCACATAAAAGTAATTCTAGTTCATGTAAGTGATTTAAAATAACACAGTTAATTTCACCCCCACCCCATTCTTTGTGGTTTTTGGATTCCTGTGAAATGAGAAAGAAATGATGAAATGTTTTGGCATGTGGTGTTTTCGTGTTGTTGATATTCTACAGCAACCAGATTCCTTCACAATCAGCAAATTACTTCCAGATTAAAAATACAGCAGTTAGCAGTTCTCAAATTAGTCTCTTGCAAAAGGAAATGAAATCTTCTTGAAGGTTTTAGAGAAGTATATTTTAGTGAAGAAAGACAAAATTTTACTATAAGCATTACCAGAAACAGACTGAATTTTCATAACTTCAAATGAAGTAGCTTACTTTTGTTAAACTTACCCCTGAATATTGGACTCTCATAATAAGTATGAGCATCCTTATCACATCATCAGGACATTTGGAGCCTTATACAGTGCAATTTTGCTTGATTTTTAAAGGAAAATAACATCTGCTACTTCCTCATGAAGGTTTGCTGGGAATTGCCATGTTAGCTTAAAGCATTTTGGTTTCAATTAATTCATATTTTCTAATTTAAAACAACAACAACAAACCTCTTGACTGCCTCACATAATTGAAGCTGAGTAACTACACAAATTTCAACTACACACATGTGTAAGTGCTGTTTTAAAAAACCGCACATGCTAGGAAAGACAAGAAGTCTTCTGGAAAAGGCTGTTCACACAGCACTAAAACTTCAAGATTACAGAAAACATTCAAATAGTTTCACATCCATCACTGTGTCTATGGTTGCTTTATGCTTTTTGCAGGTGATTAGTGTCTACTGAATATATCTTACTGGTCCTTGAGCCTGTTTTGGATAGTAGCAGTAGGATTGGAGAAGACATGATTCTTGTCACTTAAATGAGGTCCATAGCACTAGCACTTATCTGGCATTCACGATAGTTGAAACAAAACACTACAGAGTAAATTCTGCCGATTCCTTTTGGTCTCCATTTACAGGTGATTTAGTTTACCTTAGTTCTGCATATTTAAACATGCAGAATTTTTAGTTCTGATCTATGTTTTTTCCTAAAACTTACATTAGAAAGGTTCACTCATTTATTTTGAGCATGTGTATTTGACCTGTGATAGCATTTTCCATGTCTTTTTGAGTGACAACTTGCACTATTCTGAATTTATCTTCAGCTGTCAGCACTTCTCCTATTATAAGAAATTAAAAAGAAATAGTATGAAGATGGTAGGGAAATGCAAAGTGGGATCCATGAAAATATTTGGCTCTTTTCAAGGATTCTTATAGTGTAGAATTACTGTTTAATGTCTGGATAACTTTATAAGTATACATTTTACAGTCTTTGCTTTATCTTTTGAAAGCATATTTTGTATATAGTTAGAACTATCCTTTGCAGCAGAAGACTTCTATCTGTTCTTGTTTGCATGGACACAGCTCACCTGATGTACTGACATATGTTTATGCTTTTGTGTTGGGTTGTTGCTATTCTGTGATCATGAAGAGATGTGAAATCTTTATTTGTATGCTGGAGATATCAATTTTTCGTCCTCTATATGCTGTTATCTTTTTTTTACTCTTATCTTTTTCAAAGTTTCATTATGTCAACAAGAGAAATATAGTTACATTACTTTTATAGTTACTTTTGAATAGAAAGCAAAGTCTTATTTTAATCAACCTTGTTCATTTGTCAAGGTTGTTTGGGTTTTTTGTTTGTTTATTTGTTTGTTTGTTTCCTTTTTCACCTGCAGTTTGCAGTATAAAACATGAAATCTTTGTTCATAAGTTTCTACGTCTTACTCTGGAAGACAACTGTCAATCATCCATATAACTGGTGATGTTAGATGGGGCAAACTGTGGTGCCATTATATTCTGGTCTATGGTTGGATCTCCCATAAAACAAATAAAAGTTGATAATTAAAACCAGTGAAAAAACCCTTAACAACCCTATGGGGTTTTTTTGTTTGGTTGTTGGGGTTTTTTTTCTGTAATTGTAATAATGAAGAGGGCACACAATAATACACACAGTTCTATAGACTTTTTTTTTTTTTCAAATTAATGTGATAATACAATTCCCATGGAAAAAACCAAACACTTCATTTTGCAGAAATGTTCTTGGTTTATGCAATATATATAAAAGGAATTGTATATGATGCATAAGGTTTAAATGTTTTTAAATTGCACAGAATATCATGTATATTTGGTATACAACTTTTATGGTATGTAAAATATAATTTAATATCAATGAAAAATTTTCACAATGGAACAAAATACAGAGCTGGATCTAAGCCAAAATGCTGAACTTAAACTTTGAAAGTGGTGTGTGTGCATGAGAGGGATTTGAAATTTATACATATATATATATAAACCCATTAGTTTTTAGATATCTTAAGCAATAAGATGGATGCATTGTAATGAAAAAGATTGAAATACAGTCTTTTTCAAATTTCATTGACTGGATGCAAACAATATCAAAACTTTATCAGACATACAATCGAAAACCACTGGTTGATTAGATTTATTATGAATTCTCTGATAGTCCATATTTACATATAATTTTTGCTGTATATGCAAAATAAAGGACTACAATAGTAATTTTTAAAGACCCTGTTTGAACCTCTGAATTTTTTATATATTTATTTCCTTTTCTTTCAACACTGCCAAGTTCAAACAATTCTTGGAGTTTTGATACAAGAGTAAAGAAATGTCCTGTTTTCTGGAAGTTTTCAGAGGAACTGTGAATGGTTGAGAAGCTGGGAAAATTTCTACATGGTACATAACGTATGTCAGGTATAGTTTGTAAGAAAGTATGTGCAAATGCATATATTTACACATTGCAATGAGGTGAATTTTCTTGATCAGGATACTCTTTTTTTCTATTGATGCATAAATATTTATACACAAGAAAAATTGTAACATTATTTTAAAGAACATGCTCTTAGAACTATAGTTTTGTAATATAGACAACATATAATATTTGTCTTAAAAGACGTTTTGATTTTTTTTGTTTGTTTGGTTTTGGTGAGGTTATTAGTTATTTCAAAGACTACTTTAAGGAACAGGACACTACTTTGGTGCTCTAGAAATAACTCTCCAGCTTCACTGTTTTTTGTTACTGAACAGGGAATAGAAACACACACACACACAAAATGACAGTCAATGAAAAGAAAGGATATATAGACTGTCTGTGCTAAGAAAATGTGGGAAAATCAGCTTGAGTGGATCCCAATACTGAAAAAGGGAAGGAAGAAATCCTCCTCATTAGTGATGCCACAAGTCTCCTGGGAAGCTTTCAGGGTGGTGCAGCAAAAGCTTCTCAGCCCTGGCCAGCAGACGCAGAGAGTCTCAGGACATAGGCAGTGTTTGCATTACACTACCCAGCAGTGGAGCAGATATCAGAAAAGGTTTGTGTGATATTTTAAAGAGATTTGTTGAGGCTTCTCTGTGTTGATTCAAACTGTGAATATGTATTACTGGTAACCTGAATTAGACTATGAGACTGTTAAAACATTAATTGTACTAAAAGTAAATTTTTGGTTTCACATATGAGGTGCTGTTTGTTTGTAGCAAGACTTTAACATTTTACATAAATAGAAGGACATTGTGATTACTGTCTTTAGATTACACTGTAAATAGGTCCAATTGAGCTATACCATAACATAAAAATATTTACTTCTGCTGTTGTATTTCAAAGACCTGTGTTGAATTTTAGCTACGTTTGCCATTTGGAAGGATTGTTCCATAAAACTTAGTCATGCTGACTAGATGTGTTTGTGGATTGGGTGACTCTTTTAATGTTCTTTGAACTCCTCATATAAATGGACGTTCAGGAGATGCACCAGTGTGCAAATGCATAGAAGCAAAGAAAATTTTTTTTAAGTTTTGAAAAGATTAACAGCTAAGAGTTTCCATTAAGCATAAGAGGTCTTCCAAGAAGGAATGAAACCCATTTTTTTAAACAAAACTTGAAGGTAGATGGCAAGATTTGCCAGCTAAGCATTTGCACCTGGCTGACAATATGTTGATGCAGATGGTAGTTAATGCAACATTTGGCCACATTCTGCATTGGCTGGAATAAAATATTTTTCTTTGGGACATCAAGTTAATATTTTAGTTTCATTATATTTAGGATAGAACTTATAATGTTAAAGAGATTAATTGATGTCAGAGATATGCATATCTGTCCTTTACTGGAGATCACAAAGAATTCATCCATCCAAGAGAACACAGATGTGACTAAGGTTACCAAGGATGACTACTTCACGTATGAGGAAAGCCTTTGCTTTCCATGCAACAAATTTATTAAATTATTCTGAAATAGAAAAAACAGCAGACCTGTGGTTTGAGGTTTATCTTTTTTCCTTCCAGTTTTACTAGATCTGGCTGGGATGTAGTCAAGTTTCTTCATGGCAGTCTGTGTGGTGCTGTGTTCTACGTTTATGACCAAAATGGTGTTGATAACAAACCACTGTTTTATGCATTTCTGAACTGTGTTTGCACAGTACCAAGGGTTTCTCTGCTTCTCACTCTGTCCCACCTTCTCCCCCTGCCCCTGTCCAGTGAGGAGGCTGAGGTGGCACAGGGAGTTAGGTGGGGACACAGCTGTGAAAACTGACCCCGTCTGGCCAAAGGGATAATCCACACTGTATCCACACCCTGCACTGAGGGTACTACTCTTCCTAGGTAATCTTTGCTCAGACGCTGGCTGGGCATCAGTCTGTGGCTGACAGGGGTAAGTGGTTGTCTTTGCAGCTCTCTTTTTTTTTTTTTTTCCCCATCCTTCACTTATAAAACTGTCTTTATCTTGATCCGTTTTTCTTTCTTGGTTTTTGCACTTCTGATTGTCACTCTCTGTCCTGTTAGAGGCAAGGAGAGTGAAGGAGAGACTGGTTGGTACTTATTTGTCAGGGTTCAACCCACCACACTAACCTGACCTGTATATATTTACTATACATATATGTAAGATTTTTATGCTATTTTTCTATCATTTGTCTTAATAAATACAGGTTTTCTTAACTCTAAGCTCACCATACTTAGACACATTTTCCTGCTACGTCAACTCCAGGTTTGTAATCGATCTATTTCTCTGAGGCCTTAAACCCAACATAAACTTATCTGCCATTTACCATACAGTTGTTTATGCTTAATAAATTATATGAAATTTCTGAAATGTCTCCTACTTATGACAGCAACTTAATGGTCCTACTACAAAGTGATTTAGCTTTCTCTTCCTTATGCAGCTTCTTTCCCTGAAGTAAACTCAGTGGATGCATAACATACAGTGCTAAATGACAACTGTTAGATATGCCAGATGTAAGATGAATCTTCCTTTACACATAGATTCCCATGTTAACAGACAAGTATGTCAATAAATGAAGTCTTGGTTTTGCAACGGATAAATAAAATTACCAAAGAAATGCTCATTTTCTTGAGTTTCTAGGACTTACTCTGGTTTGTCAAACTAGGCAGCGTGAATATTCAATTATATTAACAATAAAATCTTGGTATGTTATGTAAGGTTTGTTTTCCCCTGACCATAAAAAAGATTTTGAGTAAAGCCAATAGACTGGCTTAAAATACATCTAAATTGATTGGAACTGTGAGGTGTGCTCGTGTGTGATGGACATCTGAAAAATAGGCCAATAATTTATTTCTCGTTGCCCCTTTCTTGTTAGTTCATTTCTACTTGATCTTTCCTTTTATTTTCTTTGGAAAAGATAGCTCAGACTCATTCAGTGAGACAAAGAGGCCATTTGGGAGCTAAAGAGATTTTTTTCCATGGTTGAAAATGTTGATAATGTCTATATACTGAGATTTTACATGTACTTGTCTGTGTAAACCACAACCCTTTCTACCACCCTCTTTTACACTACTATTGTATTCCTGCTGTTTCTATCTGCAGAACTCTATTGTTATTTAAAGCTATGAAGTATACTAACAAAATCAAACCAGATACTTCTTCGCATAATTCAGAAAACTGGGTAAGAAGTGAGAAGAGACGTAATCTACCCCCTTCAGATGTAGCAAGTGCTACCACTATGGAACTAATGAGCTAACTAAATGCATTAGTCATTACAGATCTGAAGAAAAACCTTGAAGACTTATTTAGTATTTATGTTCATTTCAGGATATTTCAGGAGCTAACAGTTGTGTTACAATTGGAAAGGAAATTGGCAGAAAGCTGGGAGCACTTCAAAGAACTTGTGCACTCAGAAGAGCTATAGCAGAAAGAATTAAAGTTTTGTTTCCCATTTCTTTACATAATAGACTGATAGAGAAAGAAACAGCTGTGTAACAGACGTATGACTGCCCTCTCTGAACACAGTCAGTATAGCTACTGATGCAGGAACCATCCTTCTACTTCAGTGCATGCATTTTTAAAATGTCTAGGTTAGATTCTGCATTTGAACTTTGGAGAACTTTTTTTTTTTAGGTTTTTTTTTTATTATTTCTACCTTTTTTAATGGAAAAAATAGACATACCCAGGCTGGAGAGGAATTTAGTTATTTTCTCTACTCATTCCTGCTCTCCTCAGGTAACAGTAGAAAACAATTTGCCTTGTGTTTGTAAGTCTCTTCATATTCTAGTCTTCATGGACAAACTGCAATTTCTCCTACTGTCAGTGGTAAAACATGTTTACTTGAAAAAACAAACTGCACATTATGTTATATTGGATATACGTTATAAAGCTCTGTTTTAAAGCTTCCATAAGACCTGATAGAGAGACCAAGATGAAGTTAATTGCAAAGGAAAAATTTCTGTGCTATTATAAATTCGAACATCTACAAAGATTTCCATGGAGCTGAATTCTCCACTGTAATTTTCCTTACACATGGCAAGATTCCACAGAAGAGAAGACAAAATTATGTCTAAGCTAAAATCTGCACACAAGAGAATTTAAACAGCTCAGCAAAAGGAAAACCATTTAGTAGCATTTAATTCTCAACATGGCTTAGGCTAGAGACTGTTCCCAAGATAGAGCAGTTGTGACAATCCTGTTTTAGAAGGTAAGAGAAGTCAGTAGTATGGATAAGGCCTATTCCATGTGGGGTTTTTTTTGTTTTGGTTTAGTTTGGGTTTTGTTTGGGTTTTTTTGTTTGTTTTGGTATTTTTCTGTTTTGCTTTTTTTTTTGGTGGTGGTTTGTTTTGTTTTGTTGTGGGTTTTTTTGTTTGTTTGCTAGTTTTTTTTGGTTTTTTTTTTCCTAGACATGTTCTGGAATTATTAGATATAGCTACAGATACAGCTATAACTATTAGATATGTTCATATCTATGCTACTAGCTACTATGTTACTAGCTACTAGCTACTATGATATGTTCATATATAGCTACTATGATATGTGTCCTATACACTGTTCTCCATCTTCCTTGTCTCCACTCTTTTCTGGTAATGAAATCTACACAATTAAAATCCAGTTTTATTTTGGGAGAAGGGAAAAGGTAGAAAAGGACTTGGTTGTGATGTAGTTATTGAAGATATTTGCAGGTGTGCAGAAATGTATTTTGAAAACATTTTAGAAAATTTTGCTCATGATAGATAAATTCATTAATTGTTGGTGCAGTTATATGATGATTTTACTGACTAGGTCACCCAAATGTGTCATGGACATGACTAATTTGTCTCAGAAGAAGTCATGCAGTTGATTCAGTTCATAGATGTGATATTTGAGATGCCTCAAGGTATTTCAGGCATCCATGTGGAAGCGCCTCATCTAACACAAAATCTATAGAAGACTCTTACCTTTCTGGACTATCAAGTAGTTACAGGATATTACAAAACATCTCAGATGGTACTAGATGTTTGTGTTTGAGGTCTTCCACTGTGCCTTTTGATAATACAGCCCCTAAAGTGCAATTCAGATGATCAGATATTAGGGTCTAATTAGTGAATTAACTCCTCAGACCCCATTGCATTGACTACCTGATCCTGATAGGAGCTTGGATACCCTATATAGACACTGGCTTGACTTGTCTTAATCTGGAGCCAAATAATGTAAAAGGTGAACTGCTTTACTTTTTCCTGTATATGCAGTTAATTCACAGTGAATACAAGCTAATGGGATTTAATGTAAGGTACACTTAAAAAGTTTAAAGTTATGTCACCTTACAGAAGTTAAGAGTAAGATAAGTTAAAAGCAATACACGAGACTCAGATTGAGCTTTTGAAGCTGTAAAAAGTTGAATGTGAGTCAATACACTCAGTGTTCTCAAAATAGCATTTAAGTAACACTTCATTGGTTTTACATTGGCCTTCTGTAAACAGAAAAAAAAATCCAGAAAATAGGAATAGTTCTCAATTTCATAGGAAAACTGATTATGCAAGAATCTTAAAATAGTTGCAGATACTAATTAATCAATCAACCAGTTCTTTCTTGCACACTTTTCGTCTACCTACTAGTCAATGCTCTCTCCTGGACCAAGTAATCTGAGGATTTTTGTAAATTCATTTCAAGTCCCATAACTGGATTCTGATGACAGTTATTCAGACATAATTTGAAAATATTCCATTGAAAATTAGAAATTAATTTCATTTATTTGTTCATCTGTGTGCTTTTTACTTTTACACTGAGCAATGAGATAGGGAAAAGACAGCATCAATATAGCAGTACACACTGTGAAGCTTCACTACATTAAAAGTTAAGTTACTGATATTAATTATTTTTGTGAAGAAAGAAGCTTGTCCTCTGACATTTCCATTAATATGTAGCTTAGACACTGACACAGGCAAAAGATAAACAAAGAATAAAAAAATTTCCTGAGCCAAAACTGAGTCAAGTCAGCATATGAAGGTTACCTTTCCCTTTATAAAATTTCTTTTATAAGGATTTACTAAAGATGTAGAATTGAGTCTCCTACATTTAACTGTATTTTCACTATATTTAGAAACTACTTTTGAGATGCTTGTCCATATTTTCAAAACTTTGGTAGAACCTAATTTGCAGTCACAAATGTGGGCAAACTAACTGTCTGTAAGATATTTATACCAGGAGAGTCTAAAAATGACATTCACAAACATTTAATATCATTCCTCAAAAACAAGTGACCCCGTTTAAATGAATTTCATCCTGAATAGGACAATTAATAGGACAGAAAAAGAAAAATAATAAGCATATAAGAGATAGAGTATGGCACTGAAGATTAGTTTAGGCCTCCAAGATCCTAAAAATAGAGATTAACAGAGAGACTTGGCCCCAGAAGTGCACTTCATGGAGGATGTGACATTATAATGAACCTTTCATTATGAACAATATAAGGTGTGTAAGTTACACTGATTACACATAAAACTAATAATTTATTGTTAGTTTAATCAAGGTCCTAACAGCATAATAAAAATACAGCAAAGAGTTTTTACTCCAATTATAATAACACTAGCACTCATACTCTGAATTATCTAATAAACACATAAAAAGCCTCAATAATATTTTAGCTAAAGTTGTTATATGAAAGCTTCCAAGTATCTATCTGCATGTTTCATTTGATGTTGTGTTTTCCCTCTGGGTCTTAGATCCAAACGGGCTAACATTACTCCAGCTGAGAGAAGCAGGACGTTCAGAGCCAGAATTCTTCACCATGTAAAGCTTGAAGATGGTGGTGGGGTTGTTTGCTTGTGGTGTTTTGACCCAATTTATGTAGTCAGCTGTTGTGTCTTCAGTTCACAGCTAAATTTTGGCTATCTTCACTTGGACATCATCTACACAATGGCCTCTCCTAGCACTGGAACCTGTCCTAGCACCTGGATGACTACATAGGTTTGCTGTAGATTGATTACATTTGATGTTCATAGGCCTAAGTTAAGGGAAAAAAGGCCACAATTATCTGCTAGACAAATTTTACGACAGCTGAAACAAGTCAGACGCAATTCAGTACAGGACAAACCTAGAAAAGTCCTGATGTCAAAATAAAAACTTACAAATAAAAATCTTATTCCATGGGCTTTTCTGGAATGAATAGTTTCCCGTGAAATCAATGGACAAAATTTGCTGGCTCAGGAGGATAATTCAGAGGAAATTAAGTAAATTGGGTATATCTGAAAGTTGATCCACAAAAATCTATGGACTGAGCTCGCAAATAAAAAATGGCATTACATTTCCCTTGGGTATTAGTCTTTGTTTCTACAGATTCTTTCTTTCTTTTCTTGCTTGAACTATTCTGCCAGGAAAGCATGGGGCCCTGGATTCTCTACACTGTTAATACAGACAGAACTTAGCAACAATCAGATTTAAAATGCAAGTAAGCATATTAAAGCTTCCCAGACAACACAGACTATTTTTATTTTTCACTCAGACTATCATAAATTACTTTCTCTGGAGCTATTTGGAGCTACTCCTCTTATAACAGAATGAAGAACTTAAAAATTTCATTTTCTTAAGCTCTCTTCCCTTCTTCTTATTATTCCCCCACTTTCAGGACAATAGCCCTAAAATGTAGTTTTGCACAAAAAACGTAGAGCTAAATCATTACAAAGTTATAATAATAACTTTTTTTTTTATAATAACTTCACTGTGTCATGTCTAGGGAGTTATCTTAGAGATTCATTAATCAAAATTGAATTTATTCTTAATAGATTTACAGATTCATAATAGACTTTCAGATTTACAGTCTGGCTTGCAATTCCATTCTGCATGTTTGTTGCAGCTTCATCATTCAGCTTTTCTTTTACCTTGTTTTTCAGCTTTTCCATGATTGCAAAATACAATAGAAAGACATTAGCCAAGTATTCTTTCTTAAGTAGTGCTTCTTTGTTTTGACACATTGAATAAAACAATGTATTTTTTTTTTTTTTTGCTTTAATGGGTTTTTGCCTTTTTTTTTTTTTTTTGCTTGGTTGTTTTGTTTTTGTTTTCTGTCTGTTTCTTAGGTCATTTTTAGTTAAGAAAGCAGTAGAAACAGATAAAAGTAGTGAGCAAGTAGGATTTCTAGGTGAAGTAGTAGAGGGGTCCTTTATCTCTCATACTCAGAATCACAGAATGGTTTGGGTTGGAAGGAATCTTGAAGACTATCTTGTTCCAACCCCCAGGTATGGCCAAGTGCACCTTCCACTAGACCAGGTTACTCAAAGTTCTGTGCAACCTGGCCTTGAATACTTCCAGGAATGTAACAGCGATATACATTCAATGCTATTTGTAAAGAATTCTTCTCAGAATCCTGAAATGTACTCTTCCAATCAATTAAAACTGTTATCTTAGAGTTACAGCTTTTGGCATAAATTTATGAAGTCATATAAGAGTGCATAGGCATTCTTGATGTAGCTTCTTTATCTCTATATCACTATAGGCACAGTTTCTGTAAAGAATAAATTCATTCTATTTTGTCTTTCTGTCTGTTGGCTCAAGGTTTGTCCCAACATTAAGTGCCTTAGGTTCTTAACCTTCATCAGCTCCAGGAAAAATTGCTGAAATGTCCTTTTGTTGTAAACATTCTCTCATGTTTGTCAGCATTAATGAGATTATAGTCTTTATAAGTAAGTTTCCAGTGTGATAAACTGTCTGTCATATATCTTTAAACTCCAAAGAAACTGAAGGTCTCACAGAAATCCTTGCACATAGAAGTGAGATGAGACAGTGTACTATCCTCTGTTCTATTTCACAATCTAAAATAGGATCTATATGTTGTTTACTGCTCAAACATCCTTTATAACACTGACCTTGTTTCTGTCAGCTCTCAAACACAATAACATTTCAGAGGGGGTCTGGTTATTCAGTCTTTTATCTGTATTTTTTAGTGCCTTTGCAACAAACATAATTTCCAAGTCAGATTGCCTTTATGTAGCTAGGAATAAGAAGGAGAACCTTCTTCCTGTTGCTAAACTCAGTTTAGTAAAAGTCAGTTTCTTTAAACTCAGTTTAGCACAACGGTCTAGCAACTGAACCAGTTGCCTATAAAAGGAGTTTGTGTGTGTGTGAACAAAATATTCTTTGTGTAAGAAAAGAGAAAATGTGCACACTTTATGATTCTATAGTGTGTTAGTTCTTTCTTGGCACAAAAATACTGACATGGAAACTTTACTCATGAGGTACCAATAACAATCATGCTATCTTTTCAAATCATTGTCAGAATGAGTCACAGAAATTAATTTTTCAGTCTCATAAAATAGAATAATTTTTGATGTGTTTCTTGGACTGGATATCTTCCTTCATTGTCAGCTGAAACCACAAAACCAAGTACCAAGGCACACATGGACAAGCAAGCTGAGCAGCTGTCCTCGCAGCATGGAAAAAGGGGAAAAATCATTATTACCCTTCACTTTAGTTTGTTATGATAACACATGCTATGGGATCAATGGATGACATTGGCAGCATTCTGCATTACAAAACTTCATAATCTAACCAGAGAGTTTGAAAGATCTAATTATTTCAGTTAATTATGGATGAGAGATAAACTCTTTTTAAATAAGCTGAGGAAAGGGTATGATTTTTACTTAAAAATTACAAGGGAAAAGACAAATGAACTGCTTAAACAGGGTGACAGAATTGGGTGAAGAGTATGGAAAGTGTATAGAGAAAAAAGATTCAAAATCTGATATGATTCAAAATCTACAACATCAGCAGAGAAAGAAATGAGAAATTAAGAAAGAGAGACATAAAAATGGGCATGCAAAGAATGTCAAGTGAAACACCTGTTAGACATATGCAAATTGTAATAATTTAGGATTTATGCAAAAATATTTGAAGGACATCTGATCAAAATATTCAGGGCTTTACAGTATAAGTAACTGAAAGACTTAATCTAACTGGACCAGCTCAGAGATGGGGGTTTGACTAGATGTCTCCTGGGGATCAGCGCCAACCTCCACTATTCTGTGATCTAATGGAAACATTCATGGAGTCATAGAATGTTAAGGGCTTGGAACAGACATTAAAGATCATCTAGTTCCAACCCACCCTGCCATGGGTAGGGACACCTCCCATTAGACCAGGTTGCTCAAGTAGTGTCTCGTATCTAATTTTTAGATATCTAATTTATTTTGTAATGTGTATTAATTTTTCTATTCTTTGTTTTGCCTTTGATCTCTAAGAAAATTTTATCTTGACATTTGACAAAAGAATAAACATCAGCTCCAGACATAGTTTCAATTTCTATTTTTATGGATCTCTAATTCTTTCTTACAAAGATAAAAGTAGGACAGAATCTTAAATAAATGTAGTAGTCATAGCATCAAGCCTTTCAGAGTTCAAGGAGTATGTAGACAATGCTCTTAGTTACATACTTTAGTTTTAGGTAGTCCTGTTACCTAATTTCTACATTTGATTCCATCTGAACTCAAGAATTTATAATTGCATACAGTTTAAAGTAGTCATGTATAATATGAATATCTATGCTAACAAAGTGTTACTTACAAAATATTTTAGCGAATAAAAAAAATTAAAAAAAAAAGTGCTTGATTACAGCATAGTTGGATTTCTGCCCCTTCATATCTTTGCTAAATCTATTTGAAGTATACTAGAAGTACACTACTTTCACATAAGAGTATTCAGGCATGAAATAGAATCATGCATTTTTAAGTAAATTGCTTTCTAACAAATTTATTTCAGAATATGCACATAATTAGAGTCACAGCTCTGCATAGTAGTCAGTGAGTATTATATCACTATTTGCCAACCAGCACTTTGTAAACAAGATGTACCATTTTAGGATGTGCATTCCATTTATAAGTTTTACTGGTGCTCACTCAGATATAAGAGGTATTTCAAAATGAGATATTTTATTGACTAACCTGACATGAGACCAAGAAATCATGTTGACAATAGGATGTTTATTTCTATGTAGCCTGATTAAAATACTAAAATTTTAGAAACAATTGGAACTGTGTCATTGCATATCAGATAAGATGTTGCATTTGTCTTGTTCTGGTGATGTGAACTTATCAAGACTCCAGGATTCTTTTTTTTCCTGAAGCTCTGTTACACAGCAGATGGGATGTCTAACATCCTTTTCTATTTGAAACATGCAAGTTCTAATCAAGAGGGTTTAGAATGTTAAACCAGCCAGCCATAAGAAATGTGTCACACAGTTTTCTGTCATCCTAATTAATTAGATAGCATTATTTGTTGTCCCCAATGAACTCTGATGAGCTCAATGACTGATAATAGGCTCATTCTTTTCAGGGATTTTCTTTTAATTTTATTCCCTTTGATTTAAGAAAGAATGTTTAAAGAGGGGAAAAAATCTACTAGTATGAAGGGTTATTCAGAAATGCATACTTGTGACTTATTAATATGAGCAAACATTTGGTCTGCTACTAAGGTCATTTTAATTTTAAATCTTCGAGGGTAACACTTCTTGAAAATTCACTACTTCCGTAATTATCTCGCACTTTCATAACATATTTCTGGACATGTTTTGTAATAGAGTTTTTTGCCTTTCAGACTGTAGGATGACTCGATAAATGGAGGACAAATAAAATCTAAGGGCTAACATAACACACAGGTCTTCAAATCAATGTTAAATAGAAAAGTTAATGGGCTGTTTTCAGTCCGGAAACCATAATTTTTTGTGGGATTTTAATAACTTGAATGTTCAGTTTTGCACTAGAACAAAAAGAACAGTTTGATGAATACAGAATTTAATGACACAGTGTTGACATAACATAGAGGACTAATCATACAATATGTACCTTTCAATTTGTGACTATGAAGAAAATTAAAAATTGATCCTCATAAAAATCTATAGATAATGAAGGTAATAATAGAACTTTAATAAAGTAAATGGTAGTTTTGTTAATTTTTTCGGTAAAAATATTGCACTTAAGTAAGGTATTAAATTCCTCAGTAGAAGAGGAGACAGAGAATTAAATAGTCTGACCCTGAGGAAAGTACATGCCCACAAATGAGTATGATTCCTTCAAAATACATGTGCTGATTTTGAATTTCTACCAGCTTAGACTTTATTATTTAGATTATGTGCTATTTTTGTCTGCGTACTTGTCATAGAACCATTTTATTTGGTTTGTATTTATGGATCTATTTTTTTCTTTTTAATAATATGGCTAATTTTATAAATTTGTAAGTTTGCATGTCTTTTAACTAACTAATGCACATTCTGGCGTGCTTCTGATTGTAGACATGCAAATAGTCTTGCATAAACAATCAAAAACTCGAAAAAGGGTTAAACTAATCGATAACCTCTTTGGTAATACTTTTTATATCTATAGAAGTAAATGAGAAGAAAGAGAGGGAAAGAACAGACACTTTTCTGAGGGAGGCAGCACTTAAACAGTTACACTTCAGAGTCTTTAATGAATCATTCCTCTACACATATCATGTCATAGCAACAGGTTCTATTAAGCATCCATGAAGAAATGTTTTTTTAAGCTTAACTTTCTTGATGGTGTCATTGGGTCTTGCGGGTAAGAGAAATGCCTACTTCTCTAGGATTTTTTGTCTGGTATTTCAGTTTTCTCTTTTTATTTGTTTTTTTTTCAGACTGAAGAATCAGAGGGACCTTTTTGCCTATTCTGCAGGAGGTATTCCATTCTTCACACAGCCCCTTATCCTTCCACGTACACTTATTTGTCTGTGTATGTTTATGGGATCACATAGCAAAAACTTTATAAAGGGTTCAGTCTGAAGTTACACATACCTTTAAAAAATTTCTCTCCAAACTCTTTTTCTATTTTTTTTGCAAGCTCATTTTTTATGTTATATTTAACAACCTGATTATCTTCTTCTTTTGCTTTTTGGACCCAATTGTTTTTTGAAGTGTGATTTAAATATTGCATTTTTTTTTCTGTGTCTTTATGTTCTCCCTGATTTTTCAGGGCTGTTGGTGGTCTGTGACCGTGGTCAGTAGTAGTATAGCCCCAACAGCACATGCTTTTCATTAGATAATATATAAAAATCTATAGAGATACTAAAGTTCAAAAATGTAATCAACTTCTTTGATTCCATTTATTTTTAAACCTATAACATCCTTTGTCCATTGGCTCAATAAAATATGAATAACATTTCAGTAGTAGTATGTGCACTTTATTCTAGCTTTTTCCATTTATTTTCTGCTAAATAGGTGCTTGAAATATGTACAATATGTACTTGTCTTCATCTTCTGTCTTTATCCCTGTTCCAACTTATTTTTCTTACTGTGTTTAAGCAAGTTTACCTTGGGTGTTACTTCCTTTTAAGTCCATAGCTGCTTGTTCGGAAAATAAAATGCACCTGAGACCTTTATTAAAGAACTTTAGTGAATGAGTGGACCACGTTTAAAAGTTATAGTACAAGATTAAAGGCATTTCACTTTATATACCTATTCCTTTGTATTAGATATGAACATTGATGTTGATAATGTTTTCATTTCACACATAATGACACAACTTTTCTGGTTTTTAAGCATTACAAAAATGTTAGAATAAAATAATCAGAACTTATATATGGGTTTTTTTTTCTCAAAGAATAGTTGTACAGCCAGGGTACAGTTTAAAGTTTGACTTAAGAGTTATGAGATATGCTTTAATTTAATAGAAATTCCACAGATATTTTTGTGAAAAGCTTAAGTAAGCTTCAGTCTGACGGGAGAGTTCTTTAGGATAAATCTTCATGAAACACAAAAGTTCTGTAAATATTTTTCTTATAAGTCAGTGGGGAAGCTCTCAAAAATAGACTGTTAACAGTATGAGAAAATATGTCCTACATTATTCATTAAAAATCACAGATGTAGGTCAACTAAAATCTTTTATAATTTCATGGGAATTTCTAGCTCATCCACTAGCAACAATAGCGAAGGAATGGTTGTGATGCACCACAGGGCACATTTCCCAACAGATGTTGGAGCAGCTGTCTGTGCCAGAGCAGAGGCTTTGACCCAGACAGATCTTTAGATGATACAGCCCTGCAAGTTGTAGTCTTCAGGAAGTGCCTGGAACCTCTCCCTGAGGCTGGGAGAGATGGTCTGCAGCTGCTGTTGCTGAAGAGCTGTGTCACCAAGTGGAGGAGTTACAGGAGGAGGAGGTCAGCAGAATGTTTAGCATCAGCAA
The DNA here is from genome assembly GCA_035047865.1 of Dendrocincla tyrannina. Taxonomy (NCBI): domain Eukaryota; kingdom Metazoa; phylum Chordata; class Aves; order Passeriformes; family Dendrocolaptidae; genus Dendrocincla; species Dendrocincla tyrannina. The sequence continues at coordinate 53,302,589 of JAWWMP010000132.1, read as the reverse complement.
GAATGAAAGAAGGGCAGAGAGCATTTTCCAAAAGGCCTTTGACATGGTCCTACATAACATTCATGTTTCTAAATTGAAGGGATAGGTGTTTTGTGGACGGACTGTTAAATGGAAAGGCTGAACAGCTACATCCAGCATTGCAAATCAACAGCTCTATGTCTAAATGGAGATCTGTAGCAAGTACTGTCTCTCAGAGGTGCCTGTTGGATTCAGAGTATTGTTCAGTGTCTTAGTCAGTGACACAGACAGTGGAATTTATCGTATCCTCAACAAGTTGGATGGTGCAGTTGATGAACTGGAGGGAAGGGATGCCATCCAGAGTGACTCTGACAGGCTTGAGGAGTGGGACAGTGTGAACCTTTATTATTTATATTGGGGGTCCACTTTCAATCATTACTTCATAGAAAAAGTTTTCATATAAAATTAATTTCCATATTTTATATTAATGGTTCAGTGTTATGTCAAATATATAATGAACTGCTAAATTATATGTTTTGAAATTTTTATTATTTTCAGGCAGTGGTGTTTTCACTTTTTTTTTTACAATGAAAATAGTTTAACTCCTATCATCATCAGCCTCAAAATTACTTAATTATAAAAAATTGTAGAACAACATGGACTTTTTTATTTTTTAAATAATCTTCAGCATATTTCAAAATTATAAATATCAAGGTAATCTAGATAATTTCCATAACTTTATTAAGTGCCTGAGAAACTTTCTGGGAAATATTAAAAAAAAACCAAAAAAGTAAAAAATATTCCTTAGATGTTATGTTTCATGATGATTTAATCCCTTCTTCACTGGAACTGTGCTTGGATAAAAGGACCTTAGTCATTTAAAACGCATTATTCTACAAATATATAGCTGTTAAAATGAAAGCAAAAATAACAGTGGTAAAGGAACTGCAGAACATAGGGGAGGCACTCAAGAGTCATAAAGCTGTAAAGGATAAGTTACATGAATTCAGTGACCACTTTGGGAGGATCCAACACTTCACACATTCTCTATAGCAGATGAATTAAAAGAATGAAAGCAGATGGAATCAAGGAAACATAAGAACAAATAGATAAATGGAAACCACAAATTTCACTAAATCTAGAGTTCATTCACCACATTTCAGGTGGGATCTCACAGAATTGCTAGTCAAGATGTAGAAATGTCACAAGAACTGTGGCAGAGAACTGGCGGGTTCCCAATTTAAGTCCTATAGACCTAAAGGGCTTTAGAGGGCTGGAGACTGTGTATTAATATGCCAGGGTTTTTAACAGTGAAATCACTGATGACACAGGTAAGCACAGTCTTAGTGAAGGTATCAGCATATCTTCTGAAAGTCCTGTCTCCCTAACCTGTATTATGGTGGACAAGCACGTTTATGAAGGGAATTTACAAAACTCCTTTGACCTAAGATCCACATGACAGCCTAAAGTAGCAATTAAATTGCCACACAGTTGAGCGAAAGGTTCTTCTATGGACTACAACCTGTTTTAAAAAATAGAAAGGCTTAATGGTTTATCTGCAGATGAAAGTGACTGAGAAATGCCTGTCAGAAATGCCTTCTTACATTCATAGTACAAGGGTTCCCGATACTTATTAAAAGTACATGAACAGTAGACTGCAATATGCAGCCAAAATAATGTACTGTTTATAAACAGTACTACCTCCGCTACTTTTGAAAATAGAAGACTGGATTGCATAAATCACTGGTTAGAATCTACAGGGTATTTCTGTTATCAGAAATCTGACTAGGTTCAGATGGGAAAAATGTTTGCTTACAGTTAAACCTTTGAGTTTCATAACAAAAAAAATGTAATGAAATTATCTTACAATTTCATTCAGTAACATATACACTTTTAAATCCAACTAATAGATGGATTAAAAAAGTAAATAGGTAAATGAAAAAAAAAATTACTTTTAAAAACTAAATGTAAACACAGTGTTGAGAAATACACTCAGGGCAGGTTATCTCAGGGTGGATCTGCAGCATGAGCTGTCGTAGGAGCCTGAGGAAAGAGGCTGTTGACCCTTTGCAAAAGAAAGAGCACGGTGACTTGTGGCCCAGCCAGGTGAATGGACACTCAGAGACGTGGCAGAAGTCAAGGACCCAGGAGGATGAGCTGAGATTTTGTACACTTAAACCGTGAGGGTATAAAAGCCCAGGGATTTCTTTGTTGGGGGTCCTCCTGGGAGGCACCAGCTCAAGTTGTGTTTGTTACTGCGCCATGAATAAATTGCTTTATGGAACAAGACATCTGCGCCTCTGCTATGGAAACCTGGAGTTGAACTGATAAGAAATCGTGGTCTGACTGTGTGAGAGTGGTGTGGGTGGGGAGTCAAACGGAGCACCCATTGCTCACTGGAGCTGCCGACTGTGGAGGGGCTTTGGTCCCCGCAGATAAAGGCTTCAGTGGTGGGAGTGTGATTGCCAGAGAGGCTCCTGAATGGCCAGACAAGAAAATTTCCTTAACACTCCCTATAATACACAGAGTGATATTTATTTATTTGTTTGTTTGTTTTAATTGGATTAAGGTTTTATTTTTCAGCTTTCCTTCCTTAATGAAAGGGATATTTCAAAAATACTGTACTTTAGCTATTCTAAAAAGTCAACTAATGTACAGTCTAAGATTTTTATTTTGTTTAAAATTTCTCTGTTTGAACATTTATGAATTTGAAGCAAACTTTTGCTGTGAGCTACAAAGATGTTATTGTTTTTCTTTCTGAATAAGTGTTATACCCATAGTATACCTTGGAAATCTCTAGTGGCATTCTCCTTTGAATGTTTTTGGATTGTTGCCTGGAATTTTGGATGAAGGACTGAAGTTATTTATTCAGTTTCTTACCACTGTTAATTTATCTAAATCTTAAGTGTGGACTACTGCTGAGACAGTAACCAGATGCTAGATAGCAGGCTACAACAAAAACAGGATCAAGGGGAAACACTTGAAATGATTCTTCCGATTTTGGCTACTGGCAGTATCCTGGAGGAAGATTAGGTCAGCCTAGTCAGACTTCTCTGATCATACACAACATAACTCTCAGTGCCAAGCATACATTTACACTAAACAGGGGAAAAAATATATTGAAAAAAATATATATTAAAAAAAAAAATCACATTATTTGGGTGATTACATAAAAATACACCTTTGGTCAATTTCTTAAGGTAAGTTAAAGATGGCTTTTTTGACACCACAATTACTTTAACCTCCCTTAAAATCAATTTTGATTTAGAGAAAATAATAACGGCTAGTGCTTGCTCTGGGTAGGATTCCATGCATGACCATAAGTGATAGTTTATATGTGATATAGCTTGGGTTTTGTTTCCTTTTTTTAGGTAAGAGATGCTTACGGAATATACACCACCGCATGGAATGATGTGTTTAAAAATATAATAGTACTGAATTTTTATTAATTTCAGAGAACTTTAACAATCTGGAAGAAAAAACAAACTCTGTGGTCAGGGTATGGATATTATGACTGTTGTGCCCAAAGATCAACAAAAGTTTATACATCAGAGATGTAAAAGTATCCTCTTCACTCTGCTTTACTGAAGTATTTTCCTTCTAGGTGTCTTCTTCCCTTCTCTTGTCTCATCCAGCTAGCTAAATATTAGCCAGCAGTATGCCCAGGTGGCCAAGAAGGCCAATAACATCCTGACTTGTATCAGAAATAGGGTGGCCAGCAGGACTAAGGCAGTGATTGTCCTACCTCTGTACTTGGCATTGGTGAGGCTACACCTCAAATCCTGTGCTCGCTTTTGAGCGCCTCACTACAGGAAAGTGTTGGAGTGTGCCTAAAGAAGGGCAACGAAGCTGGTGAAGGGTCTGGAGGACGAATTGTATGAGATGAGAGAACTGGAGTGCTTAGTCTGGAGAAAACCAGGCTGAGGTTAGACCCTATTGCTCACCCTATTGCTCTCCAACTACCTGAAAGAAGGTGGTAGGGAGATGAAGGTCAGTGTCTTTTACAAGTAACAAGTGATTGGTCAAGAGGAAATATTCCCAAGTTGTGCAGAGGAGATTTAGATTAGATATTAGGAAAAATGTCTTCCATGTGAGGGTTGCCAAACACTTGAAGGACTGTAGAGGAGAGTAGTTGAGTCACTGTTCTTAGAGGTATTTAAAAGACAAGTAACTGTGGCACTTAGGCACATAGTTTAGAGGTGGACTTGGCAGTGTCAGGTTTATGATTGGACTTGATGATCTTGTAGGTCTTTTCCAACATAAATTCTATAATTCTATTAACCTTAAGTGTTTTGTAGGAATTCAGTAAGGACAGTGTTTTCCACTTTGTCTAATTGGCAGCAGTCATGACAACATTATTAATTTTAAAGCCTTCACGTTCTGAGGGAATTGGACCTCACCTCCTTAGTAGAAGCCCTGTAAAATGTAGGAAGAGTGAACCCTCCAAGTGGCAGCAACTGCTGTGTTTTGGGATGAGTTCAGTAGTTGGTGTTTGCTGGACATGCTATATATATGAGTGAAAGGCATCTTTGAAAACTAGAGAAACAAAGCACCTGGTTTGTGATTTCCAAATGTCTTTTGTTTGAGAAAAATCTGAACCTAAGTAGTAAAATTTCTGTGAATTAAGAGATGCAGTGTCTGGTGTTCAGGATTAAGTCAAGATGCAGACAAATGTCAAGCTTGAAAGTGTTCTACAAACCAATTTTTGGAAAATACAGAAAAATGTGTTCTACTAATCAGAATACAAACCAAACCCAACACAAAAACAAAGCCCAAATCCAAACCAAACAAAAAACAAAACAGAAAACCCCCCAAAAAACTCCCAAATCACAAAAAAACTCCAACCAACAACTAAAACCAAAAGAGAAACAGAACAAAATTCCTAGCTCAGATTTCTGTCTCTTATATTATTTCTTTTACTTTATGTCTGTTTTTATAAAATACATCACTATCTCATACATTTCATGAACTTTTAAGGTACTCTCCAGGAGTTTGGAATGCAATTTTCAGTCATTTCAGTGAAATCTGAAATCCAGTTTTGTCACTGTCTTTATTATTTTATCTTGTAAACACTAAGACACGCTACTAAATCTCTTTCAAAATCCAGAAAGAAAAAAAAATAATTTTTCTGCTGTCATTGAAAATTCAGGTCAAAGCTTTCTGACACATAGATTTTCTTGAAGGATATACAGTTAAGATCAATATAGTGCCATTAAAAAATACATTTCTGCTGAGTCACCTGAAAGCAGCTTGGGAGTCTTTGTTTTTAGCAAACACACTTAATTATAGAGTCTGGATATACTCAGTGATCTGTGAAGGTTAATATCTATCCATAAAAGTGATGTGCTAAGTTTCTTTTGTCTATTCGTCCACATGTTAACAGGAATTTTCAAACAGAATTGAATTCTTCACCTTATTATAAAACTAATACTGACTATAAACTTTTACTTGTGGTTCAATGGGTGGATACCTAATGATTTTTAGAAGCTACTTCAGCTTTCTTTGGATGTCCTTATGACACAAATCTGCAGTTGAAACCCTTAAGGGCCAGATTTTTAAAGGTGTTTCCTTTTTTAACAGCTATGGCAGCATTTTTGTAAATCGCTAGCTACTAGCTGTCTGTCTGGATATTCAGGTAATAAATTATTTTCTTAATTATAGCAAAAAAGTTATATATATACCTTCACACACAGGTGTATATGTATGTGTGTATACAATTAAATATATTTTATATATAATTAAATTAAGCAATAATGTATGTGCAATTATTATTTTTCCATTATTAATTCATCTCCTGATTTGTCCACACACTTCTATCAGTACATCCTAGACACAAAGCCTAGGGAAAAAAGCATACAAACCAACACTATTGCACCTGTCTCCTGTCTCCCTCTCTTAAAAAAAAGAAAAAAGAAAAAAAAACAAAACCCTAGACTCTTCTCCTGAAAAGTAACTTGCACTACAGGAACAAATAATTATTATTTTAGATATCTTAAAGAAACATACAACAAGAAAACTTTTTAGAGTAAACTGATGCTTTCCCCCCCTCTCCTTAAAGAGTGCGTTATATGATAAAACACGTTTTTAATAATCTGAAACTGTTGTTAATAACATTTAGTTGATGTAGGGAAAATGCCAACTTTTACAGATTGTTATTGAAAAATACATGGTCTAGAACATGTTATGAATAATTTATTAATTAATTTATCTGTCTGTTTAGGCATATTAAAGTTAACCAAAACACAAGTATTATCATAGAGACAAAAAGGCAAAACTGGACAAAACTGAGAAGTGCTGTTAGAAAAATGTTTCTTCAGGTTATATGAAGTAATAGTGGCTTTGTTACTGTGAAAAAAAAGTGAATGGCAAAGAAATAAACAAAAAAAATAATAAACTCTGAGGAAAGAAAAAAAAAAAGATTCAAAGATCCTTGTTAGTTGAGACAAGCTCATAGAAAAAAATAATGAGGGGAAATCAATGTGAAAAGAATGTATAATACTGTGTAAAATTATATTATGTTTACTCAAATTTAAGTACTTTGGAAATTTTGAGTACAACTTAACAGAATTAACTTTGTTAACCTCTAGGGCCATTATCATTAATTAAAAGAAAAACAAATTTATTTTGTCATTAAATAAATGTAATGCAAATAAGAAATCTCAGAAGTCATCATCTTATTTTAATATTGCCTCCTCAGTTAGGCTGTAGAGTGGCTGTAATGACCCAAGGGACATTATTTCATGTGCAGTTCATTAATCTTTACCTATTGAGTAGAAACTGTCATTAGTCATGGGTTATTTTGGGATATTTGGGTGAGAACATGTCCAGTAAGACAAGGAAAACCTTTCCCCAACACTAGATTTTTTCATAGGAAGACCTATTTACTATTCCAGCAAGAAGGAAAGATGAACGTGTGATTTGATACAGTGCGGAAGAGGAAGTAGTCACCTGACAGACTAAATTGAAGGTGAAATCTTGGTTATTTTCATATGAAGGAGACTTTTGCCATTGAATTTAGAAGTTCAGTCTTTTTCAAATCTGAAGGAAAGGTACAATAGTCAGATATAGTAGCATTAAACTAAGAAAAGAAAAAACATTTAGGTTTTTCTAACCTAACACAAACTCCAAGGAATAACTGAACTGAAGAGTAGTCTTTCACTAGAAAATGAACCATTCATTTGGTTCTGGGTCTTTAAAATCTAGGCTTCATCAATTATATTTCTTGTACAGGATAGCTACTCATATTGGCAAGGAGAGGGACAGATGACTTATATGGATTCCTTTCAGCTCTAATATCTATTAGAGCATGGATGCATTCCAGAAGTGAATTGACTGGGTTCAGGGAAGTTCAATAGCTCCCAACATGGAAGCACCTGCCTGCCTTGTTACCTCAGGGACATGCAGTTCAAACTAATTTACAAATCTGTTCTTCACAAAGCTGCTGATTAAATGAGCTAAGTCATTCATATCAATGCTTTTTTTCTTTCTTTCTTTTTCCTGAAAGAGGAAGTCTGACAAAAACAATGTGAAAAAATAGATGCAGAGGCACATAATGAAATTAAAGTATTAGGAGTACTGCAGCGCTAGCATGTTTTCCACCTGCTCCTCTTGTGCACGTGCAGCTTTTTGCCAATATATTCACCAGAAAGGAGAGAGACTTTGTGTATTAAAATACACAATTTTGTGTATTTTTGTGTATTTTTTTGTCAAACAAATTGTTAATGAGATTTCCATCCAGGTTTTTCTAAGGCATGTATATTTCATGATTTGTTAAAAGCAGCTTTAAAACAGGCTAGTTTGTTTTTACTAGTTTTTCTAACTAACTAGTGTTAGTGGATATTTCTCTCCAATATTTAGAATAATGGGCCACGTTAAAATGGATGAACAGTCTATGTGACTGTTCTGGAGACCTTTTACCTTTAAAAGGTTAAGCAAGCAGGCAAATCAGACGTCAAGTTTGCTGGATGTGCAAAAACTAGGTAAAGCTACCCAGATGGTTTACTTTTTATTATGGACTTGTTTCAAATAGTGGGAAAAGGCTTTATAGAAGGGTGTAAAGGAAAGTAGTCTGAGCTCTTTGGGTAAACCCTGAGACTGCTTTTCCTTCCATAAGAAATTAAATAGGAGATGAACACTCTGTGATTCCCCCTCTGCTCTTCTTTTGTGAGACCCTACCTGGAATACTGCATGTGGTTCTGGTGCCACAACATAAAAAAGACATACAATTTTTGAAGCAAGTCAAGATAGTCTAGTAACCACAAAGTTGACTAGAGCCCCTCTTCCGTGAAGACAGGTTGAGAAAGTTGGGGCTGTTCAGCCTGGAGGAAAGGTTGTATGGAGACCTCATAGCCACCTTCCAGTATCTGAAGGGATCCTCCAAGGAAGCTGGAGAGGGACTGTAGTGATAGAAAAAGGAGTAATAGGTTCAAACTGAAAGAGGGGATTTTTAGTTTAGATATATGAGATAAATTTTTCGCTATGAAGGTGGTGAGACACTCTGATAGGTTGACCAGAGAAGTAATGGATGCCCTGTCTGTGGCAGTGCTCAAGGGCAGGTTGGATGGGGCACTGAACAACCTGGTGTAGTGGAAAGTGTCCCTGCCTATTTTAAAGGGGTTGGAACTAGATGATCTTCAGGTCCTTTCCAGCCCAAACCATTGTATGTTTCTGTGATTCTTTATTGTAAGTAAGTGTATTGAAAAAAGGCCCTTGTGCAACATTCCAAAATTTAAACTTGTATTTTTTGTGAAGAGTTGCCTTTCCACTTTGCTTTTGAATATTGAGAATGTCTTCAAACAGAATGACACTTATATTTAGGAAAAAAAAATCAATGTTTTTTTAACAAGAAAACCTATATATTAGTCCTTTGATATTCCCCAGTGATTGAAAAAACTCAATGATCTATTTAATGAATACTTGTCCCTCTTTAAATTGTGTTCCTTATTACAATAGACTGAAAAAGTACTAATGATATGAATAAGCTGCAAGGAGTAGGAAAATACTAGAATTAAAATTACAGTGACTGACAGATTTTAAGTGGTGATCACCTGAATGCATAGATAAATCACAAACTGTAAAAAGGAAGGTCACACCAGTTGACAATACAGTGTGGAATTCCACAGAACATGAAAAACATCTGTGTTTTATAATCATGAATGTTGGTGATTTTCAGATTTTTTAATGATAAACAATTGAATTCATAATTAAATCAGACACCATTGAGGGAAAATGTCAAAACATATGAAAATAATGCCCAGAGCACCCCTTATTATGGAGCACAGAATTTTGGACACAGTTTTGAATTTCTCAGCCACCATTCTACCATTCCAGCAAAAACTCTAGAGTGCACACCTTCATCTTTCAATAAGCCCCACTTTGCTTAATTAGTGTGGATTCTAGCGTATGTACTGCTCGAGAACCTCCAAAAAGTCAAGTTACCTATTTTTGATCAATTACAGTGTCTAGTAATATATATACGTATATTTTATGTATGTTGCAGAATGACAATTCGTGTTGTACCTATTGACAGCACTTTTATTCTAGTCCAGCAAGTAGGAGTTTTACTGCTGACTGGAGTAAGGCCAAACTATTTAGTCAAAACCAGTTTGCTTTTAACAAGTTGTCAGACTAGTTGAGCAGAGCAACGTTACCTGATTACATTTGTGCTGTCTGCTCTATTTTGCTTTGCAGCAGGTGTGCTTAGTAACTTTCACATACAGCTAAAGAAGATCCTACCTTTTATCAAATGAAAGATGTTTGTTAACAATTGTTTGGTCATACTGCAGGTGATACAGAGAAGAATAGGCAACCTGCTCTAGAATGACCACAGAAAAGAAAAGTTTCATTTCTGACACAAAATAATTTTACAGTGGCAATCATGTATTGGCCTGACAGTGAAATAAAAATGCAAGATGAGTTTAGAACTCTGTGATTAGAGTGCTACCAAAAGTGAGAAATCCGAGGCTTCTAAATCTGCTAAGAGGTTTATATTTGCCTGCATGTTATCAGCACTCTATGGAGGTAGGGCTCCTTGAGGAGCTAAGAGAAAAGGTAGCTTTGACTCCCTCCAGTCCTGAAAAATTCATCACTGAAGATCAGAACATCACAGGTTCAGTCAAAACCCTGGTCTGGAACAATAAATAAACAGGAATCAGACAACAAGTCTTTGATTATTTTGTTTTTCTTTGGTTATTCCTGTAATGGATAGCAGCTTTTGGTGTTACCACCTACAGTGCTATCTTGCTGATTGCTGTCACGCAGGGAAGTGATTTTGAGAAAGTATTTTTTTTTTAATGGAGGAAAACTAAAAGCAGTTAGCTCTGGCCTCTTCTCAGGAAAATGAGTTAGTGTAGAGGTCAGTAACTTCTGGTAACCGAAACAGAGGACAACATAGCAAGCAATATTTTGGACAGTAAAATATCTTGCTTTTCATGACTCTTTATGAAGGAATGCTGACAGATTTTGAAATCTCAGTCTGGGTCTTTCTGTTGACATTGATATTGGTGAAATTAACAGCAGATTTTGTGAAGGAGGTATTAAAGTACATGAAGTAAACATAGCCAAAATTGGGCAGAAACCAATTTCAGACATTCTTACAACTTCATAAATTAGTAGTGCCTCTGCAGTAATCAGTTCCAAATGTGAAATTCAAAATACGAATGAAAATGTGACTTATGCCATTATACAAATATAAATCTATACTTTAAAGTAAAAGTTGTAGAACGCAATCAAGAAAAGAACAGAAATATACTTGCTATGAATACAGAAAAAAACAACAAAAAAAATTAAAAAAAACCCTCCACAAAATCAGAAATATGGGAAAAATAACAAAATATACTTTAGACAATTATTATCAGACACAGTTTTAGTGTACCTGTAGTTACTGGAGCTGAATTCATTATATAGGGTTTTCTCAGTCATATTACAAAAGTTCTGCTCAGAACATACTTTCTTTGTTGCACTTTTCACCTTTAGATAACTTCCCCAGCCCCCTACTTTAGCAGTATCTTTCTTCAAAGATTCTGCACACTGCTTATGCCACTCTCAGAATTTTAATGTGAATTTCTGGCAATATGGAGTGTTATGAAGCATTAACACTTAAACCCACTGCTAATCCCCACATGGCTTGCTTTATTCTTTTATATCTGTATATTATACGAACTACAGAGAACAATAAAACTAAGTACCCTGGAGAGAGAGAGAGCAAGAGCCTGTGTGTGGAACATGCTTAGTAATTATAGTAGTGTTATTTGAAGAACTATAGCCAAGGCTGTTTTAAATATAGAACAATTTCAATCAGATGATTAGTGGTAGTTAAAATGCAGTTTGCTGTTGAAGTTTGCCTCAAGGCCTTCTGTCACCTAGGGGTTAATTTGGATATAAAGTGAGTATCAAGTTTGCTTAAAGAAGCAAAAATATGTAGGTTTGCAACACATTGACATGCAATTTTGAATTAGCAACACAGGCAAAAAAGTTTTAAAGCAAGTCCTGTTTCTCAGTCCTGTAACTCCAACCTGGCCACATGTTTACTGTATGCAGTGGAAAAAATAACTTAAAGTATTTTAATTTATAATACACACTGAAACTTAATATTGCTTTTCTAAAATGAAAAATATGTATTTTAATAATTTAAAACTAATATGGGAAATCAAAGCACAGCTAACTGACTCTTGTTTTCTTGTTCTTCTCTCGTTACTCAGACATACACATCTTCAGGTTTTATGAAATAATCAGAAAATGGCATAGCAGATTTTTCATATTCCCTTTGTCTTAGAGTCACCACTTTTTAAGTTTGTGACTAGAGGTCATATCACTAAGCAGAAATAAATAGTTGCATAACATAAAAGCACATTAGGAGCAAAATAATACAGAATCTTTCTGCTATTATTGTCCATTCTGAGTCTACATTATAATTGAAATAAATCCGAATCCAGTGCTCCAAATGTAGCTGAAATGCTTTAGATAAAAGTGTGAAAAATGTGAATTAATATAACTTCTGGTACCAATGTGTAAATTGACACACATTTTTCATATAAATCTACACTCCTTATATGTATTTCACAATGCACTATTAAGCTTTTCAGGTCTGTTGAGTGTTGAGGGGTTTAGCTTCCTCAAATGAAGAAGCAAAATTGATTTGTCTTTGTGCAAAAGAAGTGCTTGCCTAAATATATAAAATCCCTCTATAAAAACAAATAAGCACTACCTTCAATAAACAATGTATATTAATTCTATCTTAGTTCTTAATTTAACTTGACTTTGAAAAGGAAGGAAATAATGCCCGTAAGTCTCATAAGTATTGGAAAAAAGAGATCCCTAGTTTAATGATGGTAAGCAGAGTTGGAAAAAAAAACCCTAAAAACACAAAGCAAAAAACAACAACAAAGCCTCCAAAAAGTAAGTAAAGTAAAAGAAAAAAAAAAAGGGACAATTATAGAAGAGAAGTGCTTTTAAAAGGATAATCAAAGGAAATTTAAAAAAAACTCAAACACATAATCTAGAAAAACTGTCTGCATTGCAACCCATTGGCAATTTTTCCTTCTACATTTCCTAGTGCTTAAGAAGTATTAAACTAGTTTTGTTGTAGAGAAAAGCAAATAGTTTTAAATATGTAAGTATACACAGAGCACAAATACAAAGACCAGCATAAACTGCAAAATACCTCCTAACATAGATCTCAAAAACTAATGCAGAGAACAGATGAGATCAGGAAATACAAATTAATGTTGCTAGTTCTTTGTAAATCAGTACTGAGCGTAGCGGCTCACAGTAAGCTCTCTCATTTGAGTACAAAGTGTTCCAGATAAAGAAAAAAGCTCTAGCAAAGGATATGTGAACAATTTACATGAGCTGTTTAACTGAGCTTTTGACAAGAAATAAAAACAAATATTGATGACGTTAACTTTCAGTAAGGTTATGGACTGACAGAGAAGTCATCTAACATGAGATATTCCCCTGACCAGAAGCTTGTTGCAAGTATTTTTAAAAGATGTCAAAGCATTAAAGGTTACTTAGGTTAAAGTTAAGGCCAGAAATTAACAAGGAGAAATCATATTTGAAAAGAATGTTTTATGTGTATATTAAGCTTTTACAGCTGAGGCTTTGTGTGCTACCTGTTATACGTGGAATAGGACAGAATCTTTTTTATCTAGTATTTCTAGGCATGAAGTCCTTTTTCAGACTACAGGAAAAAAAATCAAAATTTCCAACCAGAAAAAATGTTATTTAAAACACTGAAATGCTGAAGTAAAGCTGGAAAAACATCCAAGCCATGTTTGAGTCAAAACCAAAAGTACAATGTTTTGTATATGCTAGTTTATTTTACACTATGTTATTTTAAAATCTATTTTAAACTTAATTTCATAGGCTTATACACAGTCTATGAAAGTCTTTTAGCGGTCTGGATACTTTGGTGTTTTCCACAGATGAGTTACTTGAGTTTTAAACAGAAAGTCAAAATTTTGTTACAGTTCCCTTGTGTTATAATTTTTTACAAGCACAGTTTTCCAAGGAAAAGAAGGTTCCCATCTCCCTGTAATGCCTTCTTTTGTCAGGAAAGTATTTACTATGAGTCAAACAGCTGCAGTCCACATTTGCATTTTTCAACACAGTCTAACAGATTTCATCCATTCTATAAGATTGGATTCTTCATATCTATAAAAAGACAAAAAAACCCCAAAACAAACCAACCAACCAAAAAGAAACAAAATTCTATGCTGTCTTTTATAGAATTACTACTGCAAGAACTTGTATTACAGTCATGCCTAAAATCCTGGAAGATAGGCACTCAGAGAAACCATTAATGGAGAAAGTATAGACAATACCTTTATTGGGAGATTGCAGGCTTTGGGCCTCTGCTGGGCCTACAAAATGCACATTGTTTCAACAAGGATCTCTGCGTCCAAAAATCCCCGAAGAACCCCAACCTCAGTAAGGTTACAGTTTTTATACTCTTCCAAACAATGAACATATTAGATATCTATAAGCAATCATCATTTCTAATTCCCTTGGTGGTCCACCCATCAGGGTCCTGGGCCATGCCCCGTGGACCACCTCCAACAGTTTCTGGGCTTTTCTATTGTTTTGACTTCAAGTTATCTTGCAGGTGTCTCTGAAAAACATCATGACCTTCAGAAAGCCTGAGAATACGTGGGAAAATCACTTTAGTAACTTCTAACACCACTTAATATGTGAGCAAGAAAACCTATACTTCTAAAACTCCAAAAATCTACAAAATACACACCAAACCTTTAGGCATCAACAGGAATAAATAAATAGAATTTTTTTTTCTGTAGAGTTTCCTGCTTTGCCATTGCAAGTTCTTACAATCGCTCAACCACCATAATGCCACCTTCACTTTCCTAACTAGATTTCCTTATGCACAGGAGAATATTTAGAACTGTGATAAGCAGCTACCTACTTGTTTTCTCAAACCTCATATACTTTCCAGTTCTTTGTCCTCCTAATTCTTGGCTGGTGTTTTACAAGACACAACCTCCAACATCACCACCATTTTTAGCCACTGGCTTTTACTGAGGAAGTGCGAAGACTGCCTCTAAGTGCTCGCCTGTGTTCCTAGGTGTTGTTCTCCAGTGGGTGAAGCTCTTTAACTTTGTGTGCAACACAGTGCTGCTGATTGCAATGTAGCTTAAGCGGTTAAGTGTAGAATTACAAAATCCTTATCTTCAAACGTCTCTGCTCCTGTGATATGCAATACTCTTCCTACAGACTGGCATTTCTTACCAATTCACAGTTACATGTAATCATTAAAGTCCCAGACTGAACCTCAAATCTTTAATTGTGCTGTTGAAGTGCTGAGAACTCAAACTTCAAGTGACTATTTCTTTTACAATTTTGGCATCTCTTGTAGAGATATCTGGCCTCATAGAATGTTAAAGGACATCCTGACAGGATCTGTGCATAGTTCATCCACTCAATCACAGTTATCTGATCTTTTATAACTGTAATTACTTTTGTTCATTAAATGATTGTACAAGAACTAGATGAAAATTGTTAAGCTTGAAATGGGATTCAGCTTGTAAAATGGAATTTCAGTCCATATTCTCAATTTAAAAGTCATTAAGTATACAACAAAAAGTGATGCAATATGTAAACCCTCACAAAAACTGAAGAGTTTTCCAACTTGTTCCTATTTTCCAGAAGTATGAGGATAGTTAAATATCTTCTTGTGAAGGGACACTTCCTGGATAACTCTGATAAGTAATTACCCTTGCTTTTTAGCTGACTATAAGCTTCAAAGTAGTGAATTTCTATAGAATAGATAATAAATTAATTAGGGACACAGTTTCTGAAGTTATTAAGCGCTTTGCTAGATCTGGATATGAATTATCTTCCTTGCCTGAAGCATGCTTATTCTAACTGATAGATGCACCTCTTAAAACTTGACATTTTCATGTATTTTACAGTCATGTTATTCAAGTGAATGCAGAGGTAATGACAGAAATTGCAACTGTAGAAGGAGGAAACAATTGCAGATCAGTCTGCATAGGTGTTTTCTGGAAAGTCTTTGTGAAAATATGTCCTGAAAATCATATTGTATTAGTCAAGAAAACTCCCACTTATTCTTAAATCTGTTTCAAAAATGAGGTGAAGCACTGGTTATTGACTAGAATGTGTGAAATAACAGTTAGTGCCAGTCTTTCTAAAATAATGAGAGATTACATAATTTTCTCCCTTACAGGATCTGATAAACTTAGATGACTTTAGATGTCCACTTCTTAAATTGTTATTTATAAGAATACTCTTGAACAACTACCACATCCTGAATATCTCACAACATACTTCGTTTGTTGATCTGAAAGCTCACAGTACTCCAGCCCTTTCCAGATTTTTCTCACTTAACCTAATCAACCAGACATCTAGCTCCCAAATTCCATAAGTGTATAAAAGAAAGACTGAGTAATGCTTAAACCGCTTTAGCTAATCCTAGAGAAACTGTCACATCACAAAATTAATTTATGACTGAGGAAGGTAATAGCAGAACTTACATACTAAAAAGAAAAAGGAAAAAAAGTTCAGATTACAGCCAGTATTGGGTCTTAGTCTCTGTTCTCTAAGTAGACTTAACAATGCACACACATGTAGTTTGAGGAGTAAAGATTTCTAGTTCCCAAATGCATGCATCGGTTATTGTGTTTTAGTTTCATATAATTCCTGTCTGGCTTTCTGTTAAAATGGACAAAAACTCTTTCAAATTTTGTAAAAGTATTGAAAGAGGCACCAAAATAAATAGGCTTGGTGTTCAGAAAATTTATATGAAAGTTGAGGGTATTATAGGGTTTTTTTTTCTAGAGGTTAAATATTCTTTTCTTTTTGGCACGTGTGAGTGAATGCAGCATTACTAGTAATCAGAAAGCTAGCCTCAGTAAATATTTCTGAGGCTGTGCATGGACTTGTTTTTATTTAAACCTAATTCCCTCTATTGTATACACAGCAAAACTCAGATCCACATGCTCAGTGTTTGCTGACTCATTTTATGAAAATTTCATCATTCTATGTATTTTATAGATCAGCTTTGTAAGGTGCACTTTCAGTTGCTCCTGAAATGTAGATACTTATTTGACATTTTTTGAACTTTCTTGGTGACTAGGAACTTAGGATTTAGGTAGGTGTTGCACCTACTCCATCTTGAATAAGATTTAACTTTTAATTTACTTTTTCTTTTTTCACCAATTTGTTCACTTCTAATTTATGATTCTTTAATTTTTGCCTTTGTGCATCTCCAAGGCACACATAGAGTTTAATAAAGCTATTTGTTGCTATAGGCAACAGAATTGTTTTTCAACATATTGTCAGACTGATGGTATCATTTGAATTTTGATGGTTTGCTGCAATACTATTTTTATGATTGTTGCCATGAAGGGAAATAAAAATATTTTGATTGGTTGGCACATTGTAAGTGTGAGCCATCCATGTTTCCTGCACTGCTTTTTAAGATGAAAATGATAAATAGTGAACTGGTCCCATCCCAGATGATCTCTGGGGAGAGATAATCCTTCAGTTTGATGAAAAATGGGCCTGTTTGGAACAATTTCATGGAATTTAAAATATCAGTATATTAACAGTCACATTATATTTTATAAGATGAGTATGTACAAACACTAGCATATTTCACTGATTTAAACACTGAGAATATAGGGTAAAAACCTGGGATTTATTTTTCAAGTTGTTATTTGTAGGTATCACCAGAAATATCACTTTAAGTACTATTAATACATATTTGGGTTACTTGCAAGAATAGGTATGTGAAATCATGTAATAAAATTAAAAGAAATATTACTGATGTGAAATTTTTTACTCCTTTTGGAGCAAACTCAGAAGTTTGTTTTCTCAAATTGTAGCATCAGCGACAAAGTGTGATCACTGATAAAACCTTAATACTATCCCTTCAATGAAAAACTTTTTCACCTTGAGTAGGGTTCACGCACACAAGAATTTTTTTCTCTGTTTGTTCTTCTATTATATGCTTTTTTTTTTAAATTTTCCTCCTGAGATATTAATGTTGCCTTATAGATGGCTGTTGCTAATTGTAGTATAGAAAATATAGTACAGAAAGTAAATCAAGTGTTAGATAAGTATCTCTCCTGTTGCATAAACTTAGTGAATTGCAAATCATTAATTCTGTCTGTAAAACCAGCTTTATGAAAAAGACTTCGAATCAGAGAATCATTAAAGTTGGAAAAGACCTCTAAGACTGAGTCCAGCTGCTAACCTAGTACCTCAGTGTTCACCACTAAACCATGTCCCCAGGTGCCACATCCACATGCCTTTTGAACACTTCCAGGAATGATGATTCAACCACATTCCTGGGCAGCCTGTTCCAATGCATTTCCTTTCAGTGAAAACATGTTTTCTAGCATCCAATCTAAACCTTCTGTGGTGCAACTTGAGGCTATTTCCTCTTGTCCTGTCACTTATTACCTGGGAAAAGAGATTGGCCCCCACCTTGCTACAACTTCCTTTCAGGTAATTGGAGAGAGCAATAAGGTCTTCCCTGCATCTCCTCCTCTGTGGGCTGAACAACTCTAGCTCCCTCAGCTGCTATTCATAAAACTTGTGCTCCAAATGTTTCATCATCTTCTTTGCTCTTCTCTGGACACACTCCAGAACCTCCATGTCTTTCTTGAAGTGAGGGGCCCAAAACTGAACACGAGATTTGAAGTGTGGTCTTAAGAGTGTCCAGTACAGCAGGACAATCATTGCTCTAGTCCAGCTGACACACTGTTGCTGACACAAGGATACCATTGACATTCTTGGCCACCTGGGTGCCCTGCTGGCTCATGTTTAGCCATGTGTTGGCTGACACTGCCAGGTCCTTTCCGTTAAGGCAGTTTTCTAGCCTTCCCCATCTCAGCATGGGATTGTTGGGACCTGAAATTTCATACAATTAACCTTGGCCCAAGCATCCAGCCTGGCCAGGTCCCTCTGAAAATCCTTCCTATCCTCCATCACTACTGCCCAACTTATTTGACTCAATGAACTTCCACTGGAGGTTCCATTTCTGCATTTACAGCTACTAATGAAAAAGATTATTCATGTGTCCTTGCTTAAACAAATATAAATGGGGAATTATATTAAAATATTTCAAGCTGATCTTTACAATAACCAATCTTGCATCCATAAAGAAGAGGATATATATCCAGGTGACTTCTCTTTGCTGGTTGTTTGGGTCAATAACAAGTACAACCTATAAGTTCAAAATGGGATTTACTGGTTTTATTCTCAAAAATAATCCATCATCCACACATTCCAAATGAAATAAAAAAAAAATAAAAATCAATATTGACTCAAAGGGCATGGTGAAAAAAATTGATAACAAAGGCATGAAAAGTGATAATGTCTAGAATTATTAGAAGACAAAAATGGACTTTCGTAGCAACAAATTGATTTCTACGTTCATTTACTGAGAGATCAGATAGGTTTCTCAGACCTTCTCAGAGGCTTTTACTTTTGCCATTGTAATTTCCTGCTTATTTTGTTTTCTTAAGTGTACCTGTGACACTAGATGTTCCTGATACATTTCTACTATTCATCTGCAATCAAATCTGAGCAAAGTGAAGTAGCAATTCTCACAACATTTTCTAGAATAATATTGAGTGGTGAGGTCTCAAAAATGTCAGAGAATTATAAATTACTCTGAATAATAATACTTCTCTGCATGGCCAGCGTAACAAGGCAACAGAACTATATTTTTTCACCTCTTATGTCATCTACGGGAAGTTGCCAAGAGTAGATAATGCTCAACTGCAAGAATAGTAATTGTGTTTGTTCGCAAAATAAGAATAGTCTCTATGTACTCTCCTTGAGCATCTGTTCAAGAAAGGCCAGAAGCAAGTCTTTCATTAATCACTGAATGTCACGTGCAATAAATCTGCCTAAACTCAGTATGATATAATTTTTCCAAGTACTCGGTTAATTTGTAAATGTTATGGGCATGTCAGTCCAACTTGGTCTAGTTCTTTCCTTCATCCTGGTGCTTGAGACTTTTTTCAGTTCTGCTAGAGTCACCAGAACACTAGCAAGGCATTGTTAATGAGCTAATTAATAGTGACTGTGCTATGCTTACATACCAGTAATTATTTTGTAGACATACCCTATATTACATTTTATATCTGCCATCCACAACTTGCCATCTGTAAGAAAGTAATGTGGTTTGACCTTTTTCTTCTTCTCCTTGTTATTTTTTTTATTTTTTTATTTTTTTTTAATTTTTGAGCAGAAAAAATGTGGAAAGAACAAAAGAATTGTCATGTTTTCCGAAATGGTAGGTGTAATAGATGTGAATAACTGACATGACCAAGATAGCATAGGACTACAAGAATTTCTCTTTCCTCCCTGATTTTCAATCTACCCATGCTGAATTCACTGAATAATTAAAAAAGTGTTGTACTTCATTGTACCAGACAATGACAACAGCAAGAAATTATTAAAGCAATCTGGGAGTTACTGTATGTTTTAAATGATAGAACTTCAATTACAGACTTCTTCAGATTCTAAATGTAGGCCTTCTTTAACCCTGTCATAGCAGACAGAAAACAGTTTGATCAAGTTGTAGGGTATCATACAATATTCAAACATAGGAAAAAGCTTTGATCAGTAGAGTTAAAACCTTATGCTTCTCCCCAGCTAAAGAGGGAGGTCTTGTACTGCCAAATCACTAAGGACCATAAATTTGAACATGAGGTTTATCTAATCAAACTCAAGATTCTGTAAGGATCCTCAGGGCATCTTTGCTCCCTGCAAAATCTGCACTGTAATACAGATGAGGCTAGCAAGTTACCCCTAATTATCACAGGTTACCTAATCAATTACATTTAGAAAGTTTATGATAACATAATAAAGAGAAATTAATAATTCTGAATAGAATTGTTCTCTTTACAACAGATTTTTTTTTTCCTTATTGACAAAAGAGATGATAAAGAAATTTCTGGAATTCTATTAGGGTTTTCTCAGACACATGTAATAATGGGTATAAATGAAGTACAGAATCCTCAACAAAGAGGAAATAATAGAACTGGGGTTGACTGTTTTACAGGGTTCCCCATAATGATAGTCTGTGAGGTGTACTGAGAAATTTCATACCTTCAATTACTTATTTGCTTCTAGGGGAGCAGGCAATTTTATTAGTCTGGGCGGCAGAGGAATAGTTCGATGAGGATCTGTTTCTTCTCTTGGTCAGTCGAACCTCATTCTGAGTTTTCTCTCTCTTGAGAAAATCTGAAGAAATTTTAGTAACTATTTCGTGACCTGCAAATACTCTATTTAAGTGAGAGGCCACAGGCAGAAAAGAAATATGAGGGGGGAAATCCCCTGCAAAAATCTTGTCAGAAAAAATTCTGTGAGTGTTTGCCAAGCACACATTCATCAAAAAGATCCTTTTATATTCTGATGTCTGCAATGGATATAACAGGTGTTGGCGGAAAACTTAGTGACAGTAATTTCTAATGTGTGATAACTTCTTTGTCATTAGAATTTCCATCAGTCTGGTACAAGAGTGTTTGTTTTGTAGATGTCAAGTGTCTTGTCCCTAGGAAAATTAATTAGAACATATTTAGTAACTGGTAAAGAAACCGAAGAGTTAATATCTTCATAATAGTCTACAATTTTAAATGTGGATTGAAATACTGAATGATTGTGTAAGATGCTAGCTCATGTTTGCTTATCATTGCATAATAAAAATATGATACCTTCTGTCTACATCTGATTTGAAACTTAAAAGCATATTCTAGACTTCCCATTACTATGAAAAGGAGTTGTTAAAATAGATTTTTAAAAAAGTATGGAGCAATGAAAGAGACAGGATAACATAATAATAATCCATAATTATATGGATATTACAAAATCTTGAACTATTACAACTGTTAGTAACACAATGTTCCAACATCATACCTCTATTTTATTTGGAAGAGTTGTTGATGGTCAAGAAAATAAAATGATAACATTTATTTCTATTTGGGTTAGCTTTAACTCAAATAATTGTTCCCTGATCTGAAAATTTATTTATATATATATAATTCACAGGCTATTAGAGACAGATAGGTAGAGTATCATATGGTAAAAATTACAGTAATGAGTAAAATAAAATAATTTAAATATTTTCATAGTTTTACTTGGTGTTTGAGGTTCAAAAAAAAGTAATTTCCTACATAATTTACTCTTGGTTACTCATTGGGGAAAGAAAGGTATTTGAATTTCAAAAGGCATTTTCAGTTTTCTATAAAGTTTTGTGATCTCCTGAGTTATAATTCTCACACTTGCCTAGAGTTATAGAGATTTTTACCGTCCTTGTCCCTTTTAACTTTGTGTTAGGTAGAGTCAAACACAAATTATATTCTGTTCTGTGCTCAGTAAAATAACTATAGGAAACCTCTCTAATTGTAAAACTGAGCTTTTCCTTAGTTATTCTCTGTTTCATATTAAGCATTTTGATATTTCTGATATTCTAATAAATGTTAATTATTTATATTATTTATTTTCTGTTAAGCAGTTAAAACTCAGATACTGCATGTTGTATTGCAACGTAACTGTAAATAAGTCACAAAAACATTTGCTGAGAAAAATCCTTGATGTGTTAAGACAGTTTTGTGCAAATCTCTCCTACGCTCACATCTGGATTTGTGAAGTGGTCAATCTAATCCCTGAAACTTGGGCTGGAAGTTAAATCTATATTTAAAAAAAAAAAAAATTGTTGCTTTACAAACAAAATAAGGAGTGCATCTGCTTTCTACTCAAAATAAATTACATGAGGGGAAGACATCTTTGGAAAACTGAGTCTCCCTATGTATATTAATACCTACTTCCACTGGACTTGTAATGTTCATGTTTACAATACTCTGTTATTCACATCTCCTGCTAACACGATAATGTTACAGAGTTGCACAGGTACTGGAATTTACCCTATTCGTTATACAACCAAAAAAAGATAAAGCTTATAACATAAATTACAAGCTAAGAAACAACCTTCCCTCTTTGAGAAATGTAAGCACACATATATTACCTATATTTTCAGTGTA
Source organism: Dendrocincla tyrannina (assembly GCA_035047865.1). Lineage (NCBI taxonomy): Eukaryota > Metazoa > Chordata > Aves > Passeriformes > Dendrocolaptidae > Dendrocincla > Dendrocincla tyrannina. The sequence continues at coordinate 53,280,099 of JAWWMP010000132.1, read as the reverse complement.
TTGTGATCACTACTAACACTTCAGAAAGAGCAGCTTGTCCAGATGTATCTCTTTAATTAAAAACTAATTATTAAAAACAGATATTTAATTTTACTTAACTGCACAAAAAAAAAATGGTTTTGATCCATTGAAACTTCTCCTGTTATTAGGCAAATCAAAGGAGACCAGAATGCCAGATCTTCAGTGTGTGAGTCATGGATACTAAATGTTAATTACCAAATGCTACTTTAATGTTATTTATGTATTTATTCAGGTAAATCTGAAATTTAAGGATATTATTTGAGTGAGAAAACAACAGCACAAGAAGAACACATTCAAACTGAATTTCAAACACAGAATAAGATACTTCCTTGTTGCTGTCAGACTAGATTTGCACATTAAAAATTTTCTCCTACTACTTTTCAAAAACTCCATTCCCAAATGAAAAAGTTGTGGTTTTCCCTTGAAAAAGAGTAATGTAATGAATGATCTGAAAATTTTACTTGTAAGCTGGAACTGTATGTGTCTAAACTGTGCTCTACTCTTGCCAGCAGTGCATTCATTGAATATGATACTTGTCTGGTGGCAATAGACATGGATACTGTTTTATGTATATGGTATTCCTTAAGACCCAAACAAACAAGTTGTTATTTTTTGAACTGTGGAAATCCTTAAAGTTTTAGTTATGTGCACTACATAAAAGGTTATAGTTCTAATAAAATACCCATTATATTTTGCTGACTAAGCATTGGGACTTTTTTTAAACTCAGTCTCTCTCTTCCATAAATATACCCACAGCCTGGTCATCTTTTAGAGTATATACCTGTGTTTTGCTTTATATCTACTGGAACATGACATGATTGCAAATAGTTTAGAATCCAGTCTCTGAATCCCTATTTGATCCTTGTTTTCTGGCTTAGATAGTAGCTTCTGTACTTCTGGACACAGATTTCACAGAGTTATTAATAAATCAACTGACAGACGAGTTTTCAACCTCTTGTGGTTATGGAAAAAAAAAAAACACTAAAAAAGAAGAAAAAAAATTGCTACCTGCTTTTAACTGGTCTCCTGTTTCAGAAAATCTCATGCAGGTGGTATGAATATCTACACATTATTTGGTTTTGCCCAATTAAATTTCTGGATGGTAGGCAAAAATCTTTATCCTTGAACTCATGTCAGGGATGGAAATATATTTCCTGAACAATCTCAGGAACCAGCTCTCCAGGAGGAGAAGCTGAAATAGGACAGTCCTGTGGCAGGAAGACATTGGGTGAAAGGAAAGGCTGATGATAGGAAAGGTGGCTCAGATTTTGTGAAGTGGAACAGACTGAAAATATTCTCTTATCAGTAGCTGTCAACTGATACTTCTCAGTCTCATTTTTGGTACAATCCTAATAACACAAGTCCCATCTTTCCAGTGCTTCAAGTGCTCCAAACCATAAGAAATAAATGATAAGAAAACACTACCAATACCTTCAGAATCTAAGTACTTATTTTCTAATAAGACATGTACTGGAAGAAAATGAGTAGAGTGAGCTAGTGGCATAATGTATGGGGACAAAAAGTATAACATAATGAGAATATGACTTCATCCAAGTATTTAACTCATCAGTTATAGCTTTCCTATTAATTTTGGTGCAATAGCTAGCACCACCATTGTCTATGTTACACTTTAAAAAAAAACCCCACCTTTTCTTTAAATTATATATAATTGACACTGAGCCATGATACTGTTTATAAATTTGAAAAGTAAAAATATTTTATTTACATGATTATTTGTTTACTTATTTATTATTTTCTTTCTGGCTACTGAATTATTCGTCACGTTCTTCATGTCTTCAAGATCTTCGGTGAGACCTGGAAATACGCTTTTTGTGAAAGCTGAGATTCTGATACAGTTGGTTTTCTTCAAGCAGTGGATTTTGTGACAAATTTCCAATGTTGTATTTGTGAAGAATAGCAAGAATCAACAGCCGTGAGGGGGAGAGTCTTGTGAGTGGATTTTCTTCTCCTTCTACTGTGCCAGCTAAATGGATGAATCAAAAAAGGAGTGAATACAATATTTTAGGTGTGGTTGGCATGACCTTGCTGAAACACATGGTCTCAATAGGATAGAAGAAACATTTCATCAGCTTAAGCTGGAAATTTCTCTAGACTTGAAAATATTGTTTAGAAGATCCTGACCAGTCCCAGAGTGCTGCTGAACAAATGTAGTTAGTATGAACTCCAAAGGCATTCTCGCTGCTGCAATAAGTGCTATGCAGGTTATTTGCTTTTTATAGAAGCAAAGTAAAGCAGCATACAGGATGCAGTGCAATGTAGCAGTTATGTTGTATGTTGTACTGAAACATGTTTAAACAAGCCCATGATTTATTAAATTGCATCGTAACTGGAGGCAAGTTTCCACTATATTTTCTATTCCACACTCGGGAAAAAATAATTGTATGAAGACATAGTACTTTGGGTGTGCCTTGAAAATATCACTCAGATGTGCGCTAGAGATTCAGGCCATAAAAGTGGGAAGCTGTTAGGAAACATAGTGAATATAATGGCATACAGGAAAAGTAAGTTATGGAATATGCATCCTTCTCCATTATGGTAGGAAAAAAATAAAAATTATATCAATGTTTAAATTAAAATATTTTCCTTTTCTTTCACATTTTGAGAGGGTTCCCAAGACCTTTAAGCTTCAATTACCATCTTGTAGACTCTAGGCAAACTTAGTGGCTTGTTTCTCAAGACAGGGAACAGTCTGAATATTTATGAAAATGAATGTCTTTGTACCCGTCTTCATGGTTTGGAAATTATTCTCAGCCACACAGTTTCTTGCTTTCTTGACTCAGAATCCTTTCTGGTGCCCACAGGTGACTCCAGATTCTCCTGTTTCAGAAAATCTTATCTGTTATCCTGCCTGAATTTTGTGGTTTTCTGTTTGAAACTATTAAGTACATGAGAACTACAAAATAGATGGATAGATATTATCTGCGTTAAAAATTCATTCCATAGAGACATTAAGAGAAACAAACAAACAGAAAACCAGACCAAAACTGCAACACTTTTCATCCTTTGCATTCGTGTTCTGCTTTTTAAACCTTGAGGTGATGTGCATGCTAACATTTAAGAATCTGTCACTGATATTCTGTAACTGTAAACCACACAGTACATTTTGTACAAGATTATCTACATAGTACTATAATACTACATTGCCTACAACATTCTATACAATATGCTATTTCTTTGATTCATTGCTTGGTATAACGCAAGTTAAATAGTGTGAAAACTTTTATGCCTGAATGTGTCCCAAGTTATCTGATAGGAAACATGTCCTTATTGGTAAAAGTGTGCTGATGGTTCCTACTAATACCTTACGTTTTCTTGGGATTACATTGCCATTGTCATTTAGACCAACACTTATATATGCCTTATATGGTTTATACCTTAATAAAATTATTTAATATGTTTTGTTTTACCAGATTCAATTACTATAAACTCATAAGAGTTTTAATACCATTATTTCTTTAATTAGCTCAGGACAATTGCATAGCAAGCAAAAGCTGATAAATACAACAAAGAAAATCTTCAGTTAGAATCACCCAATTTTCTTTTCCATTGCTTGTTGTTTCTGTTATTTTAATTATTAACCTTTCAACTCTGAATAAAAATAATGTCACACAAATGGCAACTAATTTTTCTGTCTGTTCATTACTAAACAATTTGATATTTTTTTATTAAATTTTTATAGATTAACTCAAAATGTCTATGAATGATTACTAAAGAACAACCATTGATAAGAAAAAGTATTTACACCTATTTTTTCTGTGTATGATTTATACCAGCATTATTTGGATTACAGGAGTGAATTTTATTGCAAACAAAAATATTTGTTTGATTTAATTTTGAGTTCATTTTGGTAGAATAAAAATGTAGTTACAAAGTGCCCCTATTAAAATGAAGGTAGACCTTAAGCATTACATCAAAAAAGTATATAATGGGTGACCTCTTTCTGAGCAGTAAACCTGCAGATCAAGGCATTATCTGCTAAATGGCTTCAGTCTCTCTATTTAGTATTAATTTGAACTTTATTATCTCCTGCACAATACTGGATTTTTTTTTTTCTGAAAGACAATAGCTGCAGGCATTCACAATTGCATTTTCAGTACAGGAATACTAAAATATCATAAAAAAAGTTGTTTCAATATCTACATTTGTTTTAAAACATAAAAGGTTGCCCTTGACCTGTAATGTGAATTGCTTATTATTTCTTATTACTTATTATTACTTTTTCTCCAGAGAGATGGTCCTATGTTCCCTTGATAGTCCAAATGCTGAATTTTTGGTGCAATTATATGTACTAAATAGATTTAAAACATGTATGAGAGGAAGAGGAGCATGAGCTTAAGAAAATCGCTGATCCAGACAAGTCTGTATGTGAAATACTTAAAAAGAAAACGTACATGCCTAACAGGGGATACCATATCAGTGTTTGAGAATCTTGATCTTCCAAATCAAGATGCGAGTAATTACCAAAGTCAACAAATTAATTAAGGAGATTGAGATAAAAAATAAAATACTGTAACTGAAAAATCACACAATTTGCTCTTCTTTGTTTTTTTTTCCTCATTCACATCCTGTGAAAACATTCTTAGCTGTAGCTTTTCCAAAGCTCACATGTCAAGGCTTCAGCAAGCTTGACTGTCTTTTCCCAGCCTTCCCAGCGCCCCACTCAGGCCTGCCCTTGGCCTGAGGTCTATTGTATCTCAGCCCAAGTCCATCAGTCCCTGTTCCAGTGATGCCATAGGAATGCCAGACTCCATTCCAGTCCCTGAACTGCTGTCTCCATTTCCCACCTGGGCCTCAAAGCTGACTTGTTACCTTGCTTTTACCTGACGATCTCTGGACTTTTGACAGGAGCTGTTTTCCTGCTCACCATCTCTGTGCTGCCCTGGTTTGTTCACTCCACACTTCTCCCAGCTGCCCTGGGCAGCAGTCCCACTCACACTGGTTTCTTTCAGAAAATTAGGTATTGTAATTGCTATGACTGCAGTCAAGTATGCATCTTAAAAGGAAACAAATAAGAAGAACAAAAAAATCCCCAACCCTATTGCCCCAAACTGGAATGCTGAATATATAGTTAATAGCAGATTGTTTTCTACATAAACCATAGTATATCATAACTAGCTCCATAAGAAGCAGTGTACTTCTAACAGTATGGGTATGTGCAGATTGCATTTAAAATGATACGTAAATCTCATGCCTGCCTTAAAAATATACAAAATTAGTCAATATGGCTAAATATTCTTCATTCTCTACATCATCCTTGTTCACAGATACATCTAAGTTTTGGAGGCACAGTATCCCAGCTGAAGGGTGCAGAACACAACTGACACACACCATAAGTGCTGCCCTCTCTTCATAGTCTACCCCCTGCTCTGGATCATGAGATGTTCAGTCAGTGTCGTTTCAGGCCCACTTCAATTCTTTTATGCTGGTTTCATTGATGTCAGATACAGTGTAAGTAAACAAGCATATTTCAGACCAATGGTGCAGAGTTCTGTAGCTTGCATGCTCAAAAAAATGAGTAGGAGATGAGCACCATTGTACTTCCTAATTACTTTACCATAACTTTCTAATTGTTGCTAGTTATGTGGAAAATCCCTAAAGACTCCTTTTTCATGTGAGGGCCTTTTATCTACTTCTAAACTTTATTTTTAATCTTGTGGTTGATTTGGAAAAAAAACCCAAAGGTAAATAATGTGACAAAACCAGTCATTGCAAAGGATTTTTTCAGCTTGTATTCACATTTCTTCAGATCACTGTGACTGCTGTGAAATGACAAGGTGCATTCTAAAGTTGAAAACCAGAAGAAAGATAAAAGAGAACATACAGAAGGGCATGAGAACTAGCTGAGATAGTACATACTGTTATATTTGAACTCTACATTTGGCTCCACTGTCTTTTTCTCTGAACTGCAATGTTCAGCTGAAATGTTCTTTGGCAACAAGGCAGTCTGGGTTTGGGTTTTTTTTTTCATTGTTTGTGTGATGCCTAGAACAGTGGGGTGTTGGCTTGTGACACTGGCTGTTAGGCAGCCCACAACACAATAAAACTGATAAAGCTAATTTATCATTGCTTCTAACTCAGTGTGTAGACAGAAAAGGCACATTCTTTGGGTTTAATTATGAATATTGGGAGGCATCTTTGCATCTTTAAAATAAAATCCATTGTTCTAAACATTTTTAGTTTAAGATCCTGAAGGGGGACTCAAATTGCAAGGACAAACAAGAACTGTCATTTCTCCCTCCTCTCTCTCTACATTTGTTCAGGGCTGCCAAAGCAGAAGTATTTTCCATTTTATTTCAAGATCTATGATGTTAACACAAGCAGAGGAGAACAGCAGGTAGAGCAGCCACTGCCACTGGTCACGAGTCCAAATACCTAAGCCATCACCACTGACAGTTTTAGGATGCTCCAGTTTGGAGAATATGGTTGATCATTCCTTCCTACATTTAAGAAAGAGTCTAGTACAATCCTGTCTAGACACGCACATGCTGGTGGGGGGGGAAGAGGGGGAGTGTTGTTTTTTTTTGTTTGGTTCGGTTTGTTTTGTTTTTCTCTTGAGAGTATAGTATTGTTCTAATGCTTTTATAGACAAACATTAGTGCCACAAAAATGCAGAATTATATAATAGTTCTGTATTATGCCTTTGTAATGACAAGGCTGTAGCTTTTGAATAGCTAAGTAGGGTGGTGATACAAACAGAAGCACATCACCTAAGGAGAGCTCCAGGACTCAATTTTAATCATCCCTAATGCCTCTGGTCTGCTGTGGGGGTTGCACACTGTAATTAGTTGCAAAGCACTTTACTGTAGGAACATAGTGTGGGAGCCAAGGATTAACATCACTACAGAAGCATTTGGCTCCATTTTTTCTATTGACTATTTGGAAGTATTGCTTCTAACAACTGGTTCATCAGAGGAAAAAGCTTTTCTGATTAAGCAATTGCAGCACCGGATTTAAACAGTTTTCAGAGCTAATGCATTTTCATCTCACAGAAAGGAAAATTCCAAGGGTCAAATTAATCTGTTCTCCTTCACCTCTTAAATGTGCAATGGCAGAAACTGTAGATCAGAATTTGTCCCTAACTAAGCACAAAGTGTGCCATAAGGATGAAGGTAATTGTCTTCACGAAATCATCCTTTGACCTCATTGTTGCAGATAGTATTATTTATATCTTTTGCTCTGTCTATATTTTCAGTATCACAGTAGTGTCCAATGTGTGTTCAAGAGTGTTCTGCAAATAGTGTTCTACGAACACTTCCTAATCTGATGAATTACTTTTAGCTTCATGTTCATATTGCCTTGTCCAACCCTTTTTTTTCTATCGCTCAGTTCTTTGACCTAGCATAAGCTGCTTCATGACCTTGGCTCATTTATCTTTTCTACTGTCCTTCTAAGTTCACTTTTTCCCTTTTTGCTGGAATGGCACACAATCTAAAGTTCTGCAAATGATATATGAATATCATCAAAATTCTAGAGTGTCTGGACTTACTAATGTCTGAGAGACTACATACTAAGGACCTGTTCCCTTTTTTTAATAGATAATTTTGTGATATGTATCCCCGCATGTGATTTTAGAGTCCTTGGGTGTGGGGTGAAAAAAGCAGAAATAAAAAGTCCTGCTACTCACCATCCCACTGCAGTAGGCATAAGGTCAGAACCTAATAGTGTGCAGTGCTTTTTACATGCTCTTACAATTTAAAAGGGCATTTCAAGTCTTAGTATCTTTCAAAAGGTAGTGGCATTTTCAAGACTGGTTGCAATGCTACTTTTTTTAAACTGAAATAGTCTATCCTCAAATTTTATCTCTTTCCACTTGTTCTTCGTGGTTCAATACAGCAAGTCTTTACTCTTGTATGTCTTACACAATTCTAAGGTGTTCATTCAGTGTGACTATACATCTAAGAAAGTAGTTCCCAGGCATTTTAAGGTTCTGTGAAACAACACAGAAAGCACTGGAATAGTCTTACTTCTTCCCTGCTCTGTCCTTCCTGTCTTTGCAAGTTTTCATTAATTAAGTCCTGAGGAACCCCTGCAAATTAACCTGCAGCAGATAAAAAAAAAGTATTTCTTGTCAGTTTCCTACTCTCACGAAAGCAAAATGGGTAGGGGATGATGGAGCATGGGGAGTAAAGAACTGCATCTCTCAGAGTGAGGGCTGTCTTAAAGTGTTTATACAATTATGAATTCATTTTGAAAGATCAGTTTTGTAAAGTGAGATAAAGAGAAAAATGAGAAAAATCAATTTTGCACTACCATGGACTTATGATACTCAACATAACTGTTTTTCTTTCTGTGTTTACCTCTAACATGTAAAACTCTATTTTTATTTTAAAGAATCTTAGACTATCAGTAGTGTGCAATGGAAAACTGCATGAACATTTTTTATGCCTCAGTAAATAAATAACATTGGTTTATATCTGTATGACTAAAACTAAGAAAGTTTCTGCAATTATGTATTTCATCTGCTAAATAATGCTGCAATTTGAATTTGGAAAAGGACCTTTAGAAAAATAAGGATTTGTTCTCAATTATTAATTATCAAATTAATACACAGGAATAGCCTTTTGAATATATTCTACAGAAACAAACTTTTAGACATCAAAAGGCCATTTCAGTTTCACAAGGAATTCAAAAATCAAGAAATATGCTTGTTTCAGCCTAAAGTGTTAAAAATTACATAATGCACAGACTTCATAGGAAAACTGGCTGAAGGAATGATTTTGATGGTGTATTGTGTCATGCGCTAGTGAGAATATACATACTGAGAAACAAATTGGTGCTGCGGTGAAAGGAATAATGACTTAAAGGAATGAGAGGCTCCCTTTCTTCCCTTATCAAACACACCTAAAGCCAATAAAAGAACACTGTTGTTATTTTCCATCCATGTGATGTCTCCTCATCATCATCTTAAGTAGACAACACTGATATAACACTATGACAACAAATCCTATGTTATCTTTAGTCAGCTGATGCCATTGGATTAATTTACTTCAACATCCTGTCTCCTTCTGTTCAAAACATTATTTCTGAAATTTTACTAACATCTGTAACTTATTGGGTTTCAGTAGACATTTCTTGAAGAAAGGTATAATTGTTGCTGTTTTTATAAAATAAATGAAATTGTTCCCCCGATTAAGCAATTTATGAGTACACCTGCTATATTACTTATACTGAAATACATTCTTTCTGGTGTGACATAATTTAGAAAAATGTCATAACTCACCTCACCTTTTAGATGTATATAGGGCTAGCCATTTTTTCTTTGGTGCTGTGGTGTTTTTCCTTGTAATGAATGTATTGTCTTTTGTGGGTTTGTTGTTGTTGTTGGGTTTTTTGGTTGGTTGGTTGGTTTTTTGCTTCTTCTACTTCCCACATAAAAGCCATGGAGATTCATACAGAGGAACTTTTAGATGGCATGAAATGTGACTTCAGGTCAAATCCAGTGATTATTTATACCAAAACAGCAAGACATATTATATTTTATACTGGTTTAGGATGGGAATTACAATATTGAAGCTATTGTGGAAGGAAACCACTTGTCATCATTGCACTACTAGAAATCCAGTCTTCATTGTGTTAGCTGTATAGACAAATCCACCTGCACTGGCTGAATATTTCCTTTTAACATTTGTGTGATGTTCAGTAGACCATTTATAGGTTCATTTTATTTGAGGAAATGTACCATCATTTATCTCATCCTGTGCAAGACTTACATGTCCTATGACAGTTTTCATTTAAATGCTTATTATTCACTTCTTTTTTGACTTCCCATTCTTTCACAGTCCAGTCTAAGTGATGGAATTTCTCCATTTAGTCATACTTTTCCCTTTTGTAGAGATTCCATTCCTCTGCATAGCTGAATTCATTCTATTTATATACAAACTAATCTTGGCAGGTTAACTCCTTGATTAGTTACATCTGTAGACACTGTAAGCCTGCAAGCTTTTGCTTGTTATCCATTTTCAAACCTTTTATTTGGTATGTGAAAAGGGCAATACTGCCATTTTCATTCTGAACAGGTATAGCTCACAGTCACAGAACATTAAAACAGATGACCCTCCTTGTCAGTTTTGGAAATGAAATGACTATTTGTTTGACAGTGGCTTTCTTTTTTTTTTTAAATGCAGCAATAGCTCCTTTATATGTGGTTGGTACAACTAAAACAGTTCTTGTTTTCCTATATAGCTAGGCAGTAATGTAATTAAAACATACACCTCTGAAATAAGAGACATCATAGTCTTTTATACTTGATTCAAACTTTTAAGCTTTGTGTTTTTGTTTTGTTTGTTTGCTTTAAGTTCCTTTCTTAGTTTTGTTTATGTAACCTGAGATAAGCTTACTCTTTTTCACTCTTGTAAAACCCCAGCAAGCTTTTCCTTTCTCTATGAATTTACTTGATGCTGTACCAGTAACACTTTCAAAATGCTGTTGATGTTATTTTTCTTGTGTGAATTCATCCATCTGGTAGGTGGTCAGAACAGGCTCTCTGTAAGGTTTGAACCACTTATTTGACCTGCAAGGTAAACTGTGAGCAAGTTGGTAAACAGAGGAAAGTGACTCAGCTTCGGCTCTGTAAAGAGACTATTTAAATCAATGAAGGCATGCTATAGATGTATGAAAGCGTGGGATGGGCTTCACTCCATGCTTTCTCTTTTGCTATTTCACGAAACTGATTTTTCATCACCCAACACTATCCCTGCACAATAACCCATTAATTGAAATCTCTTATGAATAGCTGTGATCTTTCATATTAATCAAACCTTGTGGTCTTCTTACCTAAGGTTTTTATTCTCTTAGTTAACACTTGCATAACTGTTTGCTACTTCCACCTTTGCTGAGGATGCTTGGCTTTGTTGCCAGGTGGCAGGACCTAAATCTTTCCTTTATTTTACTGTATTTCCCATTTCTGCTTTCTCACACTTATGGGATGCAGCAAAGCATGAAGTTCTTTACTGAAAATTCTCATTTATTCTCCTGATTACTTGTATTCTATTCCTTACTTCTCTCATCTGGCATAAAAATTTCTTAGCTGTTACGCATTTAGCACTTCCAAATCTGTTCCCAAATGTCCAGATGTTATTAATTAGATCTGGGAAATATGATGCAAAACCCCCTCTCTGAATATTAGCTGGAATTTAAATATGAATGAGGATCCCTACTTGACCTTACTGAGGGAAAGAGTGTCAGAAATTCTGCTGGGCCATCTTACAACTGTATTTATGGCCTCTTCTGATAACTGAATGTGCTAATTTTTTGAATGAAAGCTTTCTAATTGCACACAAAATTTTTAATGTTCAAAAAATACTATGTTTTCAGTGAATAACTAAGGCATCATAATACTTTGGTTGAAAAAGCCAGGTAAAAGTGAATTTGGGAAAGCAAACACAAAGCTTTATAGAAGGTATAATTTGTTCAGTTTGGGCCTAATTACTACAAACTTATTTTTAAAGTGAAAATCTGAGATAAGGGATGTAACTTTCAGGTTTTGTTTTTTTAGTTTGGTTTGCCTTTTTTTTTGACAGGTCGGAACTATTTTTTATTAAATGTAGGTGGAAATTTTCAATCCATGTTACTTTGGAGAAGTGCTGCTATTCCAGTGCTAGGTAGGGAACTAACTGAGAGACTGGAAGCTATGGTGTATAAGAACATTTGTTATGAGAAAAGAAGATGTCATGAATGTCTCCAGGGCTGACTGTCTCTAATCTGTCCTCCCTTCTTCACTATCAGTTTTTATCCCACCCAAAATCACCTGTGATATGTTTGTTACCAACTGAGCTAGCCAGCAAGTAACTAACACAGCTTGTAAAGGAACTCTGTATTCAGAGAAGCTTTGAAAGTTCTGCAGGTGGAAGAAGTACAAATATTTAATTCCTTGTTTAGTCTGAAGTGCTCTCTAGTACCTGTCATATATCTTAAACAGGGGAAACACCTTTTTTTTCTGTTGTTTGCAGACACAGATAAACTGGGGTTTGTGAAATAATTACTTCCAAGGCTTTGGGGTCACTCAACATATGAGCAGGGTACTGATAACCTTATTTATAAGGAACAGTTCTCTTTCAGTATTATTATCAAGACTGTTAGTCTTTGTTTTCTCTTCTTCCAAGGACAATCTGTTGGGACTAATCTTGTTAGAGATTGAAGTGTGCAAGAGTATAGAGTGCATGGCCTGCAGATGAACTTTGAGAAATGTAATTGCCACAGGAAGGTGTTGGAAAGTATGGAATAATTCAGGTTAGGCTCCTTTTCATGATGCTTAAGGTTTTGCTAAAAAGATTTCAGTATAAGATACAGAGTAAATTTTAATAAAAAATCCAGTATATGTATATGAAATTAAAAATATTATATGTACATTAAGGTACATATCTACTGAGTGAGTCATTGAGAGAAATCTTGTTATTTCCTAATGCAGACTAGGTATTGAAGCTACTTTGGGGACTCACATCTCCCTGGTGTCAAAAGCAGAAAGTGGGCTTTCTCTGACCTTGGTTATGACTTTCCAAACCTTTTTGGATACACCAGATATATGTACATTTGAGAATTTTTTTTTCCCTCTGCCTCAGAATAATTCAGCGATAGACTCATCATGCTCCCTTTTATTGTCTTCATTTTCTGTGAGTTCTGTGAGTACTCAAATGCTCAATTAACAAAAATGTAAAATTGTCATTAATAATTCTGTTACTTATTAAGTATTTTAGTACTGGGACACATTTCTTGTTAAGTGATACCTTCTAGGTGTCATCTCTGATAATTCAGGCAGTGATGTTAGAGTAAGCAACTTTGCTGGCGCATAGTTCTTTTCAGGGTTTTTGTGATCTAAGCTACTAGCAATGCAACAGAAAGACTATTAACTGGAGGATTTGATAAATTTGATTCATGTGAAAATATCTTATTTTGGGCTCAGAAATATGTTAATCTGGAAGTAATCAAGAGAAACTCCCTCAAAACATTCAGAGAACAGGTGAAATTGGCATTTTTCTCATTCCATTCATTACAATATTCATTCCATACATTATAATTTTAAACTTATTACAAGTCAGTCCAATTCTTCAGCATAATGTTAGTCTCCTGCTCCTTCTGTTATCTGTTTCAAGACTGCACATTTTTTAATATCCTTTTTTCTCTATCAGTGTTAGAATCTTGCCCTGCTCTTTTCTTAATACTCTCCAATTGTTCTTATTGCATGTGTGTGCAGTAAGTCTTAATCACATAGTGTTGAAGATTGCTGTGGCTCTATATAGACTTTCAGACTTACAATATCAATAGTGGACATCTACGTATATGAAGATTGAGATTTCTCTTTTTAATCTGTGCATTTCAGTCTGTAAAATAATTAAAACATGCATAACTGTACATATGCTTCATGATGATTCTTTCTTATCAGGTTCACAAGTCATAACTCAGCATTTAAACTGCATTATAAATGTCACTTCAGATATGATATTGACTAAGATTTCTTAAAGGCAAATAGCTATATTATACATTAGGTATAGTTATATTATAGTTTTACTTCTGTCCTTAGATCTGTACTTTTTATGTCTTTAGATCAGATTGTCCTCATTTCAATATAGTCAAATGAATAATAATGTACATAGGATAATACGACCATTATTTAAATTGGAATGGCCTTCTAACCTGTACTCAGAGAAGTTCTTATTAGGTTATTTTCTCAGTGCTTTGTCCAAAGGTGAAAATTTCAGAACTTCTTTGAGAATTCAATCACCCTTCTGATTAAAAAAAACCCCAACAAATAATAATAATAATAATTATAAAAACAAACACCAAACCACCTTACTACCTAATCAGTATTTTCCAGAAATTAATTATCCCAGGAAAAAGGGAACTGTGCACTTGTGAGGGGAGTATATCCCCATTTCCTTTCTATTCTCTGATCAGGGAGCTGTAGAAATCCATACCAGATCTCCTGAACCTTTTCCAAGCCAAACAGACCCTGTGCTCTCAGCCTGTCCTTACAAACCCTGTGCTCCAGCAATTGAATGTCTTGGTGGCCTCTGATGGACTTGCTCTAGTTTGCCAGTATCTGTCTTGCAGTGGGGAGCCCAAAACTGGCCATAACATTCCAGATGCAGTCTCAGAAGTGCTGAATAGAGGGGGGAAATCACTTTCCTGGTTCTACTGACTACAATCTTAATAATGCAGCCTGGGATGTGTTTGGCCTCTCTCCCTACAAGGTCACATTGCTGGCTCATTTTCAACTTATTTTCCACCTGCATCCCAGATTTCTTTCTTCAGAACTGCCTCCTAGACCACTCACTTCCAGGCTATACTGTCTGCCTGGTATTATTCCAACCTGGATGAAGAATGTTGCATGTGTTTTTATTTAACTACAAGAGGTTCCTGTCAGATCATGGCTCCAGCCTGACCAGGTCCCTCTGATGAGCAGCCCTGCCTCGAGCAAATTGCTTGCTCTTCTCAGTCTGACATTGTACACAAAAGTGCTGGGAGTGCACTTCATTCCACACACCAATCACTGAATCACAGAGTAGGTGATTTTTTGTGGGATGTAAGAGAAGTTTGTTCCTCAACATGGGTTGAGTTCTATGTTCACAAAGCAGTATTTCACCTGCCATTTAGGAATGATATAAATTCAGCAAAGAAATGTCTGCCATCCATCTTTAAAAACCACCAATATGTTATTAGATATAAATTGGTATAAATTTGACTTTTCATTGTTTTTTTGAAGAGAAATATTTTAAGGTCAGATTTTGTTACAATTAGAAAATATTTTTGGGTTCCTCTACAGCATGAAAAATCCCTTTAGAATTTGTCCTCACTAAAGAGTTTCCCTCAACCAAAGCTTATTACTTGAATTCATTAGTTGATCAAGTATATCTTAGTGTATCAAAGAGGAGTTAATGAAATAGTGTAGGGTTTGGACATTTCTTGTGAGAGTTTGTTGTTTTGCCATAGTTGATTGTGGTGGGGTTTTTTTTGTTTTGTTTTCTTTTTAAATATTAACCCCAAACTTTTAGACTTCTCTTGTTTTACTCCATTTGGCTCTCGGAGTCATGAGGGCACTAATAGGCCTTAATAGTTCCAGTCAGGTGCACCCTGTCCCATGTACCCAGTGTGCTCAGCTGAGTTCAGTTCTAGGAAGCCAGTTCTCAGTGAGCTATGTCCAAGGTGTGCCTATCCCCTGCCCTGTCTGCTTTCTGTATGACTTCATGCCCAACCTGCAGGCACCTTGTTTCCTGGATGTCCCTCTCTGAGGTATGCTATGACTTGTTTCCATGCTTGCCTTTGAGCCTGTCTCTTGCTGTTCCTGGCTGGACCTCATGAATTGGACTCCATGAATTGGACTTTGGATCTGTTGTTTTCATTTTCCCTAGTCTGGAAACATTGCTGGACCTTGTTGCCAGCAGCTGGCTGTGGTCAAAGCCTGTGGAACATGACCTGTTCTGGGGTCACCCTGCTCATGGCCAACCTTCCCTTAGGGAGCGGCTTCACTTCTCTGATCTCTGACATAAGCATGCTAAAAATCTATAACAAATTAATCCTGAACAGATGTTCTTGTCATCTTTTTAGTCCAAATTTTAATTCTATTTGGTCTCTTGCACTTTTATTCTCCAAATAATTTTACAGTTAACATAACTGATATTTCTCCCTTTGCTGTAGGGGCTTACTGGCAGATCACAAGCAGAACACTTAACTAACACAGTGAAACATAAAATATCGAGGCTGATTTTTCTGAAGAAAACAATCTCTGCTTTTCCATAAGTCCTCATAATCAATGTTTTAAAGACCACGAAAATGAAAATAAATGATTGTTAAAAGAAAAAAAATATTTTTTTAACAACTCCACATAGAAGAGAAGAAGGTGCCTTGTTGTGGTCAGCTGAGCTAAAACAGAATGACAGTACAGTAGGTACAAATAGCCATGTCTGATTTGGTTGAATTTTATATCCACTTAACATGTATTTTGCACCAGTAGAGAAAGACATAAACAGAAAGCTGAGACTGAATTTGAGGCTAGGGTACAAAAACAACTTTAGTTGAAGCTTACAGAAAAATTCATCTATGGTTCTTGGAGTAAACTTTAAATCCCTATTCCCCCATCTTTTATGCACTCCACTTGAAAAACAGATTGCTTTGTATTATGAAGACTATACGAAAGTAATATTGCAATTTCTCTTCTTTCTTATCTGAAATAAGAGAATCCTAACGGTTTTTTTATCCATGTGCATTAAAAACAACACAGCATAACAAGAAGTGAATCTGTTTCCACATCCTATGGAATCTGTTCCTATTTTACTTTGCACTGAGGGTTATGCAAGAGTTAGGGAACAGACCTATTTTTGAGAAGTAAACTCTAACTAGGTCAACAGGAGAGAGTGATTTGTTCTCTGAAGCAGCCACTCCCCCCTGGTTTACCTCATGTTAGTCTCAAGGGACTCGTTACCTTCTCACAAACTAACAGGCGGCAACAATGGAATTTGTAAAGAGTATTTCAAATCCATTCCATTACAAATATTTACTGGTGTTTCTATATATTGCTTTATGAAATGTTGTAGAAGTATTTATGGTAACTCTTATTTTTGAGTATTTGTAATAAAATGTTAAATGTATAACATTGGTTTATTTATCCTTTTAAATGTTTTTGTTAACTGGATCAGAGGGCTAGGAATTAATTTTCTCAACTTTCTGTTAGACTTCTTGGTAGTTCTTTTTATCTCTAACACCTTCTTACCTGATACCAATTTTAACGGTTATCCTCGTGTTATCTAGTACAGCTGTACTACTGTTTATTCAGGAGGCATTTAAGCCTTGCATTATTGTAAGTTTGATTAATGTAAAACATTAAAATGTTAATCCCGAAGGCCACAAGAAACACTTGAAGACAATAGATAAATAGAAATACAAGACCTTTGGATAGTTTGTTGTTTTTTTTGTTTGGTTGGTTGTTTTTTTCTTAGTTTGTTTTTGTTTTTCTTTCTTTTTTTTTTTTTCTTGTTCTATTTTAAAGAGTTGACCAGAAAAATTGCTCTACTTTTAGGACATATTTTTTCAAGTTGTTCTCAATGTGATTGTAACACTAGTTTTAAAACATGTCTCTCCTTCAGCAGTTAGGCTAAGGCAGAGAAGATATGGCTATGATGTCTCTCTGCTAATCAATGTTACTTAGAACCATTGTTCTCCTAAATACACATATCTTGGAATGAGGCAGATAGAAGGATACTGTCATACTCCTGATTATCTGTAGCTATTGACCTAAATATGTTTTGGATTAAGAATACTTTTTTCCTATAATGAGACTTACCTCCCTGCAAATGAGTGTAAAGTAAGATAAGTTTGTTGTGCTTCACCAGTTAGAGGATCTGAATTAATATTTCAAAGCAGGAAAAATACCATAGTTTATAACAAGGCATAAGGAAGAAACAAATTATAATCTCTCTGGTACTGTAGATTTTCTTATACTTGGCATGCCAGGCAAGCTATGCAAATTTCCTGGCAACTAGATTGTGTTTTCAGTTATAAAAGGACATTATAAAAAATACCTCATCACATTGTTTCTAAATGCTATATACTTGCTTTATAAAAACAACATATCCTTTCACCCTCAGTATGAATAATTGCCTGTCATTTCCCATAATATGTTACTTTGTGTGAATAATGGTCAGGATCTTGCTGCAGATGATAATTGATCATCAGTTCAGGGAGAAATTCTGGAGGAGCATTGATATTCATAAAAAAAAAAAATAGATGACAAAACCACACTGTGCTTATGAAACAAATGAATGCGACTGGTTACTGAAAAGCAGGTTGTTCTTGTTCTTTGAAAGGTACTGAGACTCGCCTCTTTCCATGTCATTGAGAGTCCTTTCTGACTGTTTTCTTGTTGTGCTCCTGTGCAATATTCAGAAATACTGAGGGAGTCCAGGAGTGTGGCACCCTGAGTGCTGGCACCAACACTAACACAAGGGTGCAGCTTAGTCATTTCTCTGCTAGCCGACTAAACTTGTATAGTACCTGTAGTAAATACCTATTATTCAAAAGAGAACTCAAACAATGCAAGTGCATTTTGGTTCCTGACCTCTGCTTTCGCTCTGTTTCATCTATCCCAACTCCATTTGCCTTAGAATCTAAAGTTTCCAGACTCTGCAACCATTACAAGCCCAGTACAGAAGTCCTTTCTACCCTACTCTGCAGTACTGTCAGCCCAGGCCTTGCAGGCTTTTTGTATCCCAGCTTTTCAAGATGTGACAGTCTGAGTTCTTTTGCCTTTTTATTATAAACATACAGGCCTTGGCAGCTAAATTTCCTGCACACTGAGATCACAGACACAGAAATAAGTTTCAACTCATACAGTATGCAAACAGAAAAGTGAAAAGATTTATTGAAAGTGAAATACAGAGGGATAAAAAAAGAAACCAAACCATGAATAGAGGAGGGGGACCAGAATAGCTGGCAGAGTTGCCCAATAGAAGTTCATGTTTCTACATCTTCCTCTGAGTAGTCCTCCCTGTCTAGCCAGAAGAGTAGCGTTGTCTGGAAGGTCTGTCTCCCAGACTTCACCCAGAAATATCAAATAGAAAGCTGCTAGTGTGAGGCACGCAAAGAACTAATTGAGGGGGGTCTGCCCTTGAATCCTGTATCTCAGTTCAGAAAATCCTAGGTGAAAAGCAACAATCCTGAATTTTCCAGGAGGCAAGGCTGTGTGATTTGCTGCAGGACTGAGGGGGAATACTAGGAGCCGTGCAAGTCAGTGTAAGAATAGGGCTCTGCAGGTGATGCGTTTGAGTCCTCCCAGGCACCTGCACCCCGGGTGAGACACACTAAAGAAGGAATATATAGTTTTAGTCCCTGAATGAATCCTAGTAATTTCACATGTTCACCAACAATGAACAAGGTAAGGACTATTTAATCCATTTTTAACACACATATATAAATATAATTCTGTATTAAGAAATGGATTTTTATAAGGACTGCTGTCAAAATGTCAGCTTTAGAAAATGATGAAAATTGAATACATTAAGTTCTGTGCCAACAGTGAGCAAGGATCCATGAGGTGAGCTGAGCAAGAACAGAGTCAGAAAGAGAGATCTGTTCGCTGTGTAGTCTTTAGACCCTTCCCCTTCACAGCCCCCAAAATGATACTTTTGTGCTAGCTGTAACTAACACTAAGAGGAAAAAAGATACAACTGAAGTACAACCTCTCTTTACTAAACCACATCAGCCATTATGGCACAGAAATCCATCCCTTAATGCTGTTTCACCAGCTGGTTTTGATGACAGTGCTGAAACTTTAGGTGACATTACAAATGAAGGAGATATTGTGGAAGTGTGTAGGCTCAGCACTTTGTTGTCATTAGTATCAGCACAATTTATATAGTTTTATTCTTCAGGGTGAACATATTGTGAGCCTACTAAAATCTCTGTGAACAGTTGCTGGATTTAGAACAGTTTAACTAAAAGGAGCAGCTAGCATATCAGTTTTCTTGAATATTTTTATAGGACTAACATTCTGATTATCAACAATCAGAACACTACTGAAAAACGAATTAGTTATAGTATTGAAATACTTACGGCACTTCTTATTTTTATTTGTATAAAATTTGAAAACAACAACACACATCCTTTAAGCGCAATTTATGTGACTTTTTATATATTTACAAATGCAAGGGTGCCACTAAACTAACCTAAATAATATAGTAGTTCTTGAATGACTGGAAACTGCATGAACTATTTGGAAAATGCACCATTAATGATATGATAAGGAATATATCCAAACTGTAATAAGAACTTAGTTGCTGTATTTTTTGTCCTTTCTCGTGAGGCTTGTTCTTTTCATTTTTTTTCCCCATATGGTTAGACACCAAACGAGCAAAAATTATCCCATGATGTTTTTATCTATAAGTTAGAACAAGAAGGGACTTCCAGTTGTTCATACTTGAATGATTAAAAAAAGTAATTAGGTCTAATTATTGATACTTTCTGGAAATATGACTAAAAACAGAGAGCAAACTGTCTTTCTATCTCTACAGCTTTCTAAGCTAATCAAAATTCTATGCAGATCAAAAACCACAGATGTTTTCCCAAAACATTTGGCCACAGACAAAATAAGGTAGCTTGGAACCCTACCAGCCTGATTATTTTATCTGAATGACTTTGACCATTTTTCTTATTTTATATTTGTTATTGTTTTTTATATTTTTAAATTTTAAATTATTATACAGCATGAAAACACACAAAGTCATTCAACAACATGAAACAGAACCATTTTATTTTTTCTGTGTGGGAAGTGGTTGGTAAGCCCTCTAAGTCACGGATTAATCAATCTTATATTTCAGATTTCATTTTTCTTTGTTTAGGACTGACTTTGATGGATACCATATATTTTCACAATCCTTTCCACAGACCAAGTAATTGTTCATCGGGACACTCTTTAGAAAATTCTAAAGCAGTCTTCCAAAGATCTCAAATAACACATATTATTTGGCTATCAAAAGTAAATGAGGATCAATTTTGTTGAAGAAAAAAATTCCCTATCTGTAACGTAAATCTTGTTTGATGAGGTTTTTCTGTTGTTTTCATTTGTTTGGGTATGTTTGTTTTTTAGAGGTCTTGACTGTTATTTTTTTTTTTAATTTTATTTTATTTTAAATTATAGAAGCCTGGAATTGAGCAAAGTAGGAAAGTGTCAAATGTTTTAAAGAAGTGGAAGTTAATTCTCCTTTAGATGTCAAGTATGCTTTTATGAAATAAAGGGTATTTTTTAGCAAGGCACTTTATTTTGTATTTTCTGCTTCTTTTTTCTTTCTTCTTTTTCTTTGTATGAAAGCCATGAAATAATTTGAAGCAAGTTTCCCTACTTCAAAATTAGATTTTTAAATTTAGTACAGTTCATTTTCAATATGAAATGTCACTGCCATCTTAAAAATAAAAAAAAAACTCCAAAACACTTCCTTCCAGCTGTCATTTAGCCTTGGAACACACATGCTACCTAAATAATGTCCAGCTTTAGCTTTAGGGTCTTGTTACTCTTGTGCCTGTGAACACCTCCAGGCTTCTAGACATTTACAGAATTCCAGAGTCCAATTAGTTCAAAGTCAGTTCACACATAGACTTCCTCCAGACAGAGAAATTAGGCATTCAAAACCTCTTAAAAGAGTAGAGTTTAGAGGTAAACTATTTCTGAGCACATAACTATGGGTGGCTATATGTAAACTCTTAACTGGAAAAGCCCATGAGTGGTAGTCTAGCTGCTGGAATTTTGCATTAATATTTTGACAATGAGTTGTCTTCACAAAGCTTAAACAGACATAATCAGGAGAATACTGAATAATGAGAGTATGAATATATATTCTCAAAACTTCAGTGAAATATTCTATTTCTTAAAAAGGAAGAATTTGGTATCCTCTCCTATCCTCAATCTCCTATCTCCAATCTTTAGCTAACTCTGCTTTGCAGGCAAGTTTTTTGGTCTCATTCTGATGCAACATGCTGATTATGTTCATATAACTGGTAGCTGGTACCTGTTTTTGATACCTTTCTGAGAACTAAATATATAAAACCTTCTGGTATTAGTTACCAATTTACTGTAAATTTACTGTGCTTTCTATACTTCAGACATTCAAATATGTGGAACATTAGGTGTGATGTAGTTAAAGCCTAATGATGGAGCAAATATATTTATATATATAAATTAATAACAAAATAGAGATCTACTAAGACTTCTCCTGTATTGCAGCTACAATTTCCTTCTATTTAAAGAAATATTTTTTAAGCAGTCCCTCATGAGATCTTAAAGGCATATCTTTTTAAAACTAACTCATTTCAGAAATCATCTCAAACTCTTTGAGCATCTTAAATTAAAAACAAACACACTGGGTTGTATTTACTTCACAGAGAGATATAAAAAACTCTTACTGCTGATAAAAGCAATGAAAATGCAAATAATTTTTGTTGTTTGTTTCTGTCTTAAGTTCTTAATAGAAGCAACACAGCTATTTGCATATGAAAATAGATGGAAATGAGTGGTCTAGCACTTGGTTTTGAAAAAAAAAAATCAATTTCTTACAGCCTAAATTTCATCTGAGTTTTTCTGAAGAGCATTTTGCAGTTCATGAATAATAATTTTCTAGAGACAACTATTCAGAAATGTTAGGCATAAGTATTTAAGTGGTATATAATCTCTGACTATGATGCTATGTCCATGTTTGTTTGGGATTTTGTCCTTTGTTTAAATATGAATGTTTGCCTTATAAAGACTTTTGACAGATGAGAGGTTTTATTTTTGCAGAGTCAAATTTGTAGATGCACATACTCCATAACAATTTTATGTAATTCCTTTGTCTGATGGATCATGTTGAAGGCTAAAACTGTGCGCTCCTTAAGTATACATCTCACCTATAGGTACAATGAGTAGGGTAGTTGACATCAACAGACAATGAACAGATCTATAGTAATAGGTACTCTATTGCTTAAGAGGTTGACATTTAGGTTCAGATGAAAAGTGAAAAAATGCACAACTTTGTTTACTCTGTAATAATAGCAGATTTGTAACTGTGCTTAAAACATGCCCTTACAGCACCTTTTTTTTTTCCACCAGAAAGCCCCCGTAGAGCCATGTTAGTTTTTATTCACATGTTCTAACAAAGCCAAGTTTTAAGCTGACACAGCTCTTTTAAAGGACTTCACTTTCAAGTGCAAGATTTTAGAGCTTACAAAGCCCAGATCAATATCTTGTTCTAATCTCTCAAGGGTCCTTAATTTTTCTTGCCTTACTGCAACAAGAATGATAAATGTCAGTTGTAGATGACACTGAGCTGCAACACTCTTTACTTGTTCCATCTTCCTACTCACAGATAGTTATTTAAGGTTCAAACTGGTATATTTTTTTCATCA
This sequence comes from Dendrocincla tyrannina, assembly GCA_035047865.1. NCBI lineage: Eukaryota > Metazoa > Chordata > Aves > Passeriformes > Dendrocolaptidae > Dendrocincla > Dendrocincla tyrannina. The sequence continues at coordinate 53,257,197 of JAWWMP010000132.1, read as the reverse complement.
CTCATTCCCCCTTAGTTATTATGAGAAAGGCTATCAAATAACTCATAGAGTGATGTTTATTCTGGATAGAAGAAATAGCACAGAATGTGGTAGAATATGCAAATTTTTCAGTAATTTAGACTGAAAACATAGTATGGTGTTGGATTAAGAGGTAAATTATCTTGAATTATTTTAAATAAAGATGAAGTAGGTATAGTACTCATTCTTTTTTTTTTTTTTCCTAACTAGAATTCATCTTGAAGAAAATACAAATATTTTTCTATAAGAGGTGGAGGAAAATCTGTGCATGTTCTAGCGCTCACTGATCACTGATCAGATTTGTGTAAAATTAGTTTAAATTCAATTTATTTTTATTTCTAGGTATCTTTATGCTATAGTCCTTTATTGATCTTTGTTTGTTACTCTTTTCCAGAGAAAAGGAAAAGAAGCAGACATGGTTTACTATTAGAAGAGGTTCAAAATGTGCAACAGTTTTTTTTGATAGTTTGAATGCATGTTTGAACTTTCCACTCCTGCACTGAATACAGTTAATGAAGAACATTCTAAACTGCATTTATGCTGCATATCATGTAGATTAAATTCTGATTTCCTAATGAAAAATATGGTGAAGATACACAATGTGATCTGTACCATATGAAAAAGCAGCAAAGAATAAGAACATTCAGGGTCAATGGTCATGAGAAATGGGAAATAAGGTAATATTAACATTGGATATTGTTTGGAATTTGAATAGAATGTTCAAAGGCCAGGACAGAAAAGCTCAGTTTTGAAATAAGACATCAAGAGACTAGTGAGTGTCATTATGCACAAAGAGATGGGAAACATATATAAACAAGTGGAAGGATCCTGAGAAAGTTGGACAAAGTGGTGATGTTCTTCCATCCATCTGTATTTCATACTGTAAGTGTCCCTGACCAGTGCAGTAGATATTCACAAAAACATGCATGAGTATTGTGTGTTTGAATAGTGGTAAGGTACCAAGTCCTTCAAACTGCAGAGATTAAACATCTGTCTGGACTATTTCAACACCTCATGAGAATTTTAGCTCTGCATGTTTCTCTAGCCGCTACTGTAATGTGGTAGCTCAGTTTAAGCATCTGAAGAGCAGTGGTAATTCTGCAAATTTATTAAAGAAAAGAGCCAAGTGAGGGTTGAGCACCTTCACATGAGTTTTTCAAAATAATTTGGTTTTTGTACATAGCCAACTGATCTTCAAGCTACAGATCCCGTAACAAGTGTCTATACCACATATGCTGACACATCCTTAAAGATGTGACCAAAAACCTATACTAAGTAGTATTGATGTACAGTGAGAGAACTGTGGACAGTAGAAAATTCTGGAGATTTCAATTGAGAAGTCCTTTTGCTTTAGGAATAGTTTTCTATGTATTAAAGAATATTCCTTTTAGTTATTGGTATAACAGAGGCATAGCATTATAGTTTTTTTTTAAAATGGTCTATAAAACATTACTATTAGCACAATTTTCTTCCCTTATAGTATTCTTCAATTTTCTAATGCAACTAATAGAAGCCCAAAAAACTTAGCATAAGTTGTTGGTTTTGTTAATTTTTTCTTCTTTTTTTTTTTCTTTTTTTTTTTTTTTTCTCATTCAAGAAAGATGTATTTTTTTCCAGAGCAAAAGCATGTATCATTTCAGTGGTCTCATTATCAGTTTGCTTAAAGGTGAATATTGTTGATCTTCAGGAAAGAAATCTTAGAACTGTTTAGTTAATGGAGAAAAAGAGGAAAAAGTGAAAGGAAGGGAGAGAGAGAATGATAGATAGAGAAATAGAGAGATTCTGAAAGTCTTAATAGAAATTACTGTGACAGAGAGAACTTGTTTCTCATCCTAAGAATGTAATCACAAAATCTTGAAGAAAATCAATGAAGAAAATGATAAAAGAAATTGTCAGGAGAGTGTTCTCATGTGTGAGAAACAGAAAAATGCTCTCTGAAAGTGACTGCCTGGGCTAGTGGAAGCACCATTATTACTCCCTTTTTCTCCCCAGAAGAGAGAAAAGTGCTGCTTACCAGCAAGCTGAGCTGGATTCCTAATGAGGAAGTTTTGAACTAGGTTTTCAGCATCTTTTTTTTCCTTGCTTGTCTGGCTTCAATTCTCGTTTAAACAATTCAGTTTCTCCCTCTTTACACTACAGAACAAAAGGTTTCAAATCCTCCTTTTCATCCTGAGTCCAGCAATTGAATGGTAATCAGCATGAAATCTATGCTGAAACAGTCTGTGGAGAAATTTATTTAACTTAAGTTTTGCTCCCTAATAAACCGCTTTTACATTATGTGTGGCAATTTTGTTTGCTGACTGATAAAAAGCTTATTCTTGAGCATAGCGAGAAGAACATGAAACTGCAAAACCTAACAAAGATTCTGTATCAGCCAGTTTTACATTTAAAAAATCTGAATTAATGAATAAATTGGCCTGTAAAGTGAGATGATAAATTTTGTTACAGATGTAAATGTGATTCAACAATTTCCTACCCTTTATTTCTATGGTTAAGAAAACAATTTACAGTAACTTTTAAAAAATCAGATTTGAAAACAAAAACCCCACAAATATTACAGGTAAAATATACATCTTCTTAAAAATGTAAAATGGATAAGATCAGTTAATGAGATGGTGTGACTACTGATAATTCTTTTCTTAAACCTGAAAATAAAAGTTAACAGTATTCTTTTTTTTTTTTTTTCTTTTTATTCACAGAATGGTGGTAAAGTCACAGTGTGACAACGACACTTTGGATGTGTGTCTGTAAATATTTAAAAAATAGAAACTGTTTTTGTTTGTGTTCACTATTGTTGTGGACAACCACAGTGATGTTCTACTTACTGTAGTGAATTGTGTAGTACATTTAGAATTTCATAGTCAACATCATACATTTTTATTACTACTATTTTTAGAAATCAATTATAACAGGTTTTATTAAGATCTTTGCTCAGACCTAATAACTAAAATCCGTATGACAAAAATTACTGTTAGCTGTTATTAAATAAAATGTCTCCAATATGAGCTGATTATTTGCATTTGTTGACCTTGAATATAATCCATGCAAATGAGATACTGCTGGTTTCTCAAGTTAATTATATATATACAAGGAGACAACAATAATTAATTCACCTGCTGACATATTTGGTGTTGACACACCTCACAAAACTCAAATACATTCAAAATTCCAGCAGACTGAATCAATAATAGCATATATGAATTCACGGGGGAATACTTGGAAGAAATAGAAATCTTCTATTTGCTATTCTGTTAACAAAGGTCTCCACTTTAGCCAGGACCCTTTATTTGTTTTGGTGATGAAATGTAGTTCACTTTATGCCTTCCGAGCTCTTTTGCATGAGAAAACAGACAAAACCATATTCTTGGTATCTTGCAGCAAAGCCCTATTGCATGCCCAGCAAGTGGCCAAGGAAGAGGTTAGTGCTCAGTCCTTCTTTACTCTTTGTGGAATCTTGTATCCTAACTTACACATGGAGTGGGACGGATGTTTGAAAGATAATTGGTTTCACTTAAATATATTTCAAACCAACTACACTACTGGAGTTAAAAACATTCATATCTTTGTCCCATGTAAATACTGAGAAGATAATTAGTTCTCATCAGTGTGGATATTTCACTTATTTTCCGTGAGTGTTCTGTAGTGATGATTAGGACCGACTTTATCACTGAAGACAAAAACATTATGCCTTGGGATTTCTCTTGACCTTCTAATGGAGTTAGTCATCACCTGTGAAGTCACACCCAGCATTGTGGCCATGGAGGTGGCAGAAGGTGGAAACATAGGGAAGGAAGACACAGTGAAAACATGTCTGGTAGATATATTTGCTATGGTTATCTTAACTTCATCTTAACATAAACCTGTGAAATATGAATGAAAAAAGGAATAACAACAAAATTGTTGATTCCTGAAACTTTTTAGCTGGATACAATCTAAGAATTAGGAAGGATAACCCTTCTTCTTTTCTAAAATGAGGCTCATTACTTCCAGTGTACTCACACAGTCTCATTATATAGTTGCAACCCTGCCTGAAATTTTTCATATGATAATATTTTATTCTGTATTTTGGAAAAAAAAAAAAAGTGTATAAACTGTCTGCTATTGTTCATTCATTACATCCTTTAGTGGTAAGATGCAGATACTCTCGGAGAAGTATGTTGTAAATTCAGATATTCTACCTCCCCCCAGAGTAACAAACAAAAGAACAAGACACCACTTGTAAAAATACTACTTGATTTTAATATGATCTTACTACTGGAATGATGATGGTGTGGAAAAGTTTTATATTTATAAGATATTTATGTTACAGAACAGTCCTGACTTTAAAAGGAAGAGGCCCTATTCATGCTACTTTAAACAGAAGATCCTACATAAGAGATTTTATCAGAAACCATAAAGCAGAACTGTCAAATCAGATTTCTGTCTTCAGAAATGAAGTATCTCTTCAAATCAGCATTAAAAAAGGAGAAATAAAATTAATTTATGATACTTTCATCAGAACTTTAAGGCCTTCAACTATTAAGTGAAAAAATTACATCTGAAGAATGCTTTATAGAAAATATTGGTTATTTCAGCATGACTCAGTTTTCCTTGATAATTTCTTAAATTGAGATGCACAGAAATCCTCTAATTAAATAAATTTCAGTGTAAAGAACTAGCTTGAGCACAAAATATTTCATTCAAAATGCCTTAATTTTGGCATTTGCTGAGTGTAATGCAGAGTTGTCTCACACCAATCATGTTTTCAGTCTCAAATATATTTGTCACAGAAGTCAAGTACAGTTGTATGGGGCTGTGAGGAAACTGGTCTAGTGGAAGACAACTCTGCTCAAGATGGAGGATTGGAACTACAGGATCTTTTTGGTCCCTTCCAATCCAAGCCATTGGGTCCTGATATGTGGTTTTGAGAGTGGTGACAATGAGGACAGAGAACCCTCACAATAACTCTAATTGCATGCTCACAGAGACTTGGAAGCCTGCTAAATTCACACTAGTATTTAGTCCTCAGGTGAATTTGGTTCTGTTCAGTATGAGAACTTATTACAACTGATTACCTATGAACTCAGCTATTATGAAAAAGTCATAAAAGAAAGAATTCACACTTTTAAATATTTAGGGAACTTCTAGTCACATTAGTACAGAAAAATAGAATGCTACTCTTTATTTGCTATTCATCAGGCAACTGATGATGATACTGAGCTATTAAGAAGGTGACAGCAGCATTTAAAATGTAGGCAAGCCTTCAGATAAAGGCTTTCAATGAAGTTAGAGGAAAGAAGATAACTTTTTGAAATATAAATGCCACTTACTTTGTCAGTCTCACAGCACTCTTCAGCTTTTCAGTTTTGTTCACTTTGCTTCTCTACTGGTCTGTCTTACTCAGTTTTGCCAAGGCTTAATCAACAGTGTCTTGAACCACATTTCACTACTTGTCACTCCTATCTGTTCTATGCACTTTTGTTTCTTACAGCTGTCAGTCCTGCATGTCTTTACCTGAGCCTGATCTTCAGCTTATTCTTCTGGATGTTGAGCTTGGACTTGCTATTCCCTACTCCACCAGGCAATGCTGGCTACTTCCCATCTTTCAGTAATTTAGTAATCTTTCAGGACTGCATTATCTTTTATAAGATTATGAAAGTACCAGTGATAAACACTATGCGATTAACTGTTGTATTTGCATATGAAAGATAAAGAGAACACTCACTTTTTCCTCTTTGTGTATGAATAAAATATTTTAGGTCTTGCTATGTTTAGAGCAAATCTCAAAGACATGATGTTTCTCAAAAGTTCTCTACAGAGGAATAAAGAAAGGATTGTAATTAAAGGAGTAATTGTTAAATGTGTTCTGATACATTGTCTTTGATTTTTTCCCTTTGCTTTAATAATCAAATAATCACCTTTGATAGCTATGGTTTTGGGTTGTTTGGTTTTTTTGGGGGGGGGGATGGAGGATGTTGCCTTTAAATATGGCATCCTATGAAGCACGGAAAATAAACCTTCCTTGAGGAGGAAGAATTTTTAGAAAGTTTTAGTAATAAGAAAGGAGTTCTCTCCAAACCCAATTCAAGTTTTGTATTGCAAGAGTACCCCAGATTTTTGCTGATAGCACCAGGACCTGTCATATACAAATACTTTACCTTCCTTGTGCCTTCAGTCCTAGTATTGAGAAAAACTTTTAATACTGTCTAAACACTTACGCAGAGAAGATGAGAAGTTTTAATGTGAATGACCTGACCACAGTCTCTTAACCACAACAGTCCATGTCTTTTTCTATCATTATTTACTCAGTATCAATATTCAGTTGTCTTCTGTCTTTATTGCAAATTCCTCACATTGCTAAGCCATTCTGTGGAATGCCTGTAGGTGCCAAAATTCGAATTAACTGAATTATAAATATGATGTAAATATGATTATAAATATGATAATAGAGTTATTATGCAGTAGAGCTCAGGTAGGCTAATATCAAGTAAGTACCATTGCAGATTTTCTCCTTTACTGTTCCTTTTATTCATGGTGAAGTTGTATTTCTAAACCAAAAAAAAAAAAAATAAGGATGAGGAAATTCAGTTCAAGTTTTAGAATAAACAGATTCATAAAATACTAACCCAATGGTTCTCAAATTTTTCTGAATCATTTCTAATTGCAGCACATTACTTTAACGTGTCACTTCAGATTTTATGTTGCTGCATTACAACTATTACTTTAAAAGAAGGAAGTTTCACTTTTCTTAAAATTCCTTGAAGATCAAAATGATTACTACTTAGTTGTGGTGTTTTGTTTTGTTTTTAATCTGAGAAGTTCTTCTTACAGATTTTTTTAAGTTATAAAAAAGCAAAGAGATAAAGCCAATGGCATGTAAAAAATACCATATACAGGTGCAAGTCAAGTCAGATATTTATAACTGGCACACCTCAAGTTCATTGCTGAAGTCATCTCCAGCTACAATCTAGGTCTCTATATATATTTCATGAACATTTTGTCTAGTCTTGAATATAATAAATAATTTATTCTCTTTGAACTTTCTATAGAAATGGTGTTAAGAGGTAGTCTTTGCCTACAAAATAGCACTACTTCACTATTAAGAGAGATGCTCAAAACAATGCTGTTTAGGGGAGAAACACAAGTTTGAGACATTTAAAGGTCTTTGATGTTTTAGAGAATATTCAAAAGTGGGGAAAGAAACAGATGCTTATACTACTAAATACAGTGTGTAACAGTGTGATCTGATGGTGGAAGAAAAAATTAAACACATAACCTCCCACTCCCTCTTCATCCTCCCCTTTCAGTTTCAAGTTTCTTTCCCCACAAAAAAAAAGATCTTAATGTAATTAAAAAATGGTCTAGGAGACAGAGAAGTACAATAACCATCCATTATTTCTTTTTAGTTATGGAGAAAAAACAATATGAAAAGGCATAACAGTGTGGAATCAAATCTTACAAGAATGTTGAAGCAATGTCAGAAATAATGAGGACAGATATGTGCTCAGAGGAAGTTCTGTAGTGTAAGTGCACTGATCGGTAATTTCAACATCTGCTGTAGCACACTTCATGTTCCTCAGCAATCCACACTGTGGATGATAGGACGAGATAGATTAAAGATTAATGTGACATCATGGAAAATATTACGAAAATTTTTACTTGCCCAGTACTTTATTAAGTGTAAAATACAAGTTTATAAGAAAAGCAGGAGACACACAAACAGCTCAGAAAATATGCTAAAGAATTTATAGAAGGGAACTTGCATAATAGAAAGTTAAGAACAAAATGTCAAAAATCATTAAAAAAAAAAATCAACTGTGTTTTGTAGGGTGTATCCTCAGATGTATTTTTTTTCTAGTACTTTCTGAAATATATTGTATTATGTAAATCCTTCACTTTTCAATTGTGTGGCATGGCTCCTGACTCAGCAGCAGGACAAGTGTCTTCTCTCCATTACTTACACAGAGTAACGTAAGACTCTTCTGTGCCATGCTGTAGTTTACCTCTTATATGGGCACCATAGCCAAGAAGATTCATCTCATATTCTTGTAGCTGTTCCTTGAAGGAGTCACATGTAAACTGACACATATTTTTTCTTGGTTTTTTCCCCATATTTTACAAATAGAATTAACTTTGTAGGACCACTTGAAGTTATACCTTTCCAAGGCTAAGAATAACAGATGGCAAACACATTTTGATGAAAAATAAAATTCAGATCAAGGGTTCTTATAGCAAAGGGAAGGAAAAAAACCATATTAAATGAAGAACAAAGTACTGCATACTGAACAGAAAAACTGTTTGGGTGCTGTTGTAGAAAAGTCATTAAGCTTCATGTCTAGGGGTCATCAGGCTTCACTCCTGCTGTTCAGACATAATAAAAGAAATGGATATGATTGTGTGTTAGAAGCGACTATAAATAAAATATAATGTCATTACTAGGTAACATTGGGTAGTCATTACACACAGCACTGTATCACAGACAAGGATTATTCTTTCAGATCTTGATTTGCTCAGCTGAGCCTAAATGCTGAAGCATCCTCCACACTCTGAGGTTATGTCACATCTGGTCTCATGTGTGTCCAGTTTCCTGCTGCTTCAAGACATCATCGCACAGCTTGTTTCTTTATAGAATTAATGTTCTGGGTTTGATCCTACAAGGAAACGATATCCTGTAAGGTGTGAGCTTGCAGCTCATTTCATATCAATGTTGTAATTAATGTGTGTTATTCATCTAAAGTGTGGGATCTCATCATGCTGCATTACTATAATATTAGGAGGGACGGGAGAGACATGGGGCCCTGGAAGAGGTAGAAGGTGGCATTTGTATCCTGTGCAGTCTTGCAGAAGGCAAGTGTAACTTTGAATGAGTACTGAAAATTTACCTATTAAGTGTTTACAAAAAGAGGGAATTATGGTGGTGAAAGGGAATGATGAACAGAACCAGGCGGGAGAGAAAGGAGGAAAGACTAAATATAGTCTTTAGAAGTATGAAAAATAGAGAGAAAGGCAAAGAAGAGAAAGCTGAAAGAAAATGTAACTGTTTATTCTGCAATGGGAAGGATCCCCACTACAATTATATTAGATCCCCAATAAAAGTAAAAGATAATTGTTTTATTACAAACCATTGTGCAGGCATTGTATAAAGTTTTTCATTCTGTCATCACCCCTTGTCCTGTCATTACTTGTCATTATAAAAAGTGCCACTCCTGCTTTCTTGTAGGCCTCCTTTCGGTAACGGAAGTCTGCCTCCCCAGAACCTTCTCTTCTCCAAGCTGAACAACCGCAACTCTCTCAGCCTCATAGGAGAGGTGATCCAGCTCTTCTTCATGACACCCCTCTCTCCATTCTGTGCTGAGGAAAGCTGGATGCAGTACTCTAGGTGAGGTCTCATTCAAACTGATCGTCATACTTCTTTTGATGCAGCCCATGATACTCTCTGGGCTGCAAGCACACATTGACAGTTGGTGCCCAGCCTCTCATCCATCAGAACCCTAAGTCCTTGTCATCAGGTCTGCTGATCAATCTGGTCATTCCCCAGCTTGTATTGCTACTGGGAGTTGCCCTGACCCAAGTGTAGCACCTTGTATTTGGCTTCGTTGGGCTTCTTGAGGTTCCTGCAGGTCCACTTCTTGGGCTTGTCCAGGTTCCTCCTTCAGACGCATGTTACCTATCCTGACAGTTCGTAAAGAAAGCATATTAAAATGCTGTGTAAACTGCCATACACCAGAAGCCACTTCTCTTTTAGCAGAGTAGCAAAACTGTACAGTCACATAGCAAGCACAGTGGGAAGAGAAGATGTGTTACAGCAACAGCACGGTGCTCTACTAACCTGAGAGGAAGGAAACAACAAAATGGAAAAGATGAGTGGGCAAGTGACGAACATGCAGAGGGTGACAGACATTGTAGCTTTGGACACAAACTGTGAATGGAAACTGACAGACAGCAGAGTCTAGACATGGCTTACAAGGCACACTGGATGCAAATTCTTCTGGGTGCTCTCAGCTAGCTATTTAAACTATGCTGCTGAAAAGTAATGGAGATGTTAGAAAAAGCTATCCTGAGTACTTTGAGATACCAAAGTGTGGCATTAAACTGATTAGTTTTCTTGGAATATTATGAGATGTTTATTTATGCAAGCATTGTACAGCTGAAAGTTTTCTTTCAGCAGCAATGAAAATTGCTGCCTGGTAACAGGAGGAAAACTCAAAGGGAAAAAACCAGACCAAATACCAAACCATGAAAGATCCCAAACCCTCACAAATGACGGCAACAGTGAGCTAAAATGCATCTCTTTAGCAGGAGTTTATAAATATTAAAAAAATGTCAACATGAATTAAAATTTCAATTAAATTTCATCTAGTGGAATTTTTGTTGACAGGGAAGCTTGATTTGCTTAAGCAGTAGCTGCTATGTATATTTTTATTAATATTTCTGTTGTTTTGATTTTTGTGTCTTCAAATGGCTATTAGGAAGCTAACAATTATGATCTGTAAAGCAGAGCTGCAAGAAAGCAGAGTGTATATTATGTGGGCAATACCTTCAGAAATAATACTGTGTCCCTTAAATAAATATTGTTTATTATCCAATTAAAAAAAAAGTAATTATATGATTTGTTGCTTGGGCTAGGACACTTAGTTTGATTCAATATAAATAAAAGGTAAATAAATAAAAAATATATCAATTATTAAATAGAACAATATATATAAGATTAGCATCTTTTTTTGGGAAAGACAGTGAAATATATATAAGATTATTAAATTAATCCATAGAAATTAAGCCAGAAATAGTTCTAATTTGCCTTCATTTATTCTGGAAAAAAACCTGTTGAATCTCTCAGAGAACCCTGATGAGCATTTTCTGCAGATAAAGGTAAAATACACACAGTACAATTCTATTAGTCTTGTGAGAACTTATGACCTTAGAAGTCAATACAATAATAGATTAAACATGTCCAAAAGCATTCTTGACAAGTCCAAACCTGTGAAGTGCTTTCATGTTGAAAACATCATGTCTTTCTGCAAATTGTCTACTGGAAGTTGTTCCAACATCATTTTAACCACGTCATGATACATATTGATCCATGGGAATGTAAAATAGATTGAAAGAATAACAATACCAGCTGTTTACTAAGGTATGCTGTAAGTTGTACCATGGAGTATTAATGCATTAGTTAATGAATTAGGTTTAAAGTCTTTAATAGCAACACATAGCTCAAATCCAGTTCATAATTTGGTAAGAGAACATGGATGACATTTAGGAGTTTTTCTCAAAGTCAGTGGTTTGAAAATATTTTTAGGATTGACTGAAATGTGTTATCTCCTGTGCAGCATGAAAATAAACTAATTTATACCTGCTGTTAACTTCCTTCAGAAACTCTGTTGTTTAAGAGATATGAATTTAGCTCAGTTTCTTATGTTGGTTTTGTAAGGTTTCTGTTCCCTTTTTTTCAAGGACCTAAGTAACGTTTCAGGTACTTTAAAAAAAAAAAAAAAAAAGAGAGAAAGTGTTTATGTAAACAATTTGTAGTAATGGCATACCTAAGTTTACTACTTAAAGGCATACATAATGAAGAGAGAGCTACAAACACGTGCACATACATATAAATTATTATGTAATTTTTTAATAATAATGGCTTTTAACAAATTTACTTTAAAAATTCTTATAAAAGTTTCAAAACATGAGAACAGAATTATTTGTATAGTGCAGATAAAAATCAAGGTTTACAAATAAGAACTGTGATTTCTTATTGACCTACAACTTTACTTGAGGTTCTGATTCAGGCAATTACTTGTCTCCTGAACAACCTGTGTTCAGAAATGCATCTCTTTTTATATTTGGCTAGGAAAGAATCAAGTAAACTTCAGGAACATCTCTTCTCTTGCTCAGAATTCCTTTCTATTTTATTCCCTTCCTCCCCTTTCCCTCCACCCCCATTTTTTTTTCCCCTTACTCTTCCCTTTCTTCTTCTCTTTCTCCTCCACCATTCTGAGGAAAATTTTTTTCAGTTTCTAATAAATGCCAAGCCATGTTTCTCCAACCAATTTTATTTTTCTCACATCTGCAGCTGGCTGTCCTGTATGTTCTATATGAAAGCAACTTCAGGGTAAATTGTTCACATACGAAAAAGTAAGTTCAAAGTAAAGGTGAAAGGTTATTGTAAAGGATTTTTTGCTCAACAGGAAGGTCAGTTTACCTTTGCATGCTTTGGGAATTTGTTAGGTACCCTTATTGATTTCCCTCTCTCCTTCGTCATAACACCACTTGCAATAAAAAGGTTATTGAAGTCTTCTATATCAAGGACACCACTAGAAACTTAAGACAAACTAGAGGAAATATTTCCAACCATCTTGATATCAATAGTAACAAGACACATCACAGATATAAATCTGAGCATGATCTCTGTAAGCAAGTTATATTTTCCATACTCTGCCCTTTTTTATATTCAGCTCTAGAATTAGAAGATCTGTAGTATTTCTATTCTTTTTTAATAGATAAGGACTGTATTAGACTGGTAATTTTTTCCACTCCTAGTTATATTTCATTTCACTGTATTTTCATCTTAGTCTTTCCTATTTACAGTGCTATAACTCACGCTTTGATAGTAATAACAATTCATCAGACAATCTATAAGACATACAAATTTTGTTGTATATTTTAGCACTCCTGTAATGGTGTTTAAAGAATTAGTAACTACTTTAGTGGAAGTAACACTACATTTGTAAGAATGCAAAATAACAGTTGGGCAAAAAATTGAAACAAACTTTAGAAGTGTGTCTGTGGTCTTTTATGGTGAATGAGAATTTTTCTGGATGTATTATAATCTGTCAGAAAGTAGCTTTATCTGCAGCTATGAATTAGACTATAGGAGTCTATAAAGTTTAGCACAGATAAAAAAACATTTAATGGGAACACCTTATCTGAAACTGAGAGCTTTCCTCCTCGAAGATGAAACTACTTCTGAGGTAGTATAAATGAGGTAAAGCTCATTTATACATAAGACAGTACCTCTACAGGTGAAATTTTAAGACTGTGAAATGCATACTCATAGGAGCAGCACACATCTAATGAACTCCTGCTTTACATACAAGCTATTTCAATAAATATAATAGAGTATATTCTGTTTGAATTACCTAAGGAAGTTTACATATGGAAAATGCTTCATATTGTTTTAATATATGGGAAGAAAGGCTTTAGATACTGTCTTTCAAAAGAAAACACAACGCTGTTACTGGTAAATTCATTTTAGGTCACTAGTTAACTTCTTACATGAAAAGGTCTTTTTAGTAGAATAGGTGGCCTAAGACCATAAAACAGCACTAATAAGGAACTAATATAGAAACTGAATCATTCAGAGAGGTTTGTGTATACGATATTTAGATCAATAATAATAATCATACATATAAACCAGTTTATAGATTTGTATATAAAGTTGGAATAATCTGTTAAACAGTTATTCTTCTTCTGTGTCAAACTGCTGAACTAAAGAATAGTTAAATGCACTGAGCGCAGACAAATTAATAAAAATATTTGTTTGTCTTGAAATATGTGAATTTAACTACTACAAATTGTATGCTTTAGTTTATACATGCTACAATAAACAAACCGAAAACCAATCATCAATCATGAAAGACAAGACTTAAACTTTGGCACACATAGGCTTTGCTACACATGATATTGTTTTTCCAACCACTCCTTCTTAGGATTATGTCTGTATTACTATCTGGATGAACTTACCTGTCTTGGCATCATGACCAAGACAAAACTTGGCTCTCTTTTTTTTTTTTTTTTCTTTTAAAACTACTTAAGAACTTCACATATGAAGCTTTAACATATGCAGCTTTCAGATTCTGTTTCTTACCATGAAGTTCAATATGCGATATTCACTGAGAATGTTGAGAGTTCTAACTGTATCTATGTGGTATAATGCCTATAACTTGCTGTAAAAGTGTAAATGTAAAAAACATGCTGAGCTGTCTAGTGCAAAAGAGAAGCAGCAATTCACACCTAAGATCAATTATTTTCCTAAAATATGCTACTTCACTTCCACATCCTACTTTCCCTACATAAGAGATTTCTGGATTGTTTTGAAGACAACTTCTAGATGAAGCAGCTGCTTAGGGAAAGTATTTCATTGGACCTTATACTTAAAACCAAGGGAGAACTGGTGGCAGATGTGAAGGCTGCCGCCTTGACTGCTGTAGCTGTGAGTTTTGGAGTTGATGCTCATGAGAGGAGGGAGCAAGTCAAACAGTGATGTCCTAACCCTGGACTACTTCACAGTGACCTGCTCATGGACCTTCTCAGAAAAATCTCAGGGGAGCATCATCATGGAGAAAAGAGAGGAGTTACCAAGAGAGTTCGTAGGTTTTCTCTTATCTCAAAAGCAGTCCATCTGGACATATAGGAAGTCAAGAAAAGGTTACAGGAGACCTGCCAGGATGAAGAACAAGCTCCTGACAAAACTCAAAAATGCAAGAGGTAGAGGTAAGCACAAGAGGGTTAACTTTTTATCTATGTGATAGTTGTTTCTGCTGTTAGAGAACTTGCCAATACTCTACTGCTGTTTTCATATTGGTACCGTCTCATTTCCATTCAACTCGAAACAGGGTCAGAGTACGATTGCTTGTCAACAGATCACATAAATATGCTTACAATATAAGCATTAATATATACCATATAATGCAGTTTTATATACTCTACCTATGTAAAGTCCTCATTACTTAAAATAGCCTTTGTTATTTATCATGAAATATCCATGCCTTTTGGATGATGCATTTTTGTTATTTATATTGATATTCCCCCCCCAACTATTTTTAACATTTACAAACCTACAAGGCAAATAAACGTCCATTACAGAAATCATATTAGAACAAAATTCCTTTAGAACTTCATTTTCCTGAATTTATTTTCCATTGTCATGACATCAATTCATTCCCTTAATTAAATTTTGTACTTATTCTCAACTGCTAACAAAAGAAAAAATATCAATTTCGTGTATGATAATGAATTTAATTTTATTGCTATGATGGAATAACCTGATACTGTTCATGTCATTCAGTTAGGCAAAATTAATATACTACATGCAGATCTTAAAAGTGAAACTAGGTTCTGTTAATAGAATGGAAAAAAAGGAAAACCAAAACCCAAACAAACCCAACCAGTACAGTTCTGTGTTTTTGTTTTGTTTTGTTTTGTTTTGTTTTTTTTCCCCTAGTTTTAGATAAATTACTATGGGTATAAATGAAATTCATGGATTCTGAAAGATACACACCAGAATAATTACGTTTTGATTTCTGTGTATGGGGTATTCCTGAGATAAATTTCTTCACATCATAAGTTTGGTCTACAGGACACCTATACATTCCTGAGGCAAATAAAAGTTTGCAATTTGTTGAAAGAATATCCTAGGGGTTGTTCACAAGCACAGAATGTCTTTAAGGCTGGCAGGAACATCTAGTTATGTACTTCTTACTGTTATTGCCAATGGCATTCTAATGAACAGCTTGTCTTATCAGCAACCCGTTCTTTATTATAACCATAAATGGTACCGTACAAGGCATCATTCTTCTCTGCAATAAGCATTAGGATAATATATTCTTTTTGTTCAGAATCTGCAGGGAGAAGGAAGTCTTTTCTTCTTTTATGTTTCAATCTCAGGTTGTTGACTATGCATAGAGAGCTGTAACAGCATTTAATGAAAGCTTCCTTGGAAAAAGAAAGAATCCCATAAATTCTAAAGCAGAGCTATGCCAGAAGCAGAACACCTGCCACTGACTCCTTCCCATGGATAACAGTATAAGACTCACTGCTTGTAGGTAACAACCCACTGGCAGTGAGTGTTCAAAAATAGCTTTTGAATTTGATTGCTTTGTGCAACATGACCTGGTACAGCCAATTCTATGTGCTACACTGTACTACCAGTGTAAAGAAACATCGTGCTTTGGGATTTTGTCCGTTTATTGTTTCCCATATGCAAGGATGTTTCCTGAATAACAAAGTAAGCTTATTCTGATACCCACTTTTTAAATAAGAATTTTGGCACATGGACCAGATGGACCATGCACTTAAAGATCCAATACAGTATTTCAAAGCCTCAAATCAATCCCTAAAGGAAAATGTCTGATACAGTCCAAAGACTTTTCTGTACTTTCTTGAATTATTTGAACAGAATATTTCCCATTTATTTGACCATACCTGATTCTAACCATGTTCTCCTTGGAACGATACTCTGAATCTTTCCACTTCACAGCAGTATTTTTCAGTGCAGTTCTACACTGTACTTAATGTGTGAAAGACAATCACTGAAATGTAGAGATGTATATCCACTCCTTCAGCACACTTAATGATACTTTTCAATTTTCACTTTTTGTAGTGTATTAAGTACATCCAAGTCTGATCACATAAATTTTCTCTAAAATATAATTCTATCCATATACATGCACAAACAGACCCTGTTGAAAAAGTAAGAAAATAAACAGTGCTGATCTTAGGGAGCTGTGTCAAGAAATTTACAGGCTTCTTTTTCAGTTGGAGCTCTGTGATTGCATAAATCATTAACATAGATACATATGGACCAAATTGTGGGCCATAGAATTACAAAAAGATACTAGGTTGAGACTGTTTACAAAACATGAAAGAGAAATCAGAGAGCTGGCAGTTCAGAAATCAGTTTATGACTGGGTCACTTTGTGTTACCTTTTCTTTTTCTTTTCTTTTTTTTTTTTTCCCCTGTTAGCTGCATAGGGTAGATAATGACCAATACACTCCTCTTTCCCAACTCCAATGCTTAATAGTTGCAGTCTTTCCTCTCAACTTTGAGTCTTTTTACATATTTTTTCCCCTTCTGACCCTCCCACATCGAACTTGTGTCCTCATGAAAGCTGAATTTCTTCTTTCCTACCAAATTTCCTCTGGTTCCACTACTTTTGACACATTTTATTTTTTTTTCCTATCCATTTTTGATTTTTCCTTCCCCTCAGTTGATCCTAGCCCATGCATCTCTGGTGTTTTTTTCTTCACCATTTCAAAACTGTATTGGAATGCATTTGCCTGTGACTGTTTCCTACAGGGAGTACAACAACTTTGCTCTTGATCTTATCATCTACAGACATACTAAAATATTTCTGCTTCAGTGTCTTTATTTAATTCAATTCCCTCAAACAGCTCTGCTTGTAATTTTCCTAAAAGATGTCATGACTACAATTGTCAATCCTGTCAATTTTAGTCTGAGGACATTATGCCACAGAGGCATAAAACCTTGTATATTACCTCAGTTAATATACCACAAGGGTAAAATTCTTCTCTATTACCTTTTAATTACCTGGTTAACCAGTAATTACCTGGTTAATTGTTTGCTGGTACAATTCATACTGAAAGTAAAATTTGGTCTGAGTGTCTAAGTGATTTAAATGTTTGCAACTTTTCAATGTACACTGTAACATATTTTAGGAAATTAACAGATTACAAACATGACTAAAAAAATTTCTTGACAGTAGCCATTGTTTGAAGAAAGAAAGAAACTGAGCAAAATCTACAGATATGTAAATTACTGTAGTAGAAATACTTGAGATCTAGTTCCTTAATGAATGATCAGACTATGGTTGTTCTGTGTTAGTTGTTTTTATTCCTCTATTATACTGTCATCATTTTCTTTCCTCCATCCCTCCCCCCCCACCACTGTTGAATTGTATCAAGAATCTGTGATTGCCCTCCCACAAAAGTGAGCATCCCAACTCATAAGGATATGAGTTAAAAGCTTTAAACAAATAACTATAAGTCATGGAAATCTGGTTTATTGTTATTTACAGATATTTCTTATTGCTGGGAAGGTGATAAATTTGAGCATTAGAAAAATTTAAAAAAATTTGGGTTGGTTTGTTTGCTTGTTCTCTTAATTTAGTTTTCTTAGGTATAGGGTGACCACAAAAAATGTCAGAAATAAACTAGTTACTTGTCAGTGACATAGCAACCTGGCATAATACAATTAATTTATTGTAACTTCAAAGGGACTAGCAAGGATTCAGATTCAGGTGTATCTTTCTGCTGTGTAACATGGCAGCAAAAGCAATTAATGATCAATAATCCAAGAAGTCAGAAGTTGTGTCAACATTTACTGCAGAAAATAATTTATTCTTTCAAATAAATTATTTTGTAGTAGGTATTTATAAAGAATAAAAAATGAGTGATTGAAAGGTTTCCAAAGGAATTAAGTGTACTAGTCACACTCAATTTGGAGATTTTGGAGTTCTCCAAAAGAATCTTAAATACGCATGAAGTTTAAGAATTGATTGATGTAAGGATGTGTTCTGTCCAGCTAACTTATGTGCATATTTTGAGAACTAAATTTCATATAGAAGAACCAGAGATCAAACCAAAAAAGAAGTTGGCCTACTCTGCAAACTAGGCACATAAATATCACTGAGTATGGGGGTCTGAAGCTAAGACAAAAAAGAACTGGGCAGAACATAAATGAACTGGATAGATCTTATTCAAATACTTCTGGCTTTAACATTCTCAGAGAAACTGTTGTTTCTGGTAGAAGTGAGCACACAGTCAGAATGTTAGGATCTGTGTTCCAGAATTACAATTTCACTGCAGTTTTTTTCCAGGTACTCTGGACTATAGTTTTCTCAGAATTTTGTTCTGGAAATATAATCAATGATGTCTTGCACATGCAATCAAGCATGCAGAATATTGATGAATGTGAATATTTGAAAATGTGTAGCAGCTACTTGCTTAAAATTTCTTTTAAAATACCGTAGATTAGTAATTTTCCCTTTTTTCTTTTTTTTTTTTGCCTCTGTCTTCAAATAATAAACAATAATAATCATGATAAGAAGCATTTTATTTTTCCATCTTTTTTACATTACGATGTAACAGGAGACTTAAAAACCAACAGAAGTGTTTAGATTGCATCTGCCTTGGTCTATAGAAGTCTGAGATCTTACAATGAAGGAAAGGTCACATAATATAATCCAAATAGTAATGAACAAAGATGTTTTATTTTCAGAAAACATAATATTAGAGAATAATCTGGGCAGCCTCTACTGCTGTATGGATATAGCTCAGGGTAGTGCACAAAGGTAAGTCGAGTCATAGCCAAATTCTGTCTCTGATAGTTCATTAGTGTTAGATAATCTTGCTGGAGGCACTTTTTTTTTGCAACGTGTTTCTGTGAAGCTTCAGACGGATCACAGCTTTTTTCTTCTCCTAAGGTAAAGACAGATTTTAATATTACAGTAATGCACGCATTAAGGTTAACCATAAATTAGCCCAAAACATGGAGAACAAGATTTATGAATTTGTTTGAGAAATTCAGTTAATAATGCTGAACTGACTGACTGACTGAATGAATGGCATCTGGAAAGTTGTCACAAGTTGCCAGAAAAGAGGAAATGCTGGTGGGTCTTTTCCTCTCAGCCCTACAGATACTTATTTATAAGGAGCTTGGGACAGGCAGGCAAACTGAGACAGAGTTTTCCACTGATGTTGAAGCAGGAATGGATCAAATTTAAACAGATCAGAAAGGATGTGATTTTAGCATTAATACCAGAAAGGTGAAAGCAATCACATTAATAAGCAAATTTCCAAAACATGATGAGAAATTATTTTCTCTCACAGCTCAATGCAGTATTTCTGCATTACTGCATACTGTAAAGTTGTCTGTGGTTCATGCGCAGTACTTTATTTCAGATTCTGTACTTCCAAGTGAGGATGAATTGCCTATTGAAGATATCCAAGGAAGGCATTTATTTTTAGAGAACTCAAGAAAATCTGATGTGGGGCTAAAGCTAATGGTATTTAATTTAAAGAAGGACTTACAGCTTTTGAACTTTGCTCTTATTACTGTAGATAATAGATAACAGATAGGATGATTAAATAATAGCAAGAAAACCTCTTTTCATTCCAGGTAGCGGCTGTAATTCCTCTGGAGGTTTGGATTAGAGGTGAGTGAAGGAGTATTCTTCACAATTCAGCTCCACATACTCAAAAATCTATAAAATAGCTATTCTACTGACTTCAAAGTTGAACAATATTTAAAGAAGGATATTAAAACATGCTATTCAGAGACATTCTATGCGAGATTCTCAAGATAGATCCTCTATATGGAGTTTTCTTTTTTTAATGAAAAACACCCATCATGAGTTAATTCAGCTACTTTACTAAAAGGTTTTGAGCAAATTTACCTGCAACAAAATATGGAAATCAGTAACTAGTAATGCTTTAATTTTATGTAACAATCACTTCTTTTCATAGAAACTTGACAAGTTTCTAGTGGAGAATGCACAATTACTCAAATTATTTTTTAGATTCTAGTGCCTCCAGGTAAAGGCATTCTATGTCAAATTCCAAGACTTTTTCTTTCTGTCACTGTATAGCATCAGGACCTACTAGTTGGATGCCTGTGCTGCTGGTCCGAGCTTTTGCAGATTTTTCCTGAGCTTTAAGAACTGCCTTTCAGCAGGTTTAGTAGCTTGAGCTTATTGTAGATGTGAAACAGGCTGCTTCCTTTCTCCTGTAGGGATAATCAATATGATCTCAAGCCTCTTTGGATGGTGAATATGGTGTCAGTGCCCTCCAAACCAGAAATATTCCCGCTGCAATCTCCCTCGTAGCCTGCCACTGTACCTTTCTTCCAAACTTTTCTCTCTTGAGTAGTGACTTATGTAAACTTGTCACTTTTTTGACTGATGGAGAAGTTTAACCTTAAACTATCTAGTGAAACAACATATCTTTCATCTCCATATTGCATGCTTTCTGCCATGGGTACCAAATCCTTGTGCAGAAATTTAATAATTAATTGACTAAAGATCAGGGATCTATTTTTTCAAAGTGTTATGACTTTTTTATGCTTCTTTGTCCATGTTAGAGACATATGTTGTCTTTTACAAATGTAGTCCAAAGTTACTTGACAGAAAGGCTTACCTGCATACTTTTAAAAATGTTACTTACTATTTTAGTTATGCAATTACGTAATGAAGTCATAAGCGCTAACATAAGTACTGAAATAATTTAGAAAGCAACTGTTGTATAACAAACAAATTTGGCCCAAGATTCTGAAACTTAAGTTTAATTAAAAGTAATGAAATTTACTCTGGATCTCTTAATCTGTTTTTGTTTGCTTTGGATTTGGTTTTGCTTGGTGGGGTTTTTGCTACAAGAGAGGTGTATTTACTTCTGTATACTTCTCACAGAAATTCATATTGCTCTTGGCAACACAAATGGTCATTTTCCCATAAACTCAGCCATTCCTAGAGATGTCTTTCATAAGCATAAGGATCAATCAAAGAGATTGAGAAAAGAATACTTATTGTTTTGTCATTCAAAACAGAGAGGGAAATGAATTATAAGTGAACATTTTGCCATTAATTTAAATAACACAAAGCAACTAAGTTTGTTTTTTGGGGTTTGTTTGTATGACAGTGACAACCTTAAAGCTTTAGTTTAGGATGTAGGTAAACACACTGTGGAATTCTATCATCACATGACTTCAGCCTTTACAAGTGCATGAGTATTTAAAAAAAAAAAAAATTGACATACATTTTACATACACTTGCTTCCAATAGTAGCACTTTACTAAATTACATTTCAGTATTAAACCCACAAAGACACCTAGTTCCCTATCATATACCCACCTGGCAGGATTCCTCTTAAGAATCACTTTCGCAGCAGAAGGTCATAGTGCTATTGCAAACTTATGTAAATTTTCTTGCTTTGTGGAGCACTGAAATGAAAATGAGATTTCTTCTTTTTACTTCAGTGGACATAGAATCAGAGACAAAGAATTAATCTTGCCTTTTCAGGAATTTATACCAAAACTGCAAGCAATAAAATTTAGTTGTCAAAAATACAGTAGCTGAAATAACCACCAGCAGAGCAAATAAAACCCTCAGTAAGAGCATGTTATTCTTCCCAGAGGACTATGTGAAAGCCATGTTACCATGAAAAACCCACAGAGCTGTGATCTCATTCCTGTACCTGAGCAGCCTGCTATCACTGACACAATAATCTTTACTATATCTGAGATATTTATTGAAAAAAAAAGATGCACTGTGCAATAAAGGACCTGAAGACCTTAAGAGAAAGGAATTTATAAAGACAATTTCTCAGTGTTTTTAAAATAAAAATGTGTCTGTATATTGAAATACATCTAGTCACTGTTATAGTGACTATATGGAATATATAATTCAGAAATCCACTAAAGTAACTCAGTAGTCATTAATAAAAGCATAAAGGGAAAAAAATGTGTTTATCCTGTATTCTTTAATGATCAGTGCCAGAGATGACTTTCAGAAAATAGCAGACTAATAGGTGTGAGTCCTATATATGCCCTGCAATTTCACCTGTAGTGTCCTCTTGCTGTGTCATATTGTTAAACTAGATTACCTTAATTTGAAGTTTGAAAGCTGACTTTATTAAAGGGTATAAATACCTTCTCAGAAAAGAAAGAATTGAAAAGAGCAGGTTTGAATGATTGTTATCTCCAGTATGACCTAATGTTCTCTCCACTGTTTCTCAAACAATTTACCAACTTTAAGTATGAAGTATAAATGTCAGTATGCTCACAGATAATCTAATTTTAGCCATAAGGAACAAAGCAGAGTGAGTATTCTGAACTCCACTGAAGGCAAGGCTTGCTTGGAAACAGACAGCAATAATATACAAACATACATGCCAAAATAACCTCTTCTGAATGCCAGGACATTTTAAAACATGATTTCCCTGTTTACATCCTTAAACAAAATGCACTGGATTATCTTTACCCCTGAATGTAAATGATTTCTGTATTTTTTTCTTTTCCATTCCCCATTAAATTTTTACCACCTTTAATTTTTCTACATCTTTCATCGAATTCAGTATCATGTTTAGCCTAACTATACACTCACTGTAGCTTCCATAAGTTGCAAACTCCTTGAAGCATTCAAGGTCTGCAAGTGCTGCTCTGTCTTGTATTTATGGTCCCATGACCTTCATAATATACATAATGGCAAGATTTGCTTAATCTTACTCTGTGTGTGTTATTAGCTGGGAGAAAAAAACCCCAACCTTTACATAAATCTATAAATATCTATAGTCCCTTACTAATTCTCTTGATTTCAGGCAGGTGGTTATTCTTGGGTTGTGAGACACAACTGATTTTCTTTGCAACCAGTTAGGGATGCCAATAATGTTCTGGTGAAGTACATGTTATTATATCAACTGACATATCCTGGCTTTTTGTGGGGTTTATTGGGGATAAATCATAGATAAGAACACAGTTGTAAGACTGCTATGAAACAAAGCTGGACAGGTTGATTTCTCTGCAAATGGAGTTTCTGTTGATACCATGATATAATCAAGTGATTGGTGGGGTTGTCTGACAACTGCAGGTCTTCTTTTCTATCTTTTATTCCCCTGGTACTCTTTCATTTACCTTGTTATAGTTCATTATTTTATTTTCTTATAGCTCCTATTTATTTCAGTATTATCTTTCTTTTTATGGCAATTACAACACCATAGATACAATTTTATTATGCAGTCCTTTTTATTTTTTTTTTTTATTACATGCCCCTGCGGATGTGCTAGGCTCTCAAATAAAAATGGCAACTGTTGTCAGTTATGCTAAGGAAAGAAATGGTGGAATAGGTCATGTCCCTCTTTTCTAGAAACCCATCTTTTTTTCAGCTGGAGATTTTTGACAACAATAAATCTGACTACTGGAATTTAAATCCTGTGTCTGTGATAATGAAACCACATAGGAAATTTTCATATTTGGAAATATTTTCCCACTTCAAATTATTTCTGTATCTGCTGGTAATTTATGCACATGAAGGTGAACTTGAAACAGTCATTCTGAAAAGTGTATCTGAATAGAAAATGTATTTAAAACCTTGTTACAGCATAACATGGCAATAAAGGCATACTTCATATTTGCAACTAATAGTATAGTAAGTATAATTTGGTGTTAGTGTCTTCAAAGATAGATGGGTAAGACCTTTTGTACAATAACATAATAAGAAGGAACAGATTAACTGTTGTTAATGGATTAAGAAAAATAAAGCACACTTTCTAATTACTTCAGTAGTTTTTGATACACAGAGTAGCCCAGATGAACACAAATATTTACCTTTTCAGTACTGAAATACTGAAAACTTTTCATACTCATTGGAAAAAGGTAACTTGAAAAAACATACAGTTTTTGAAAACGATTTTTGTTCATTTGTGAAACAGATAAAATTTGCAACTTAGATGCTTTAAGAAAAAATAAAAATGTCTGAACAGATCATTCTAGAGGTTTTCAGTTTCTGTAGTGACTGAGGATATGCTTACTGGAGGTCTGTAAATGTAAGCATTCTGTAAAAAATAACTTCTGAAGTTCTTAGTAAGTTCCCGGCTCACTTAAGTGTCCTCTGTATATAATTGTGTAAGTCATTGCATTCTTAATGCAAATTAGATGCATTAAAACTGCAGCAACCAAATCACTCTTGTAAGTGATTGAATGTATAATTGGTTAATTCAGGATGAAACAGCAGAAATATGTAAATATTACCTTAAGAAAATTTCCCAAAGAGCTGGATGAAATTAAAATACTATTTCTTTGAAAATTTTATCATGTCAAAACGAGGAAAACATTCAAAATCTAATCTAATTCTATCTGCCTTAGAAAAGGTTACACAGAATCTCGTTTTGTGACTTCTGCATGATGATTAAGAATGTGAAGAAGCCATCAACTTCTGTAATAATTCAAATGAGCTTTTGGCAAAAAAAGGCATGAAAATTTTCATGGATTATGACATATATTAACTTTTCCTATTTATTGTGTGTGTTTGCATTGGTTACCCTGACCTTGATTGATTATATAGACGTTGAAAATGAATTAATGAACATGTGATTTGAATGTACTAAGGATCTGGAATATTAAATGATTACGTAACTGCTAAGTATTATGACCTAAGTAAGTTCTAAGTCACTCACTTGCTCAATGCTATATATTAATTCCATTTGATTCTGTACATATATATGCATATATATATATGTATATATGAGAAAAACAAACGTCTAATGAAATGTATGCAATGCAATTTGAAGTATTAATCCAGATCAGAGACAGAATAGCAGTAGCATATTCTCTGAAAATATTTACAGCAGCAGAGAAAGGGCAACCATTTCAACATGTCCAGCTGGGTTTATGGCCTTTAAAAATATATTACATCCACAACAATTTTTTTTTTTTTTTTGCTGCCCAAATCTAAGACCATCTGTTTGGATGGCAGGGTGCCCATTTAGAAGTTGGTAGAGCTATTGCCATTAAGCGGAGATGCCAGGTATCAATAGGATTGAGACAGGAAGGCCTGCAGAACACTGCAAAGGACATCTGCTCCCCAGGAAAAGAGGAGAGAAGTCCATCTTCCGTGACAGCCACACTACACTGACACTGCATGATTCCTTGCACCTATTGACACCTGTTCATAGTTGTATGCCAAAATAGCAAGAAAAAAATGAACCATCTCTGAACAATGGAAAATGGGTAGTACAGGCTGTTAAAGGCCTCTGCAGCTGCCAGGAAAATAGGTTTCACGGTGGTAGGCATTTGGGAAACCAAGGCAGACCATATGGGTTATCAGAATGAACGTCCCGGCATTTTGTATACCAACAAGCCCCTGGCAAACAGTATTTCTTGGAATCAACCAAAATGACAAAATCAGTAAATGAGGAAGATCTAGGCACAGCCTTTTTGCACTTATCATTAGATGCAGACAACAAATTAAAGATACTGACCAATCGCTAGAGGCATATGTTATTCCTCTGAGCTCCTTACAAAGAGACTTCTCAACCTCTGAGTTCATGAAAATTGTGGATTACATATAATAAATAAGTAACTACAGGGTAAACCTTTTGTTTGATCTTGCCACTCTGTCAAACTATTCTTGTAGCTGACCAAAAGACCAAATTAATCCTTCTTCCAGATGAAATAGCAATATGACACTTACATAAAGATGCTGAAATTGTTGTACAGCCCTGTAAATTATAATTATGTTATCAGACATTTATATACAGGTAAAAATTTGAGTTTTATATCATCTCCCACTTCAAAGAATAACTACATACAAATTTATTTGAAGTTTTGTCAGTGAGACTGCAAAGTTTCTTTGAGGTAAAGTTCAGAGTACTATGTATGTACATACAAGAACTGTCATTCTAATACATGAATAAGGTGCTTTTAGTCCCGTATCACAACACTGTCAGTTGTCAGTAAAAGTGCTTTATGGTGAGTATGAGAACTACTGCTTCTTCTGCACAGTGATGTGTGTAAAGCAAAAACATATCTTTGATTTAGAGATATTTCTATATACAGGCAGCTGAAAACTGTTACTTTTCTGAGCTCTCAAGAATAAATTAAAAGATTTATTATACATTCAAGAAGAACATCTTATTTTGTGTTTTCACTTGAAAGCTAAATATACCTTCATTTTAAAAGGTAGGCACTAATAGTTCAATATGTGTTTTGCAGTTTAGGATGCACTCCTGAATCACAGGAAGCAATTAATAAAAAGCCATCAGTTGAAGACAACAGCATAATTTATTTTTATGGGACTGGGATTTACATCTACATCTTATTGTAATGAATTGCACAGAGGTCTGTCTTGGAAGATGTTAGGAGTCAATTTGAAGCTTATGGGTATGTGGTGGTTTGACCCTGGATAAACGCCTGGTGTCCAGCAAAACTGTTTCAAGGCCTTTCTTTCCCCTGCCAAGAGAGAAGAAAAAAAAAAAAAAAAAACAGCTAGGAATTTATGGCTAGAGATGACAACAAAAAGAGGAGCTTTGATTAATATCAAGGGCAAAGCAGAACTTGGAATAATGCTTAAATTTATTACTAACAAACTAAAAACTTAAAATAAGAAATAGAAACAGGTTAGAAACACCTTTCCACCACCACCCCTCAGCCTGTCCATGCCCCCTCCTTTTCCTGATGGCGTCAGGGACAGGGAAATAGAAGGTTTACAGTCAGTTGTTGTTGGGTCAGCCATTCGCAGATGTAAGCCCAAGATTCAAGCAGCAGTTCTGTCCCAGGGGGCTTTCCTGTGGGGTGCAAAGGGGACAACTTGCTTCACCACAGTCATCACCACGGTCACAGGGGAATCATAACTCTGAGTCCTTCCCCTGTGTTCTGTGGAGCCTCCCCCACGAGAGACATCCTCTGCTTTCTCTTAGGTCATTCCATGGTCTCTTATGAAAAGCTGGTTGTACCTGCTAAGCGTGGGTTTCTCCCTTCATGGGTCTCGGCCGCAAATCTTTGCAGGGCTCTGCTCCATCTTGGTGGCCTCCTGCTAAGCAACAGCCTCATTTCGTGGCCCCTCCTGGTCTGGCAGGGGGGTGTTTGCACCCTGATGGATCCCATGGGCTTGGAGGGGACAGCTTGTAATCACCATGGTCATCATCATGTAGTGATGTAGGGAATAATAACTTTAAGTCTTCTCCCTGATCCATGGGGTCCCTCCCCTCCTTCTCCTCTTCTCCTTCTGCACTGATCTTGATGTCTGCGTTGTGATGTTGTTAATCCATGGCTGCCAATTTCTAACTGCGCAACAGCTTCTTAGATCTGTTCTTACGCAGGGGCATAACTTAATGATTCAAAAGCAGGAAGTTTTCCTCAGAGCTGGCCCTCATTGGCTCTGCTCTGTAGGATGGAGGGAAACTTCCAGAGGCTTCCAACAGAAGCCAATCTTTCTCTTATAAAAAAAAGCCTAATCAGAGAAACCCACGACAACATTCAAAATCAAACTCACTGCCTCTGATGCTATCATGACATAAGCATAGTATATAAACAAAGCAATTTTGATTCCTCTCCCTGGTCTTAAAAAGAGCATCACAATGGGCAAATGGTTCCTCATATGCAGAAATATATACAGGCTTAGGTACAACATCCATGTGAATACACCAAGTAGCATGATGGTCAGGGAGTTCCTGTATCCAAACACACAAATGCTTGGAATGAAATTGCAATTCTGACCTCTCTCGTGCCCCATTTTGGGCACCAAAAGATGTGCTGGTTTAAAGGTAAACTGGCTGGAGAAATGAACCCAACTCAGAACAGATTACAAGTCAGAGTCACAATTTACTAAAAAAGATTACGGTAAATACAATGATAGAGAGAAAAATTGTTTTCACCCACAAAAACCAGATGTATAACCCAGCACCCTGGGGCATGAACAGAATGGTGTTCGTTAGCCCCTGTGCTGAGCACCACGTAGTCCTCCTGAGTGCAAAGTAAAAGGAAAGGAAAACCTGTTGGAGAGGATGATGGTCACAGTCTTGTTGAGAGTGGCAGTCTCAGTCCTGTTGAGGTTCTGGTCCTCCTCTGGATCTGATGAGTGTTACCAGAAATCCCAAAACCCAAAGAATATATATGCTTATGTTCAGGTGGGGATGCCCAGTACCTCCCCCAGGACTGGGAGTTTCACAGTGGGTGATTTCACTCTATGAGTCATGGGATATTTTTGGAATCTTTGATGGTCTAGGTCATTGCAACTGCCTTTTATGCCAGTCCCTAATGGCCCATTATCAGACATGACCCCTCAGGCTGGGTGTGAAGGTACTAATGCCTCCTGGAGGGGAGTTATCACAACTCAGTCATTGGTGTGAAGACCCTATCTCACAGGGTTCTTTAACACTCAGCTTGTAGCCTGAGGTGTCCGGTGTGCC
>JAWWMP010000132.1:53173442-53228414 GCA_035047865.1 Dendrocincla tyrannina | reverse complement strand
GGGGTTTTCAACAGAAGCCAATCTGCCTCTTGTTAAAAAAAAAAAAAAAAAAAAAAAAAAAAAACACCAAAAAAACCCCAAACCAAAAACCTAATCAGAGAAACCCACGACAGAGTAAAAATTAGGGGCAGACCTACATCGGCACTGTTGCAGGGCATATTTGCTACAGACCTCTTAATCAGGAATAAGAAGTAGAGAAACCTTTCTTCAAACAACTGGAGGAAGCTGCACATTATTTGTTTTCACCACGATTTTAACCACCTTGGTGTCTGTTTGAAGGATAACATAGCAGGGCTCAAGAAATATAAGAGATTTCTTTTTGATAGTAAGGTGACCATAAGCCAGTGATGTGTCCTCTGGCAAGGAAGTCTAACAGCCTGGGCTCCATTAAGAGGACTGTTCCCAGCAGGTTGATGGAGGTGATCCTTAACCTTGACTCAGCACTGATAAAACCACACCTGAAGTGTGTGCCCAGTTCTGGGCACTGCAGTACAAAGCAGATACAGACCTACCGAAGTGAGTCTGGCACACGGCCACAAAGATGATTAAGGGTCTGAAGCATCTTTTGTATGAGGAGAGGTGGAGAAAGCTGGGATTTTTTAGCCTGGAGAAGAGAAAGGTGAGGAGGGATCTTATCAATAAGTACAAATTATTTGAAGGATGTAAAGAAGGTGGAGCCAGGCTGTTTACAGTGATATACAGTGAAAGGCAGGGAAACAACAGACACAAATTCAAATGTATGCAATTCCACCTGAATACAAGAAAACACTTTTCCACTGTAACAGTGGTCAAATTCTGGAACAGGTTTCCAAGAGAAATTGTGGAGTCTCCACTCGGGAGATAGTCAAAAGCCAACTGGACACAGTCCTGCGTAACCTTCACTAGCTGACCACTCTTGAGCAGATAGTTTGGGATAGATGATTTCAAGGAACCCCTTCCAACGCAAAAAATTCTGTGAATGTTGTGATTTGATTATTATATCTTGTGAATGGGATAAATGATGGAGGGACGTGTTAGACAAAAAACACCAATCAGCTGAGTTTTATTCCATGATATTTTTTTAATGCCTTTTTATTTTGTTTAAAATGCTTGATAGAATTAAGACTACCTAAAAGATTCCACACTCTTAATTTGGATTATTCACTGGACATATTCTTAAATAGGACATTATTATTAATTAATTAATATTATTAAAATTATATATTATTAAATATTATTTTCCTTTATTATTTTTAAGAAAAGAGATTTCCAGTTGGTTGAATGAAAAATCTTAAAAGGAAAAGTATTAAAAGGTGTATGGTATTCTGAGAGAGATTTTCGGATGAATTTTACTTTGTGTTATTGCTTTTGAAACATGAAATATTAAAAAAAAAAAAGCATGAACTCTGTTTCTCTCATTTTTGAACAAGAAATATTATGATTTTGTTTGGAATACAGAAAACTGAAGTTTTCCATAGAAAAATAATTGCTATTGCTATATAAACTGTTAACATGTATTGCAATGAAGTATTAATGTTGATATTTATATAGCATGAAAACAACCAATTTTTGGGTCATGGAAATGGGTTTCTGATAAAAGTGTGAAAATGTCTGCAGAACTCCAGAAGTGACTACTAACTTAGTAGTGATCTGGTTGTCAAGTAGAATTTAAATCTTTCATGCATGTGGTTATTATGCCCCAACGAGTCCTTCTGACTTTATCAAATTAGACAAACTTCCACATTTCAGAAAAACATGGCTTCTTATAGTGTGACTGTCAGTAGGATTTGTGAGAAGTTCTTTGCCTAATTACTGGTCTTTTCCTCATATTATGTTTCAAACTGACAAAGATGGTTTCATGAACTGTAAGTCTTTACACATATTTATTATGTGGAAACGAATTCAAATAACAGTTGTACATTCAGCTGTTCATGTTGCTAGCCTTCGTGGGTTAACTGGTCTCTCTTGATTCCAATTTCTTATCTCAGAAACAAATAAGCTCTAAAGGATACTTGTAGGAGATTCAAGGTGACAGGCAATGTACTAAAGATGTTTTTAACTGGTTGAAAAGCAGACATATTTCTTATTCCCTTGAGTTTCTAGATAGAAGTTGCATCTCCCAACTGAAAAGCTAAATTTAGTATATAGTGCATCTCTATTAAGTTTTTATATTATATACCACAAAATTAATATGAAAAAGTAAGTTTTTATGATCACTTGTGTAAGTAATGTGGATTTTTTGTAATTAATGTTAATGATATTTGAAACATAAATACTAATGAACTGTATTTCAAATATAAATCCATTTTACTTGATAGGAAACATTTTATTTTCATATAATATATTTCTAATATTATATTTTTCACTACATAGTGCATAATTTACCAGAACTGGTCAGAAAATATTGATTGTTCAGCATATGATTTTTGTTCTGGAACAAAAGCTTCATCTTTAAAAAATTAAAACATCAGTATCTATATTAATAAAGAATTACTATCTCTGCTACACTCAACATTGTGTAAATTCCCTGTTATTTTGTTCTTTCTTTCTTTACTCTAGAAACTCAATGCTACGCTCAAGAAATATTTCACTGAAACTTTTAAAAATCTGTAAAGAACTGTGTTGTCAAATCAGTCAATTCACACTCCCATATTTCTTGGAAAAAAAATAAAAGATTCCAAAGGAAGCTTACTGCTTAGTGCTCCTTCATTCTGACTCAAATGTTAATTTATAACTATGTAGGATTTTTTAATTATCCTTTCACAAAGGAAAGACTATACAAAAATATTTAACATCATAAGCAACATTATTTTCATAAATAGAATACACAGGAAGGAAATTAAAGTGGAGAGGAACATGTTTCTAAATGCCTAAAATGAGCCAAGCACAGAGTATTTACTTCTTTCATGATACAGCTGATATGAAGGTCCAACATGCTGAAACCAAGACTATAATTATTAATTACTCAATTACTTTTAAGGTTGATTAGTGAGCCAAAGAAATAATAAAATTTAATATATTTGACAAACTGTTATACTTGATGTTACGTAATCTTTTACTCGAGTAATACTTGATGTTATGTAATCTTTTCCTGTAACACACTTTACAATGAAATTCAAAGTTATATTATGTTGACGTAAAATTTTTATTTGCCATCTCTTTTTGATCTACTTTTAAATAAAGATATAAATTATAAGATCAATGGATAAGATTACCTCATCTTACGTTTTCATTGGTTATCTACTGCTTTCCTGAGGTAGAACAAACAAGTAGATCAAAATTCTCAGAAGTGTGGGCCAGAGAGCAGGAAAATACATGCAACGCTAATTGCACATTAAAGTCTAAAAAGAGCCACTTAATTAGCTTTTTTTTTGAAAGATGGTATGTCTAAGGTGTCTGTTGTCATCAGATGATGAGTATAGCAGTTGAGCCCTAGTAGCTGAGAATTAATTAGTAGGAATTTTTACAAATTCATACATTAAGCAAAACCCACATGTGATTTTGATTTTCTCCAGATGACTACACCTTCTCTTATTTCTCACTTCTTTGTCACTTCGGATAGTGAGTGGACCTGGAACACTGAAAATATGCCTTCTGTAAGTTGTACTTCTGTGTAGTTAGATTTCTATTTAGTGAGTAGCAGGTTAGGAAATGGGACTTTGAAATGTGACTTCTATATCTGATTGCTCACATAATCCTCCATTGAAAATCTATCTTATAGGAAAAGGAGTCAGATATCAGTAATTTAACTGACATACTTCTAAATAACACCCACCAGTTTTTCTCTTACTTGGCATATGCATTATTAGTACATGCTTATTATGCATATAGAAATTATTTATATATTATTTTTTCATCATAATAAAAAAAAAAAGAAAAAATATAGGTAGCAGTTTTTGTTGTTTTTTTTTTTTTTGTTTGGTTGGTTTTGTTGTTGTTGTTGTTCTGTGGGTTGTTTTAAAACTTACTACTATATTTAAACAGGGATGTTTGGCCAAAATAATATTCACTAGGTTTTTGTCAAATTTCTCATTAAGTTAGATTGGGTTTCCTTTATTCTCAAGCTCAGAACTGTCACTAGAAAATAAATATTTTTAAAATTATGAGTTTGTTTGGGTTTTTTTTAAAGTCATTGATTTTAATTACACTGGTAGATTTGAGGTTCCAGGTACTGGTTTAAGATAAAGAATTCTTAAAATATTTTATTTTAGCTGCTGTTTTTAAAATATCTAATTTTATTATTACTTTTTTGTGTGTAACATAATTATATGAAAGTAGCAATAATCTAAGAGATCAACCCAAGTGTCAAACTTCCGAACTATATCAACTATACTCCAGAATATAATCTTTCTGCAACATGAACAGAGCAAAGATTAAGAATGTTATGACCACAAGTCTGGTACTAATGCACACAAGCATTAGTGTGTTATTAAATTATTTAGATTTCTGATAAATATTTTTTGGCCTTTTTAGGGTCAGTAAATAATGAACACAGGTAAGCTAGATGATAACAGAAGGTAAAAATTCGTTTGACATAAAATTTAAGGGGGAAAATGGGAAATTCTTGTTGTTTTGGCAAATTTCAGTAATGTTTATTAGAATATTTAATATTTATTAGAAAACAATGTTCCACTGCTTTTAAATATTCAGGAACAAATTAAACATCTTAATTTGTATACCTGTTTTTTAAAGTTAGTATCACAATTTAAATAGCTCCTCAGATAGTCCTTGGAGAAAGAAAAGTGTATTTCCACTAAGGGAATATCAATTTTTCCCTTTTGACTGTTTAGAGAATGTAGAATAGCTTTTCTGCTGATTGAGAAGTAACAGGTGCCAAACATTTGATAAAGAAATGCAGATATCAAAGACTTTCTATATTAGTCATAAGCTACTATTTCTCCTTCCAGGAAACAAACTGGCTTTTATTTCCTTGTGGGAAAGCGAGATGATTGTTTCCTCAGGAGAATAAGGTTAAAACGTAATATCATTAGTTGAATGAACACATTTTTATTATAAATGACTAATAAGTATCTTATGTACTCACATGTTCTTAAATATCCCTGCAATAGTTTATTCTAAAAAAAACCCAAAAAAATTACTGTGGAGAGAAAAAATGGGGTAGCTAGCAAATCTTCATCTCCTCTGATAAGTACTTGACAGAGTCATGAATTATTGAGAAGATGCTGTAGTAGGAAAAAAAGAGAGATCCATCTGACAGAGAGTAGCAAAGCAGAAATCAAAGCCTTCTAAAAATTGTTTCAAGAAATTTCCACTCTAAAAAAATCATTAACATTCTGAAAAAACATAATGTCAATTAATAGAATAAATGTTTCTTCATTATGTCCCCAAACAGAGTGAGAAAATGCTAGATTGAGCCTTGGGGAACAAAATTTATTATGAGCATGAAAAATGTTACCATTCTAATGCAGTTTTTAAATGACAGCATAATATGTTATGGATCATTTGATTTTTTTGTATGAAAATGCTGTACAGCTCCCAAAAAGGCATACGCTGCTAATGGCATGTATTGCAGTCCTTTCCTTATGACAGCTGGCAACTAGCAAATGCCAGTCAAAACAAAAAATATCAAGCAGAAATTTTTCCCAATAAATGTATTAGTTTGGATAATAGCACATAAATAAACTTTACGAGAACATTTTTATTATTCTTGGATGCAGCATGCAAATGGTTGACTACATTAACCCTTTAATAGTACACAAAATATATATAATTAAAAAGCTGGGAAAATATATACATTCCCTTACATTCATTCCTATTCTTTGCATGATTTTTATTATTTTAAAATAAATACATCTCAAACTTTCCCAGTGAAAGTATTTAAGGTGGCAGGAGAACATTGCCTTTCTTTACATGATTAAGGAAAAAAAAAGGTGTTATTTAAGAAAAGATTATGACTTACATAGATTATTTATACCAATACTGGCTGCTTTATCTGAATACAGTGAATGAATGATGAGATATTTAGTTTAACAATAGTTTGAACAGAAGTCACCATTTGTCTCCATCAACAATGACAAACTACTCATTCTGATTTGTTTCCTACAAGGTAACTTGCTGTGGTAAAATCCATTGCTTAGGAAATTCTATTTTCATCCCCTATAGTTTTCTGTTATTTCACTTGTGAGAAACATTTCAATATACTCTTTTTAATTATTCTGCTGCATTACATAGTTCCCTTGTCATTTGGAGTTTCTTTATTTATAAATCAAGATTCTTAATTCTTATAATTTATTAGGGGTAGAAGGAAACAGACTATCTTTGCTAAAAAAAAAGTTCCCCTTTTTGGGGAGATTTCACAACAAATCACTTAAGTAAAATTTCAGGTGATTTTCAAAACAGAAAGGCTGACTACTAAAGAGAAAATGATGTAGAATGACATTGACTTAAATATTGTTTGTCTACATACACTTTTCACTTTCAGCTATGCTGACTTCTGCTGGTTGAAATTTTTAGAACTGACCTCTGTTCAGAACTGAGCAAGCATTTCAGTGATCTTTTTTATCTAGTGTGATTTGAAACTGATTAGCACATTTTGAGAGTCTGTGAGAAATTTTTGTGTCAGTCAAAGATATCTAAACTACAAGGTTGCAAAAACTACAATAATAGACTTAAATGAATGGTTGGGCTTCAAATCTCATCAGCATAAATCTTTTTGAAAACAAATACAAAAATTAATAATTGTGTTAATAATTGCATAGGATAAGAAGTCATATTAATATGGGTTTTTTAAAAGTTTATACATTCAAAAGACAAGAAAATTATATGTGAATACACAATCATCATCACATAGGTAGCCTTGAGTACAATGAGCCACTCATATGTAATTGCTGCGGATTAATCCCAGTAGGCAGCTAAGCCCCACATAGTCTCTCACTCACTCCTTCACAGTGTAATGGGGAATTTGAAGGGCAAAAGGGAGAAATACTTTTGGGTTGAAATAAAGCCAGGTTAGTAAGTAAACTAAAGCTGCTTCTACAAGCAAAGCAAAATAAGAAACTCATTTACTACTTCCCATTGTCAGGCAGATGTTTAGCCATTTCTTAGAAAACAGGAATTCATCATATGTAATGATTACTTGAGAAGACAAACATCATAACCCCAGACAGGCCACCTTCCTCTTCTTTTTTCCTAGGTTTCACTGCTGAACATGATGTCATAAGTTATGGAACTATTCGTCAGTTGGAATCAACTGTCCCAGCTGTGTGCCCACCAAATTTTTGTAGAATTTTGACGTGTTTGTCCAGCAATATATAAAAAATTGATGTGTCATCAACACTGTTTTGGTCATGAATCCACAACACAGGACCATATAATAGGGTTAACTCCATCCCAGATTCTAGTATTCTAGTGAAAGGACAAGAAAAAATGGACACAAACCAAAGCACAGAAAACACAAGGAAAACTGTTGCAGAGATTGTGGATTCTCCATCCACTGAGATGTTCAAAACACAACTGGGCAACATCCTGGGCAACCTGTTCTAAGTGAGCCTACGTTAAGCAGAGAAATTGGACTAGGTGATCTTGAGAGGAGCATTCCCATCTCAATTTCAGTATGATTCTATGATTCTATTGAGCAATACCTAGTGCAAGAGAGGAATCAATAAAAGGCAGTTAAAATCTTTTTTACAGAACATTTTCTAAACATTATTTTAAAAGTTAAAAATTATAATTTGAATGTGAGATTTTTTAATAATATTTAAAAGTATGAAGTATTTTAGAAGTGTGTTTGCTATGTGATATACCAGTAATTACTACAACTATCTTAATTACGTACAGCTTTTACTTCAATACAGCATTTATTTTTAAGATCAAACTGCTTGACTTGTCAAAGTAGGAAGTTTTTCTCCAGAGATGGGCAAGAAAGCTGGTGAAGGGTCTGGAGCACAATTTTTATGAGAAGCAGCTGAGGTTGTTTGGCCTGGAGAAAAGGAGGTTCAGGGGAAACCTTATTGCTTTCTACAAGTACCTGAAAGGAGGTTGCAGTGAGGTGAGGGTTAGTCTCCTGTCAGGGAACAATTGACAGAATGAGGCAAAATGGCACTGTGTTACGCCAAGGCAGGTTTAGGCTAGATACTGGGCAAAATTTCTTCACAGAAAGGGTTGTAAAGCATTGGAACAGACTGCTCAGCGAAGTGGTTGAATCACTATCCCTGAAAGTGTTCAAAAAACATGTAGATGTGGCACTTGAGGACATAACACAACATGATTTGGTGTTGAACACAGTGGTGGTCCTTCGTTTACTGTTGGACTTGGTGATTTTAAAGATCTTTCCCAATCTTAACAATTCTATGATTCTGTGATTCTATGATGTACCTGCTAATTAGAAACAAATCACTAATGTCCAAGGTAGGAATAAATGTGAAAGTGTATTTAAGTGTGTAAATCTGTAAAATATATGTGGTAGACATTATTTTTTTTCTAAATATTATGAAGTTATTCTTTCAGAGTTTCAATCAACTGCAATTCTCTCTTTATTAGTTAAATGTCAGTCAATCCCTAGAAAGTATAAATTACGAAAAATCCCAAACAACCCCAAATCCAACAAAACCAGCTAATAGTTGGTTCCTAATGTAATTGTGTCCTGATTTTAGCTAGTTAAGTTTTTTCTCAGTATCTGGGTACAGGGCTGTGTTTTGGATTCAATATGAGAATAGCACTGATAACACACCAATGTATCAGTTGCTGCTAAGTAGTCCTTATCAAGGACTTTTTTTAGTGTCTCAAGCTCTGCCTTTGGTGACAAAAAACAAACAAACAAAAAAAACAAAACAAAAAAACCCATAAAACAAACCAAAAAACCTGGGAGGGAGCATAGCCAGGAAAACTGACCTTAATTGTCCAAAGGGATATTCCACACCATAGAACATCATTCCCAGTAAATAAACTGGGAGAGTTACCTGGAAGGGGGAACAACTAGGGGTGCAGGGACAAGGTCTGGCATTGGTCCGTGGTGGTGAGCCACTCTCCCTCTGAAAATGTAACTGAAGAAATGGTAAATGTTTCTTTTATATTCAATCTGACCATTAGACTACGTTCTTCAGTAGTGAGTAGGCAACTTACATTCTAGGCCCCTGCAAACTAAGGATAACAAGGGGATTTGACTTGTAGCACAGTGATATCACTTGTACGGATATCAGAACTGTATTATAGCTAAGTAAGCATCATAGAGGAGATTATGTTTGATTTGAACTGATGAGTCAATTTTGGAACCTTAAGGGATTAAATATCTAAAATGAACACATGACTAGAAACAGAAAACTCTGGAAGAGATCACAGAAACTGACTTGTGATGAAGCACTTAAAATTTCCCAAGCAGAGGGAGATTGTCCATGTCCAGACAGAATATGATGGGAAAGAAAAAATAATCTGACACAGAAAACAGGACTGAGAATACAGAGCTGAGCGATAAAGCCAAGTGAACTAAAATTTGCTCAAATCAAATACAAAAAGCCTCACACATTATGTTAGCAAGCAGATTATCTGCAATACATAGAAAAAAACTGTGATAATATAATTAATAAAATAATATTGATTGTAAGAAGCTCCAAAAAGAAGCAGAATGAGATTGTGTTCATTCTAGTCATCTTATAAATGAAAGTCTCATATTGCTGAGTTAAACTTGGTTGATGCTTAGATGGCTTCCACATCATAAATACCTTTAATCTCACATGCTTTCAGCACACAGTCTGGCAGCACAGTGAGATAGTCTTCAGTCATCTCCTTCCTCTGTTTTGGACAGATTACTGCTCAAGGTACACTGTCTAAAATGTCTAGTTGTTATGGTATTTCAATCTTATTTACCTGAAGGTCGGATATCAAAAGCTTTAGCACTAAACCAAACATGATCAAAAGTATTCTCAAAGTGTCTTTATGGGCAGATTGCTGTGGGTTTTTTCTATGCCCTATTTCAATATATAAGATTTACAGAATTATTTGGGCATTTATCTATCACTTATGTTAACTATGTACTTATTCATTATTAATGCCTTGATAGACATGCAGTCAACAGATATTAAAAACTGGCCAGTTCACCTTTTCATCTCCCACAGAGAGCACAGCAGAATGCATATAAATATAGGTGAATTATTTGTTGGAGAAATAGACAACATTGTAACATGAGATGAATATAATCCCTTCATAAAAACAAATGGAGCAAAAGAGATAAGCTTGGACTCCTGTGTACAAAACAATGTATTGTCAGAAATACTGAAAAGCCACAGACTAAGGAAGGTAAAAGAGCAAATCTTGGGGCTTATAGCGATGTGCTTTCCTCCTTCCTAGAAGAATATATAAAACTGATGGGCTGAGAATGTGTTTTATCTAGCTGCTTGAGTAAAGAATCTGAGAGTGTTACCATGCAAAATTGCACAGTGGACAAAAGGGCAGGTTTAAGAAAATGGAGTTGAAAAGTCCAGTCCTGAGACTGTAGAGGCACCACAAACGCAACTTTATCCTGATGGTTTCAAATTCTTCCTAAGATATGACCAATATTTGGACATTCAGAAAAATTGTATTTGTCTACTTCTATATAAATATTTAAAAAAAAAAAACCACCCAAAAGTGTATTTATCTTAAGAAACTGATCTCAAACATCTGTCATTCTAGGGATAGATGGAGGATATAATTCTCTTCCTAAAAATGTGGCTTTATAGCCTGTTTTGAAATGAAAATGTGGAAAATATTTATTTTTAGAGCTCCTGTATATAATAGAAGTTACTGATATAAAGACACAAACTGAAGAAATCTCTGGCCAGCTCCTTCCTCTAGAATAATTAGTGAAGAATTAGTTTTGTATAATTTAAATAAGCAGTGGCATTTTCATTGAACTATAGAAAGCATACTCAGCGCTACTTAGTATATATAAAGTTTGCATCTATTCCTCCATTTCCTCTCACTACACACTCTCGTAAAACGTCCCTCTCCATCTTCCCTGTAGGCTCCCTTCAGGTACTGAAAGGCTGCAATTAGGTCACCCTGAGGCCATCTCTTTACAAGGCTGAAAAAAACACAGTTCTCTCAGCCTTTCCTCTTAGGAGTGGTGCTCCATCCCTATAATCATCTTGGTGAGCCTCCTCTGGAATTAGTCCAACAGGTCCACAATTTTTTTGTCCTGGAGAGTCCCAGAGATGGATGCAATAGTCCAGGTGGGACCTCACCAATCACCTCCCTCAACCTGCTGGCCACACTTCTTTTGTTGCAGCCCAGGATATGGTTAGCTCTTAGGGCTGCAAGTGCACATTGCTGAGTCATGTTTTGCCTCTCATTCACCATCACCCTCAAGTCCTCAGCGGGGCTGCTCTTGATCTGGTCATGCTCAACCTGTACTGATAGCTGGATTTGCTCTGACCCAGGTGCGGCACCTTGCAATGAAGGTCAGTGGGCACATACATTTTTCACCAGTCATCATCCTTTAATTGTAAATACTGTCAGGTACAGACAAGGGCTGGCTGCTTCTCAAGAAATGTCAAGCCATCAGCCAAGAGTCACAGCAAGTCAGGCTGAGAAAGAAGCCTCAGCTGCAAGAAGACAGGATGCTAAGCCAGCAAGTCAGGATCAGGATCAAGCCCAGAAAAAAGTAACTAAGGACAGCTATGGTCCAGTGGCCATCCAAAAAGTTGTTAGTTACAAGCAGCTTCACGATCAATAAGAAAATCATATCAACACTTCAGGGCCAGTCATATAGGAGACCACATCCAGACACAGCTGCAGTGAAGCTGTAGTGAGAGTGATAACTGCCAAAGCCAGCTGAAACATGCCAGTGGGTCATACGAAAGGCTTGGATTTCCCAAATTGTTTTTCTTTGAAATCTTATTTAACATTTTCACTTGCAATGAACAAAGAATCTGTAAAAGTTGAACACACTGATGGTGGAAATCTAATGTTTCATCAATAAAGAAAAAGATGATCAGTGTACTACTTTAAGAATGAATTAGTAGATGTGGCAGTGTTTGACATTGGCAAGTTAAAGAAACTGATGAAAACACAATTAGCAAAACAAAGTCTAAGAACATTTTTGGAAACTAATTAGGGACAAGAAGTGGGGATGAGAGAAGAATTATTTCTTTTGAAGAATTATATAGAAAAGTAAATAAGTGAAATAAGCCACAGTGAAATTTACCCTAAAAAAGTAAGTTGTGTTTCTAAATAACAGAGGAAGAAGGTTCAATAAAAGTAACAGGTGAAGCAAGACTAATTATTTTTAAAATAGATTTTGTACAGTAACATTTTATAATCTGCAAGAGCAAGGGGATCACAGAGTCATTTCCAGTCCTACATCACTATTATTTACTTATAAGTAATACATAGGCTACAGATGCAAATATATTAGTCTATAGCTCATACTAAATATCTCCTAGGTGACAATTTGTCATTTAACTGCTTATCATATTTTAATTATTTCATACAAATCTCAAGTTTTACATGCAGATATGAAATTCTAAGTGTTCCATTCATAGTACAAAATAGTTGGTTTGATGAATTATACAATGAAAAAATTCTTGCCTTTCATCAATCTGAAGAAGAGAAAAAGTACTTTATGTGATTCTATCTGGGTTTTATATATTTCCAGAGTTCTATTACGTTTCTGTTTTGGTTTTTGTTTGTTTGTTGGTTGGGTTTTTTTAATGTTAAAGCCAAATTTGGTCTTACCTTCAGCACAGAAATGAAATCAAAACATTAAATCAATATTGGCCCTTATCCAGGGCAGACTATTGAAATCTTCAGCTATTAATTCATAAGCCAGAGTGACTCCCAAACCCATTTTTCCATTTTAATTGAAAGTAATTGTATAAAAGGTGTACTCATTTTCAGAAACAAAAAGCTGTTTGGAACAAGAGGAAAAACTCATTCAGTATATCTGAATACTATTCAGTTGCGTGTGGTCACATAGCATGTCCCTTTTTTTCTTCAGTAAATAGTTATTCTGTAAGACATGGAAGAAAAGGAAAAAGGTTTAATGATCTTTGTCAATTCTATGGTGAATCAATATTGGTTTGTCTCTTGTATTATATATCCATCCCTTAATTGGTTTCAACTCCCTATATAACAAGGTCCTGTGATAAACTGTGAAAAATATCAGGAATATATCATTCCTCTCCACTACTCCCTTCCTACTTATTAATAGTTTTGATGATGTATGGGTAGAATATGTGTCAGAATGCAGTCAATGTTCGAGTTCCTGCATTAGTCAAAATTTGCCTTTTTTGCCATTTTAGGTTGATCCTGTATTGCTACATGCATTTAAAGACGCTAAAATAAGGTAACTACTTATATAAATGAAGTGATGTAGTATAATGCTTCTGCAAGCTATTTAACAGCTGGAATATATGGGTGCATGAAGTTACCAACAGTGGAAGAAAGACAAGGTGGAAAGCAGTCATGAGCAGAAGGCAAAGAAGACTGGGACTGTGCACCCACCCTGGAAGGCCATGGCGAGTGATCGAGGACACAAACCCATCTGGGACAAAGTTGTTTAGTTGTATAAAGTTAATACTATAGTTATAAGGAGTTTATTGTGATATTACAATAGGCTTAATAGGGCTTTAATCTTAATAGGGCTTTAATTTTTAAATATCCCATGTATCTTGATCCCCCATTGGTCATTTGTACCCCAGTTGCCAATTGGCTGATGTTTGGTGCAATGCACCCTTTCCTTTTATGGCAGTCCCCTCCTACCTATTCCTTTATATGGTTTCTGTCCTTCCCCTATTTCCCTTATATGGGTATGCTCCGCCCATGTTCCAGAACCTTCCCCTCAGACCTTATATAAGTGATCCTTTCCCCTCAATAAACTCTCATTCTTGTTTCACTCCTGGAGAGTGTGCCAGTCCTTTCTTTCTTAAAAAAGGATTGCAGCAGGAAGCCTCATTTTTGAGCTGCTGTTACTAAAGAGACAGACATCTTATTTACTATTATTATTCTTCATCTGAAAAGAGGTTAGATCTTACAGTGTTTCTTTGACATGCTCCAAAGTTTTCTAAATAAAAATATATCAATATTTAATTGCATTGGCTGACTTTTAGGTATTCTGATATCTAAAATATGGGAACAAAAAGAAAAGAAAAAAGACTTGTATTATTTTACATCATGCTGAAGCATAGATTACTCTGTAAGTAGAATTATCCTGTTGAATTACATCATGTCATGTTGTTTTCACTTGATTTGCCCCATCTTTAGCTTCTGTAATGTTGGCATTTTTTACTGGTATGCATAGCAGTTTTTAATATTCTGTGCCAAAATTCTAGCTGAATATGCAAATGAACTGTATGTCTGCCATAACATTTTCCTCTAGGGTACCTTTGCATGAAACAAGCCAAAAATATCTTGTTCATTTTGGCTAGGAACAAATGGAACCAAAAGGAAGAATTTAAATGTGCATTTCCACTGACTACAAAAAGAAAATAGATGTGCAGTCCAGCACATGCATCTGTGTTTATATCTTGGGAATTTTATCTCTGAAACACTGTGAAAGGTCTGTTTTAGTTTGCAATGCAGGGGTTTGTTTTGATATAAGGCATGTAATACTTGCCATGATGCATGCCATTCTTACTGTAATGATGCTAAATTTCTTTAGAATTTGTAGTCAGTTTTTGGTAAGTTATGATATCTCCTTCTAATACTTTTTCTCTAGGGCTACGGTGTTATGACAGAGTAATATTTGCCAATTCTTGACAAAACAAGTCAATAGAAATACTGAATTTGTGTCTCTTGTATGTTATATTCCCAAATATAAAACTAAAACAAGAAATGCACTCATTTAATGTTATTATTAAGCATACTGCCAACATGCAAGCTCTAATACCTAATAGTATTTCTACTTTTGTGTTTTACATATTTATTCTCTAAAGTGTGCCTGCACTCACTTATTGAACTGGACAGTTAGGTCCTCCCTCCATTTGTTCAGAACTGCCTAGAAGCTGACATGAAAAAGGTACAGCAGTGAGAGAGAAGGTAGTAAGACAGTACAAGAGTAAGAGATGTACCAGACTGAGGAGAAGAAGGTAAAATAAGGAAATAATTTTGAAAAATAGACTATTTTTGAAAGAAAATAATAAAGAATCTCTTTAACAAAAGAACGAAACCATATCCTTTAAGGACAAAGTGCTATAATGTGACAGATATAGTACAATAAAGTCCAAAAAAAAAGTAAGTCGCTTGGGTATGTTTCATAGATTCTTTCTACATCAAGTACTACTCAGTCTTTCAACACAAACCAGACAAGCAATCTATGTGACAAACAGCACCATAGGCAACTGTAAATTTTCCGAGTTCTTGATGATGGAGAAACAGAAAGCTCCAGTACTTCTTGCTCAGGAAAAACAAGTAAACAAACAAAAAACCAATCCACAATATTTTTATTGAATATTGTATATCATTATTTATCTTCATGAAGAACAACCAGGTAAAGAAGGTTGTGCAGGGACATATATGCTCTGAGGAGCCCTGGCTGGCAAAGCATATGTGGACTTTGTAGACTAATTGGCCTGTATTATTCATTGTATGCAGGAAGAAAGTCATATTCATACAGAATAGCATGAAAAGACAAAACAGCTGGAAAAAGAGTGTTGGAATGACAATATGGACTCTCAACTTGTCAATGTAGCACAGGGCATTCAGAGCATTTAGACAGATCTAAAAAGGCTTTTGAATGCAGATATTAGTTCCCTCTGCCCACATTCCAGCTTGACCTGAGCTCCCAGCAGAACAGAGTAACTGCTGTGTTATCAGAGTGCAAGCTAATGTACTTGTCTCTCATCAGGCATTACTAAATCATGTATGATAACACACTGTGGAGACCTGCATAGTTCTCTATACAGTAAGAGCAAGACAGAGCAAGCTTTTATTTGCTTTTCAGGAAACTGTGTGAACATGCCCATAACAGATTTTTTAAAAAAATAAATCAATAATTCCCAACAATTTCTGAAGGGATCTAAGCACGGTTCAAAATTTCCAGGTTA
This sequence comes from Dendrocincla tyrannina, assembly GCA_035047865.1. NCBI lineage: Eukaryota > Metazoa > Chordata > Aves > Passeriformes > Dendrocolaptidae > Dendrocincla > Dendrocincla tyrannina. Next base: position 53,212,458 of record JAWWMP010000132.1, on the reverse strand, counting down.
AATGATCCATACAGGTTCTTTCTTACTATAGTGACCTATTGTTAAGTTTTGGCAATTATAGATCACTGCTTTCATGAAAAGTCCAAGTCTGATATCGTTAGCTTCAAAAGGAGATGGATATATGAATAAAGATTTTCTAAGTGTTTTTAGGACTTTCTCATAGGAATTTAAAACCATATCCTACACTATTTCTCACCATTATTATTAATATTAGCATTAGTACTACATTCTTTATCTTCTTAATATGTTAGAACAGAGTTAAAAAATTCTTGTTTATATTTTCTGGATAACTATAAGGTATTTTTAAGGTTAAGGATACTGGATTATAGGTTTCAGTGTTGGTTATTTGGACTGCTCTTACTTCTTTGTTGATATTGTTTGCAGGGAATAACAAGGAAATGACTTTTTGTTATATTATTATTAAACAAGACCTGAACATTTACATATTTGTACTATTTCATTAAATAGCAAAAAGAAAAACTGACAGTAGAGGTTTGAAATGAAAGGTAAATGAATAGACTAAGTAACACACAACTAAGGGCAAAATGTTGTAAAGCTGATTTTGTTTTTTCAAACAAGACTATATCTTGTCATTATTTAAACAAAAATTTCCAAATGGAAACCAAGAGAAAATCAAAATTTCAGAAAAGAGCTGTAAAAAATCCTCTAGGAAAGTGTTCAGCCTAGGGATTTGCTATAATCATCCTGGCCCCTTCTCTGTTTTCAAGCAAGAGCTGAACTACCATTGTAATGACTAATTGCATTATATAGAAGACAATAAGGAAGGATAGAATTTGTTTTATGCAATCTTCATAGACATATCCATGTACATGACATGCACAGATGAGCTTAACCACTCCCATCCCACCTTCATTCAAGAAGCTAATGATCTCATTCTTATGCAAAAACCTATTAAAAAAGCCTCCCTGGACTAATGAACAGAGATGCTGTGAGATGGTTGTGGTTGGCACATGTCCCCTAAGTAGCTTTATGTGCTCAATCTCCAGTGGCCTAAGGAATGTTCCTTGCATGCACAGATCACCTCCTGCACAGAAAACTGTATTAATATGCAGAAACTGTGCCAAGGGGATGGCTCTTATCCTTTATTAATTTAAACATTTTAATATTCTCTATATGAAAAACATAATTAGAATTAATGGACTTTAGCACTAATGCAGTGCCTGAAGCTAGCTAGAGCATCTATCTTTTGCATATGATAAACATGAATTTTGAATCCCTTACCACCAGCAAGGCTGGAAGCTCAGCTCAGTCTGCTGATGTAGTTTGTGTCCAGATAAAGATCATATCAACTGACAGACAGAGGGAATTATCATCCTTTTGATGAGATAAGCAATTGGTCCTCCAGGGAGGAAGTAAACCATGACTGAGTTGCACTGATTGTTAAACAAGATCTCATTATTAATCTATAAAGACAGTGTAGCTGGACTACAGTAGCATATATCAGACGGAAAATAAATGTCAGATTCTAGTCTGTTGTGTCCAAACTGTTAATAGTTTACTTGCAAAAAATCACATTCCTCATGTGAAAGAATAGGAAATAGAATTTACATGTTGTATGGTATTTCACATTCACTTAAGAATCAAAAATTTATCAAGGAAAATAACAGAATATTTCATGGTAAGCATGAAATAATGTGGCAAACAAGAAGAAATTCAGGATGTGCTGGATACAAATTTTGAGATATTACAGTGACTACTATTAAAAAGTCAGAACAATTCATGCACTATTTTTTTTTTATTTTCTCAGAACTGAAAATAACAATAAAGTATAAGAATTTGTGTTTTGCCATTGTCACATATGATACTGCCAAGTTGGAAGGGACCCACAAGGATCACTGAGTCCAACTCCTGGCCCTGTATAGGACCATCCCCCAGAGTCACACCATGTGCCCGAGAGTATCATCCAAATACTTCTTGAACTCCGTCAGGCTTGATGCCATGACCGTTTCCTTGGGGAGCCTGTCCCAGTGCCCAACCACCCTCTGGGTGAAGAACCTTTTTCTAATAATCAACCTATACCTCCCCTGACACAACTTCCGGCCATTCCCTTGGGTCCCGTCACTGGTCACCACAGAAAAGACATCAGTGCCTGCCCCTCTTCTTCCCCTCATAAGGAAGTTGTAACTGCAATGAGGTCTCTCCTCAGTCTCCTCTTCTCCAGGCTGAACAGACCAAGCAACCTCAGCTGCTCCTCAAGGCCCTTCACCATCCTTGTTGCCATCCTTTGGATGGTAGCTAATAGCTTAATATCCTGACAATGAATGAAAGAGTTTTGAATCTCTCATGGTTACTTGCTTTTCCAAATGTGTTCTTTTATGGGATTGGTGGGAAAAAACACCAAAGCAAAGGTCTGATTTCAAGAGCTATTCAAAAATACATTAATCTACCTTAGGTCTTCCTTTATTGGTAATGTGTTTTAACCCCAGTATGAAGCTTAGCCCAACACAACTGCTCGCTCATTCCCTCTCAGTGGGATGGGAAAGAGTATTTAAACTCTTTTTTGAAGAAAAAACTCATGGGTTGAGATAACGACAATTTAGTACGTAAAGCAAAAGCTGTATACATAGGCAAAACAAAATAAGAATTCATTCACTGCTTCCCATCAGTAGGCAGCTGTTTAGCCATTTGCAGAAAAACAAGTCTCCATCATACTTAACAGTTGCTTGCGAGGACAGGTGCCACCATTCCAAAAGTCTTTGTTCAGGATTTCTCCTTTCCCTTCCTCTTCTCTTTCCCCAGCTTTTATTGCTGATCATGACTTTGTATAATATGGAGTATCTCTTAGGTCAGCTGGGGTCAGGTCTGCTAATTGTGTCCCCTCCTAACATCTTGTACACTCCCAGCATACGCACTAGCTGGGCAGTGTGAGAGAGATGATATTGTACACACGCTGCTCAGGAAGAGCCAAAACATTGATGTGTTAACAACACGGTTTAGGTCACAAATGCAAATGACAGCACCATACCAGCTGCTATGAACACAATTAACTCTATCGCAGCCAAAACCAAGTATCATCATTTTTGTTATGACCTGCCGTAAGAGATCTGGCCTTTTTTTCTTGCATTGTTTTTATACAGGTTTAAGTGAATTGCTGGTGTTTGTTATAATTTTCTCTGTCTGAAATATTTGGGGAACAAATGTAAAAATACACTGTGCATATGAGTGCTTTTAACTCTTTATTGTTAGACATGTTAGACAATGGACAAATTATATTCATTCCCTGTGCATGTCTCCAAGAATATCATATTTCTTTTTGTAATTAAGGTTTTGGCATCCAGTGACTGATGTTCCCATATGCCTTTGTCCTCAAATCTTTAATGAGTACACTCATGAATTTATTTTATGTCAATATTAAACACCTAGGCTGATATTTCCATAACTAAATCCCAGCTAGAAACATGTTCAATATAACAGTGATTTTTGTTGCCGTAAGGAGGGGAAAAAAAAACTTTCCAAGACAACTTTATGTGGGTAAAGTAGAGAAGAGTTCTTTTACTTATAGGGTTTTGGGGTACGGAATATAAAGGAGTATAAAAGACTATAAAAGTATAAAAGAGTATAAAAGAGTACAACACATGCCGACAAGTAACAGATAGAAAAGACCAGTGCTGGGTTGAACTCACAGCCTCAGGAACACCATGAGAGCTTTCTTCCAAGCACCACTGCTTCAAACATGCAGAGTAAATTAATCCAAAAGGCGTTCCTCTCATTTCCAGCTGGACACATATCCAGCCAACCCCTGAGCCGCTCTGCTATGTCTTATAGAAGCAAACAGGGGACAACAACCTTCCCCTCCCAGGTGAAAGAGAGTTTCACCCACAGGCTGGGAACATGAATCTTGCAACATCTGGGCCCAAGTCAGCTCACCTCCAAACCCACTGTAAACAAGGGAGAAATTCCCTTTTGCAGCTGCTTCCCTGCAGCTCAGCCACGCCCAGCAGCTCATGCTGGTACCCAGTTCCCATTACCGGTCTTGTCTTCCTTCAAGCAGGACTTGAGGTTCTCGAGGTCCGGTCTGGGAGCACAAGGGAGGGGAAGCATCTTCTCTCCCCACCTTGGGAGAGCAAGAGAAGGAAACCCCCCCTTTGCAAGCAGATCTCTTCTGAGCTCCACCCCCACCCCCACTTTCAGGGGTGGGGAGAACACAGGGCAACACATCAGGCTGGACAGCAGAGAGAGTGTGTGTGTGTTTGTGTGAGAAATGTCGACAAGGTGTAGGAGCTGGGCCAAGCTCTCTGTCTACATGGCAGCATACTAATTTTATAACACTACTCAATTACCATATCTAAAGTTTGCATCCAATCTAAGACATGTCCATACCCCAAACTTCCCTTGGTTCTGCCCCATGGCAAGCATCTCCTAGAACTGAGTTGGAGGTCTTAAGACGCCTTACTTCATCCTTTATCATCATCATCTTCATGCTGCTTTCCCTTATTGGAGCTTCTCCAAGGGTGCTGGGCTTTGCTTTCTTGTTTTGACTAACATGGTATCTAATTGTCTTAGCTCTGGTACATGTTTCCCAGGCATGGTGTTCCAGCTATTATTTGACCCTTAAGACAGATAGCACAAGGTTAGAGGTTTCTAGATGTCTAAATGTAAGAAACTACCTAGAAGTATAAAAATCTACAAATTCATGAAAACCCTAAGGCACCATTTTAAATAATAACACTATTTACTCTAAAGTTATTGGAGTAGTTAAATATGAATTCTCCAGAATTATAGAAAACACATTTTACTTATACCTTTTAAATAACCATCAACAGGCCTTGACAGATAAGAGCAGCATAAGGAAATAATACTGCTGAGCATTTGCTTAGGTGTACCTGATAAGCCTTATATACCACATGGAAAATGAGGTAAATGAAAAGGATGTATCAATAAGATAGAAATCCCATGCAAGTCAGGTTTCATGGTAGGAACCTGGTGTTTGTCTGCAACTCACATGTTTAAATAAAGTGTAATAATGACCTTTGTGAAAAAAACCCAAAAAACAGAAAAACACAAAAACCAAGAAATTCAAACTTTAATAAGAAGCCTAGAAAAATTGTTTACTGCTGCTTCTCAAGAAAGAAACATGCAGATCTGCTGTAGTGAACTGTTGCCATTGTCAATTCTGGAATTGCAAGTCTCTCACATACACATCCCTATTTAATATATAATAACCATGTGACTTAAAAGAATAACAGAACAACCGTTATATACCTCTGTTGTGAATGAGTAGTTTGGCTGCTTAAAGAAACACTGTCAAAGATCAAAAACAGGATTTAAATGAATTTGTGAAAATGTGACTTTACTGAGTTTGATGGCAAGGTTCACTCTATTACTTACTGCACAAGTTTAAAGATGCAAAGGAAAAACAAACTACAAGCAACTTGGAATGATATATACAGAAGCCAGGAATGCAAAAGAGGGTAAGAGTAGAGAGGATATGGATACAAAGATAAGGGTGAAAAAGGGCTTAACAGCCCTTAATCATTGAATATTTTAACATTTGCAAAGCTATTTCATAGGGGTTACTAGAATTATAACAATGACTTAACTATAGATTTGAGGCAATAACATTCATACCATAATCAATTCACATGTACACACATGGGTAAAAACTCTATGCGTGTAAAGGTACCTATCAAAAATTCCCCTTGGGCTCTATGAAATGCATTAGATCCCTTTGCATTTCTCAACAGGCAAAGGCTGCACCTTAAAGAACATGGACATAGATATGTGTGTGTGGATGTGTTTCAGCCTACACTTAATCATCAGTGATGATCTTTGACTATCTCAAACTTGAGGGTTTGCAAGCTTGGAGAGGTGTACAACTCAGAGGCAGGTGCTGGCACAGCCTGATGCAGTCTAAGAGAGCTCAAAGGGCCTCACTTAGGACAGCTCTTTATAGGGTCCCATGATGATTGACTTTGGCCATCAGTAAGGTGCTTGAGTTACTACCCCAACCTGTAAGTCTAACAGAAAGAAATAAAAGAACTGATACAAAAGTAATTAGAAACATTGTCTTAGAGATATTGGAAGAGTGGCACACAAAGACCTCTGACTTTATCAGATTAAGAATTGAGCAATATTTGATATAGTACACATTAGTATTAATTCCTCAGTTATGCAGTCAGTCTGGGGGTGTGGTCCAAAATTTTTTCCTTCCTTTTCTACTAAAATAATTTTTACTGGTGGACCATCACTATTCCTAAATAGATCATTTAAGAGTTGGTGTTCTTATTAATTGGAAGGCTTTGAACTCCTTTTCTATTTCTCAGCTTGTGTAGGTTTTATTTTCAATGACAATTCACTTTTCAGCATTGCTCAGGCTTGCACTCATCCTCACAAGATGAAATCTTTCCCAAAACATCTGTTCCCAGAAAGTGCGGTCTACAGTAAGCTTGGATACTTGCCAGTTTTCCAGGCAGTTATCTGTTGTGCTGTCTAAAGTATTATATTTCCCACTTGACTAAGTGAAAAAAGCTCATTACTCAGTATAATAATTTTGTGGATAATTAGTAACTTTCCCATTCCCTATAATTTATTCTCCTCCTTGCATTGTTAATGTTGCCAGCTATAACATCTACTGTGATAGATTATAATGTTGAGGACAGATTTTGGATCTGATTTAAATTCTCAGTACCCTGATGATTAAGTGAACCCTTTTACAAGATTCTTAATATTTTTCAGGTGGAAATACAATTGTATTTATAATATCAGGTAGCGGATTCCTGGATCTCTCCCTGTTCCAAATTCAATTCTCTTCAATAACCACACTCAGCTTTAAACCTTGAAAGGTGCTTTCCCAGAGCGCCAATTCAGATCCAATTTTAGATCTTATGACAGTTTTTCTTGCCCCCATCCATGACCACTCAACAATGAGTTGCACCATCTATGAAACAAGTTTGATTTGGGTTTATTCTGTGGCCACAACACTGTCTGTATATCAGCAACAGTTTTCTTTTCCTATGATACTTATTATAGTGAAGGAAAGCTGCTTTCCCAAAAATAAGACTGTAATCTATGCTTCCAGCAGGAATATTTGAACTTAGTCAAATGGCATCACCACCCATCTTGAGTAAATTCCTATTCAGAATATCAGAAATGCCCCAGAAACAGAAGTTCTATGACATTGCCATGGCTAGAAATGTCTTACTTTGAGATAATTCCAAATGTTGAATTTTTGTCTAGGAAAAAAGAATACTGATTGATACAGCAAGGAACTCTGGCAGTAGGTGGGTCTGTACTGTTTTGTCTGGAAAATGCTCTGTGAAAACATCTTTTTATATATCTATTTTTTATTGTTCTCTTTGATACTCAAAGAGCTCAAGACTTTGATATTTTGCACTTTGAATTACAGACCACTAAATTCCAACAGCCTACCTAAATCACTTCCTCCTTCAAATATTAATGCAGTTAATAGGTCTTACCTTCTCAATAACAGTAATTATCCCATAGATTTTAGTGTCAAGTCATAAGAGTTTTATTCCTGGTCTCACATACAACTGTCTAACTCTCTTTGCACATTCAGGTATATTTCAATGCAGTAACTGTTTTAGATTTCCCCTACTGCTCATCTTTATTTCGACTTCATATCTGCCATGGAGATGGGAAAGATCTTCTGCACAGTTTTATTCTTATCTCCTTTGATCCAGTAAGCCTGCATGATCCCCAGTGAATGTCTGTCAATCACCAAGTCTGAATCTAGTATCCCATCTTTTCAGCTGAATGAAAGGCTATTACACTAACTGAAGATTTGCATGGTACTCAGTATCGCTTTTTGATTTTAATTAGACTTTGATAATAAATTGAGGAAGAAGAAGTAGATTGATAGCTGAACAATATCCACTCTGATGGCATCATTCCAGCTATGAAATTGAAGATTTTTAAATTCATGAAAAAATAATAATTCTTCATCTTTTCTCATGAGCTCCCTAATTGCTTAATAATCCTGCTGGTTTATTAACAGTAACTTGTGATCTAATATTCTGTTTAGGCATTTCAGACACGAAAAGAATCTCATACTTTTCATTAGTTGGAGCACTTCCAGCTTACTACCCCACCTACACCTAATAGATCTATGTTCTTCTGAATAAACCTGTGCTGCAAATGAAATTATATCCTAGTGCCACACTGCTTGGAAAGACAAGCTTAATATTAACTAGGATATTCATAATGCTGAAATGAACAATGGATATGAACTGTAATATTTTGTGATGTTGCAGGCAGCCAAAACTCTTCCCCTTTAGCTTAAAAGCAGTTTTTCCTTAAGTTATTCAAAACTCATTTTTGCCAGCAGTGTCTACATGTGCACAGAATATGAGAGAACAAATGATGGACTTTTTAAGGAAGTGATATTAAACAATGAAAATTCAAGGTGTTGTAGGAGATATTGTAAGCAGTAGATGGCCATACCTAGACAGTCTTTAATGACGAGTACTATTTTTATTTTTTTTTTGGTGCATTGAATCCTTTAAATTATTTATTTAAAATGGGGGTAACTAGTCTTTAGAAAAGCCATGTACTCCTGCTGCTGTTGAAGGTCAAAAACTAGAAGGATAGTTAATAATAAAATATAAGATTTTTTTTTTCTCTTGGGAAAGTGACAAGGAAGAGCATTAGCATTTTTCACAATGGCCTCTTCAACCTCAGTCCGTAATGACCATGAATCATTATAATCAATACAAACTAAAAAAATTAATAATTTTAAGAAGCAAAGTATAACTGGCTATATGGGTTTATATAAAGGCATGAAAAATATTCTATTGAAACTAACTTTCATATATTTAAAAACTAATTAGTTTCATATTTCTTACATTTACAGAGCTGTTTCCTAATTCTTTATGTGTAATTTTTACTTAGTCTACAAACACAATGTGTTTCCTAAAAGAGCACCATAAAGTTAATATTTTCCATTTTCCTGCATTTCTTGTTTGCTCTATCTATTGAACTCTTCACTAAAACCGCAGCGAATCTACAGCATATGACATTCATTGTTTCAGAGACCACTTATCCTTTTTTTTATGATTGTTACAGGGCCATTTTCCACTTTTTCTCAATGATATACAAGCAGGATTAGGGACTCTTCCAACTGTAAATATATCCTATTAATTCATCTGAAATTAATTGTAAGTGTTGGTCTTTCAAAGAAATCTGAGTAAATCAAATTTCTCTCTTCTGAACTAATTAAACAATAATAGTTTTGAAGCTTCTTTTTTTACATTTTATAAATATGTTAGCCTCTATATAATCTAGAATATATATGAATCTATAATTAGATAAATATATATGGATTGTGGTTAGAAAAGGCTGCCTGTAAAGGAATAACATTGTCAAGTGTTAGTCTGAGAAGGTTTCTTCATATGCTCTGAACTCTGAGTTTATATACGGTGAAAACGTATAAATACATGTAATCAGGTTCGAAAGACAGAATGCAAAAACTAGAGAAATTTATAAAGGATATAACATGACTAATATAATTAATATTGCTAAATAAATCTAATGGGGAGCGTATTTATTTTATTTCATATATTTCTCACACAACAATTTTAAGAAACATACAACATTTAGTCTGTAATTATGGAAAAAGTCACTGACTGCAAAAGTCTTTCCAATGACTTTCTATAAACACGGTGTCAGATGTGGCTGGGGTTTTTTTAAGGGTGTTATGAAACAAAACAAAACAAACCAACCAACAAACATGAAACCCAAAACAAAATAGTAGAATAAATAATTGATGGTCGAATTTTCTGTTTTATTCAAAATCATAAGTAGAATATCAATACATATGTTACAGCTCAAATTTCATACTTAGAATTTGTTTGGTGCATAAAATTATTAAATTATTATCAAATTAACATAAGATTGCCTTTGATGTGTCCCCACATATGTTAGGTAGAAAAAATTGTTAGATGAAACATTTTTTATGTCATTGTAACTCAACTCCGGTTCATGTATTTTAGGGTAAGGTCTCATTTATGAAACAACTGCTATTCCACAGTGTGTGTGTGGTTGGTTGGGTTTTGTCTATTTTTTTTTAAACTGTGCTTTTATTATTATTATTATTATTATTATTATTATTATTATTATTATTATTATGTGCTTTGTGTAATATCCAAACAACTATTAAATTACAATCAGTCTCAGTAAATATTGCAAAAATTCTTTTAAACACCTATTTGAAATATTTAGAGGAACCTTTCGTTCTTCTAATTATTTTTTTTTCACAAATCCATGGAAATTATTAATTTTTTTTTTAAAAGAATTCTGATGGAATTATGATGGCTGTAGAATATCTGTACTACTTTTTTGAGTGACAGATAATACAATTCTTATTGATGATTATTTTATTTTTGAATGTCAACACCAACATTAAAAATTAGAGTATTTTAAGGAAATTTAATTTCTAACAGCTTTAAAATTAGTATTGCAGATATTTTAGACAACATTTTTAATCCATTTTAGTTTTTCATACAGTTTTGCTACCTGCCAAATTTTCAGAAGTAGTCAAATTATATCATTATCTGAGATACTTCATTTTATTTTGAGCCTTCTTATAAGATTTTTGGAACTACCAATATGTGAATTGGCTTAGACTTACTAATTCATACACTTCATTTTGGTAAGGATCAAAGCATATCTATTTTGCTTCATTGAACTAAGTTAGTGATTTCCCAAATCATCAGAAGCATATATGAATAAATGTGACTATTATGGATCTAAGTAATATAAAAAATTATATTATCAGATTACACTTTTTAGCAGATGGACAATAGTACATTAAACTAATTATTTAATTTCTTCACTGTTAATTGTTTGATTCACGACGGGCAATGGAAAACAAGTATTCTACAAATAAGCCCATTTTTTTCATCCTGACCCCACATCACTTCAAACAATGTTCATTAAAGAAGTTGTTTTAAAAATCTTAAAGTAGTAAAATTTTAGAAATCATAGATAATGCTAGTAAAAATTTAGATACGTACATGCAAGACCTTACAATAAATGGAAGAGCTAATTTAGTTCCAAATAAACATAATCCTACTCTAATTATAAAGCACAGGTGAGGATATATTGCTGTTATCTTTACATTAATAGGACTGTGTACATGTACATACACAAAAAATGATCTGTAAGGGAATCTATCCTACCTTATAACAGCATAGTAGTAGCTGTAGGATACAGCTGGCAGATAGAAATTGAAAATACTCTCATATATTGCAGGAATCACCTATAATTCTTCAGCATTGCAGTATGGTAGGAACTGTAGTGTGATTTGGATGAAAAAAACCCAAATATAATGGAGGCAAAGATGCCTGAAAGTAGTGCTATAATCATCTGGATGGATTTGGGATGTTGTTATTGCAGAAAGCGTTGTTTTTCTTTCTTTGGAAGGCACGTTATCCAGTGACTTATTAATTCTGTAGGAGAATGTTACAGATCTTACAGACTGGTTACTGTTGGCAATCTAACTGGGCCTGAACTTTTTAGGTTATTATGTCTGCAATAGTCAAAGTAGCTCTAATAACTACATTCTTTTTCTTGTAAGAAAACTACTCATCCACCAGAGATTGGCTACTGGTTTTTTTTCCTCCTTGATCAAACCACTTTAGTAGTTGAAGAAAATGTTAAGTTGAATTATTAGGTGTAAACTTGCCTAGTAGAAATTCTCCAGTGATTGCAGTAGATCTTGCTAGGTAATGTAATTTCATTTTGCCTTTTCAACTGATTCTAGACTTTATACTTCAAAGCTTCTCAACAACCAACTCAAAATTGTCAATAAATCACTATTAAAAATACACATCTATCACAGGACAGATGAGAAAATATGTTCACAGGATGCTGTAGTTTTACAAACAAAAGTTTCATGCACCTTTCCTCATCCGTTCATTCTCCTGCATCATCTAGAAGCAATGACAAATAAGAAAATTTCTACAGCAGCCAATTATTACTTTTATTTGCAGACTTTTATGGTGTTCTACTAGATTTCTCAAGTAAAAGAGGGTTGATGTGAAAGCAACGAATTTGCTTTTATTGCTGATTTTTATCTGTGAAATAATTTCTTGAAGTAGCGATACATTCTGCCACTAAGTAATAGCTGTTTTTACATTCCACATATAAATATTGAAGTTTTTACAAAAAAAGTGCTAATATAATGTGGATGTAGGAAAAAAAAAGAGAAAAATAATCAGGATGCTAATGACATAGGAACTTCATGATATGATCTAAAATGGAAGAAAGCATACTTTTTGAAAAAAAACAGCCAAACTTGTGTGACATTGTCAATATTATGTCAGAAGTATTTCTGACAATCACATCTGATGCAGTAGAATCCTTGGAATTGTTAAGTTGTTCTTTTAAATATATTGCTTCAGTCTATTGGTTTCTGCAGCAAAGCCTTCTGAAGTAATTTTAAAGATACAGGGCAGGGGAATAAGCAGGGAACTCTAGATCGGTCTAAATAGGTCAAATGAGAAAATGAACAGATGAAGGAGTATGATATAATTTCTAAAATGAGCTCTGTGGTTGTTTGAAATATAAGGTTTTCTCTGCACATATAAGGACACGCTGACAAATACTGCCCTGACTTCTCTTTCAATGCAAAGACATGAATAAAATTACGGAATATAAAAAATGAGATGGAATTTGTCCTTGTCTTTGCATTCCGATATTTTTTTTACCCTTTATGAAAACCCCTCAATGGTACATTTGAGCATAATAACACTTCAATAACACTGAAAGTGCATACTTTAAACTAAGGTGCAATTTATGGTACATTTTAGAGAGCAGTTACTGAGACGTGGGCACAGTTCCAGAGCTGACATTGCAGTACAATTGAATGACATTGCACTATCACAGATGTTGTTTCTTTTCTAATAGTGACTAGTAGAAGATCTAACTTCCAGGGAACTTCTTGAAGTGAGATGTCCTAATGTCATTCTCTTTCTTAATAAAGCAGATTGTACTCTTTCAAGGCATGTCTGAACTATTGTCAAGTAGTTAATGACTGTAGCATTTGGTAATGCAATTCCATTAAAAAAACCCTATACCTAATTCATTGCTTTGTGAAGCATGGAAGTTTTTTTATACTTCTGGTAAAGCTAAATTTGTCCTGTTACAGATAACTTTCTGTAACAAATCTTAACCTATTACAGTTCGGCACTTTTGCTATGGCTGTATGAATCTGTGTTTATTTCCTTATGTATGCAAAGCTACATATCAGTTAAGAAAAAAAACCCCACAGTTTAATTGATGGATGTCAATGATGGCCATGTAGAGAACAAATCCAAAATTAAAAGTTATAAAATCAAGTATCAAAACTGACAGGAATTATCATAGGTTTCGCCTCCTCTTTACTGTACCTTGGATATTTTACTGTATGTGATAATGTTACACTGGCTGAATAACTGCAGAAAATGTTATGTAGACATAAAGAGTTATTTATACATGATTCATTGACTTTATGCTATTAATATTCAGAATTATTTAGACAATATTATTATTAATAACAGCACTCAATAATTTCAACTGTCTCAAATATGTTTCATAGAAGAATAGAAGTGTTCAAAATAATCACAATCTGCCATACTTTGGAATTAATTTTCCAACATATAAAAGTTTTATTGTCCCACCTGGCTCTATGCTATGATGAACTGTTACTTAAATGGAGGAGCCTATACAATTTTCTCTGAAAAAGAATCAGTCAAATCATTCAACAATCTTTATAAATATTAAATATGCAGGAATTCAGAAACACACAGTCAGTTACTTCTAACAAATATTTCTATTTTGGAAGTATTTTGTCACATATGGGCCATTCACTAAAGAGTTGGACTTGATCATCCCTGTGGGTTCTAACTCAGAATATTCTGTGAAATCTGTGAAATAAATATCAATCTACCAGCATAATTGTACACTGAGAGAAAAGAAAGATGAGAAATGTTAGAATTTTAAATGTAGTCATACTAGCTACAGTACAGAACCTAGACAAACAGAGGTTTTTTTTGACAGAATGGTTAGCAACATACTAAAGGAATTATTACCTTTACTGTATTACTCTGAGTCAGAGCCACAGCATCAGTACCTTAGCCAAAAGCAAAACCCATGGAGACAGATGCCCTAGCACCAACATCCCAAAAAGGTGCAGAGGAGGCCTCTCATGGCCACCAGCAGGATAGGGATGCTGATTGGAAATGCTGGCACTGAGCTATTTCCCAGCCCTGACAGCAAAACTCCTGTAGGTATATTCTTAGGAACCTTTCAGCAAGGTTGGGGGTTTCAATCTGCACTATTCCATTCTCCACTGGCCATTACCTCTCATCTTATGACTTTTTACTTATGAAAACAGACCAACACCCTCCTTGCTACAATCTCCTTTCAGGTACTTGTAGAGAGCAATAAGGTCTCCCCGCAGTCTCCTTTTCTCCAGACTAAACACCCCCAAGTTTCCTCAGCTGCTGCAGATAGGTCTTGTGCTCCAGAGCCTTCACCAGCTTCTTTGGACACATTCACGTACAATTAAATGTATATTTTCTAACATACATTTCCTCATTGGTTTTCTTCCTTGAATCAGCAAAATACTTCAGAATTCTATAATCAAATTCTGTGAAGGACTATCAATTATGCAATCAGTTATAAGTCACCATCTTTCTAGTAAGTGCCCTTTAACTATTGAAAGACACAGTAAGGTCTTAGAGCTTCCTTTTCTCCTGCCCAAACAACTCAAACTCTCTCAACCTTTATTCACAGCAGAGGTGTTCTGTCCCTCTGATCATTTTTACAGTCTTCCTCTGAACCTACCTGAGCAGGTCTGTATCTTTTCTGCACTGAGGAATACAGATCTGGAGATAGTACTCCAAGTGGAGTATCACCAGAGCAGAGTAGAAGAGGATAATCACAGAACCACAGAAGTTAGGGTTGGAAGGGACCTCTGGCGATGATCTAGTCCAATGCTCCTTTCAAGGCATTCACCTACAGCAGGTTAGACAGAAACATATCCAGGTGAGTTTTGAATATCTCCAGGGGAGACTCCACGACCTCCCTCAGCAACATTTTCCAGTGCTCTGCCACCCTCAACGTAAAGTAGTTCTGTAGTTCCTCGTGTTGAAGTGTTTTAGTTTATGGCCATTTTTCCTTTTTTCATCACTAGGCACCATTGAAAAGACCATGGCACCACCTTTTGACAGACACCTTTGAGATATTTGTATATATTGAGGATATCTCCCTTCTCTAGACTAAACAGGTCAAGCTCATGTAGTCTTTCCTCATAAGAGAGATGCTCCAGACCCCTTATTATCTTTATGGCCCTCTGCTGAACCTTCTTCAGTAACTCCTTGTCTTTCTTGAGTTGTGGAGACCAGAACTGAACACAATACTCCAGATGTGTCCTCACTTTCCCCCCAAGTAGAGGGGAAAGATAACCTCCCTTGACCTGCTGGCCACACTCTTCCTGACACACCCAAGAATTCCATTGGCCCTCCTGGCTGCAAGGGCATACTGCCAGCTCATGATCAAATTGTCATCCACCAAAACTCATAGGTTCTTCTCTTCAGAGCTGTCTCTAGTAGGTCATTCCCTAACCTGTACTGGTGCATAGGGTTATTCCTACCCAGCTGTAGGATTCTACACTTCTCTTTGTTGAACTTCATTAAGTTTCTCTCCACCCAACACTCCAAGTGGGACTATCAAGGTCCCACTGAACAGTAACACAGTGTTCAAGTGTTTCAACCATTCCACCCAGTTTTGTGTGATCAGCAAACTTGCTTAGGGTGTATTCTATCCCTTCATCCAGGTCAGTGATAAAAAATTGAATAAGACTGGAAGCAGTACTGGTCCCTGGGGAACAGCACAGACTACAGACTTCCAACTGAATTCTACTTCACTGATCATGAGCCTTTGACCTCTGCCATTCTGCCAGTTCTTGATCCAACTTGCTGCCCATTTAGCTAACCCACAGTTGCTGAGCTTGCCTATGAGGATGTTATTGGAGATAGTGACAAAAATCTTTCTGAAGTCAAGGTAGACAACATTTGCTGCTCTCCCCTCATTGACACATCCTGCGATGCTATCATAGAAGGCTATCAGGTAGGTCAAGCATGATTTCCCCTCAGTGAATCCACGCTGACTACTCCCAATTACCTGCTTTTCTTTTATATGTGTGGAACTGACCTCCAGAGTGATCTGTTCCATCACCTTTCCAGGGATGAAGGTGAGGCTGACTGGCCAGTAGTTTCCTGGGTCCTCCTTATTTTCATTTTTGAAGATAGGAGTAACATAGGTTTAGTCATTGGGCATCTCTCATCATGTACTCTATGGCTTTTCAAAGATGAAGGAGAGTGGCTTAGCAACATCTTCTAGCTCCCTCAGACCCATGGGTGCATCCCATCAGGGCCCATGGGTTAAGTTTGCCTAGCCAACCTCTAACCCAACCCTCTACAACTGAGGGGAAGTCTTCCTTTCTCTATCTTTCCTCTCTTATCCTCGGTGTCTGGGATTCCTGAGGGCTGGCCTCAGCAATAAGACTGAGGCAAATAAAGCACTCAGTAATTCCGCCTTCTCTGTGCCTTCTGTCACCACGATGTCACTTCCTTGATTTTCTGGAGAGAAAATGCATGTCTCTGTCTCATATCCAACTTTTCATCCACGGGTATCACCAAGTCCTTCTTGACAGGGCTGATCTCAGTCATTCATCCCCCAGTCTGATACTGAGAATTGTCTCAACCTGCAAGCAAGCCCTTGCGCTTAGTCTTGTTGAAATTCTTGAAGTTAAAGGAAATTTGCTAAGGAATGGTAACATTAGGATTTTTTTGTTAATTTGTTATTTTCCTTCTTACCTCTTGCATTTTAAAAACAAACCCTATGTACATTATAGACATAGATGGCATTTGCATACTTTAAGACTTTAACACCTTACAATCAGTTTAATCCACCTGGTCATAATGCACAATTTCCTAATACAAAGCTCTAGAGGATTTTTGAATTACATGTTATTCAAAGGTCAATAAATAGTTCAAGTCTAAAAGCTCCATTGTTGCTGCGATGGCCAGTCAGTAGGGTCATCAGAAAGTAAGAATCAAACTTCTGGAAATATTCCAAGAAAATAATATTGGATGGTTTCCAGAAAGAATTTTCCAAAAGACATTAGTTACTCCATCTCCTCCTGGACTGGCAGATATCCAGTGAATGTCCTATACTCTGTATGGTGTTACCTAATGATTCACTGTATATTATCTCTGCCCCACAGCATCAGGGATTGTCCTTGATATATGATAGCAATAAACTAGAAATTTCATAATGATTTTTGTGCCATTTTTGTCAGCCTTCAGCTATGTGAGAGGGTTGGCTGAAGACTGTATTTCTCTCACACGCAGATGTAGCGTCGGATTCCATGGCTCCCAACATGGCCTGAAGGTCATGATTTCGGTAATGAAAGAGTTTCCTCATGATTTAGAATTATAATACACCAATCACTCACCACCTGATTAATAAGAAATATCAGAGAAAAATGTAACGAAAAACGGTGGAGATAAGTGTGAAGACTAAAATAATCCTAATGAAATTCAATAGAATTTAATTGACTGTTCACAGAAAAATACTAAAATCCTCAACCCACTCTTATTTTAAGAGATACTGGATTTTGTTATCTTTATTGCACATCCTTTTCTTGGATAATATGAGTGGCAGCTGGCAGGTCAATCTTCAAATACTTGTTGCCTTTATTTAGAGCATTTTTTGTCATTGTGAATGAATATTTTTGCCTAAATGATGACTCAGGAATAAAAGTTACATATTT
The DNA here is from genome assembly GCA_035047865.1 of Dendrocincla tyrannina. Taxonomy (NCBI): domain Eukaryota; kingdom Metazoa; phylum Chordata; class Aves; order Passeriformes; family Dendrocolaptidae; genus Dendrocincla; species Dendrocincla tyrannina. The sequence goes on along the minus strand of JAWWMP010000132.1, from coordinate 53,194,661 downwards.
AAACTGATGAACTTTATGGCAATTAGCATAATAGCTTTTTTACTGGAACTCCATCAGAAGTAAATTGCTCTCATGATTCTCTCTGAACTAAATCCAAGAACAAATTCATTTTCTGTTGTGTTCCAAAAAATCCATCTCTCTGCAGGGTACAGTACAGTGTGTAAAATTGCATAGTGGCGTTCTCCATATTTTTTATTTTTTCAGACAGTGATGTAGAAAATTGATTTTTTCCTTAATTCCCTCTCCTTATCTCATCTTTTAATTTCTGAAGTTGTATATTCTCTCCTTTTTCCAAATTACAGACCAAAGAATTCTGTGATCATTGAAAAGAGCAACGTATTTCACAGGCTTTCCTAACTTTCCTGTTCTTATAGGTTATATACATTCTTTTTTAAATACCATTTTCACCAATGAGGCAAAATAACCTGTAATTATTTTAAAAAAAACCAAGACTTGGTCTATAGATATTACTTAACAGGTTTTAATTTAATTAAAAGAATGCAAATTAAAATATTATAGATTTATACAATACATTTTGATGAAAGCAGAGGTAAAATTATTATGATCAGCTGGAGTGTATGAATTCAAACTCAGGTAAAACAAACTCATCAGCCAGTTTAGAAGATGGAAGTCAACCAGTGTTCTAGATGACAAGGAATCAAGTGCATGTCTTTGAGGTATATTATATCTACTGATCATCATTTCAAGACATAAGTAATTTTTCTCATCTGTAGTTGTCTAATGTGATAACACAAATATGCAAATGAGCACTACAGACATACCTTCAAACAATCTGGCTGTGACAGAATCAAAGACTATTTTTGATACCTTTACTTCTGTGGTAGATTGGTGTTGATTTTGCACAGATAACTTTTAGCAAAATTTATAGTCAAAAAAGAGTAGTGAGGGGGAAATATTTTCCCTTGTTTTGTTTGTTGGTTTGGTTTTGTTGTTGTTTTGGTAGGGTTTTTGTTTGTTTGTTTGTTTTTCCTATCATTGTGATAAACCTTGTTCATGTTTATGGAACATAAAAATGAAATATTTCCATAATTTTGCTTTACACCTGTTTTACCTTGTTTTTCTTATATACAAACACAAAATTTCTATGATCACATGCACAGTATTCAGTGCAAGCTGTGTCTGCTGAATACACAGAATGAAGATTGTTGTGCTTAGACAGTTTTAGTCAGAATTTTTTCTTAATATTCATTATCTGTGAAAGTAGAGTTCTTCCCTGGAGATTCTACTTTTTTTCCTAGACAGAACAAACAACTGTTGGCCTGGATATTGAGCACTGGTCTTACTTTTCCTTGCTCTGTCTCTTCATTTACACACTTACTGTTTGCCCATTAAACTGTCTATTTCACAGTATTTAGAAAATTTTGCACAAAGCTCATTTCAGTCCTTGGAAAATGTAATTGACAAACCTGATACCTTTCTGTGTTGTAATAATTTGCTCACTGTGTAACAGTAGACCCGTGAATGTCATCTACCTTGATTTTAGCAATGTGTTAAACTCATAAGATGTGGACTGACAGTAGGTGAAAAATTGACTCAACTGCCAAAGGATTTGAATCTCACAAATGATTATTTAATTACTGGGTCGGAACCAAGTCAAATGTGTGTGGTGAAGAGCCAGGCTGCATCCCGCATGGAAGTTTCATGGGAAGGCCCCAGATAATCAATCACAAGGGTGGACTGGGAGCCCCTCCACACCATGCCCCCTGGAACCCCTAACCCAGCCCCTGACTGGCTGCACCACCCCTCACTCTGTCTCAGAGCTACAGAGTTGTCAGTGAACCAGAAGTCCCACCTGCGAGAGGAGGCCACAGGGCCAGAACACATAAAACCAACAACAGGTGTCTCCATCTTCTCTCCCTCTCCTGGCACCCACCTCGTCCAGGTGAAGCTAGATTTCCATAGGACTCTATGGCAGTTGCTAGTTTTCCCTTATTCTTGTCTTAATCTCTTTTCCCTCTCTTTCTTAACATTTTGGGTAACATAAAACTGATGTTTTGGGTTTTGCTAAGTTTTGTGGGTTGGCATGGGTCAGTACTTTCCGGAGTGCTCTACCTTGGTTGTATGTTATCCCTTTTAAATGTCTGCCAAGATCCTTATTTTCTCCTGTATTTTATCAATAAAAGTATCTCCTGAGAAAACATGTGCAACATTCTCCCTGTACACTATCTCAAGGTGCTAAAGAACCAAAGGCTCTCCCAAAAGTTCAGTGGGCTAACTTTTGGAACCTTGTAAGAAAAAGAGGCCTCACATGTGTCATAAGCTGAAAGAGATGTTCACATTTAGGAGACTCAATGGAAAAAGGGAACACTATGACTAAACCTCATCAGACTGTGTAAGAATTCTGCAAATACTTAGAAAACCTGAACAATTTGGTGAGGTTAGTTAACAGAATTTAGCATCAGTATTCATCTGAGCGTTCTGTCTGACATAGGACAAATTACAGATACTCGTTTTTGCCGCTACTATTAAAATTTTACTGTAAGCAAATATGAACAGTGCAAAATATCTGTTCAACTATTTAAAATACTTTTTGAATGCTTTAGGTAACATGTGAATTATTTTTTTACTGTTCTAATTGTGTTATTTCAAATATTATGATTATTAGGTCAGTTATGTTTCCTGATGAAAGTGTGTACCTTTGGCCAGATATTAACAACTTAATTATTAAACTTATAAGTTAAATTTGTAAATAAGAACATGATTTTGTTGTTGTTGTTATTGTTCCTGGAAATGGCACCAATGCAGCTACAGAATCATAGAATAATTTATGTTGGAAAAGATCTTTAAGATCATTGAGTCAACTGTAAGTTAGTACTGCCAAGCCCATCACAAGACCACTTTTGTGGCACTTTGGGACATGTATCTGTCTTTTAAATACTTCCAGGGATGATGACTCACCTACTTCCCTAGGAAGTCTTGGCAACCCTTGTGGTGAAGAATTGTATTGTCATATGCAATCTAAACTTCCCCTGGTGCAGCTTGAAGGCATTTGTCCTATCACTTGTTACATGGGAGAAAACTGTCCAACCCCCACCTACCTACAACCCCTTTTCAGGTAGCAGTAGAGAGTGGTACAGTGCCCCTGAATCTCCTTTTCTCCACTCTACACAACCCTAGCCCCCTCAGTTTCTCCTCATAAGACTTGTGCTCTGATCTTTTCACCAGAGTCATTGCTGTTGCTGTTATACCAGTCTTTTGTATTTTGACACATTCTAAGCTATCTACAGTATCTATTTCATGATGTGTATTTAGCTTTCTGAGATCTGAGGAGGAGGAGAGATAGCAGCTTGTCCTGCAGCATTTTATTCATTAAAGCACTACTCCAGTGTTCTCAGTGTGTTAGGGAGAGAACTTGAATAGGTTGGTGTTACCAATATGCATTTTTTTCCTTTTAAAAACTTCATTGTTTCTAAACAGCATGAAAATTAGGCCTTCTCTCAATCACTGAGACCACTGTGTCTCACTGCTTTCAAATTCATTTTATACGTATCTAGACCTGACGTGCAGATATTTTTGAGTTGACAGTACCTGGTCTAACATGCGTTTTCAACTTGATTATGCAAGGGAAATTGAAAAGTGTTCAAGGTTCAACCACTCTACCCATTAAGTGAAATAGTAGCTGAAAAATTCCCTTCCAAAGCTTATTAATATATTTAGAAATTGTTTCATTATTTTAAAGACTCCCTAGTAGAAATGAAAATAGTATTTTTATGTGTATAAAATCCTTAATTTTCAGATGTCTCCAAATGCTTCATGTATTAAAAGTATTATACACACTGTCAGTATACTGCTACAGTATCTACGTGGCAAGACTGCAGATGTTGTCACGTGATACATGTGAAAGATGCACTTGGTCAAGGGCAAACATCCATGCTAAAGAAATGGAAGAAATGCTGTTAATTCAGCCAACAGGGGATCCTGGATTTCAAAACTGAATCTAATTGTGCATCTGAAATCCATCCCAGCAGCTGGTTAACAATTTTTTAATTTCATTTTTATTCTTCCTATTTTATTTCTTAGACTTTTACTACTGAAAGCTCTTCCATTTTGTCTTTTCATCAGAGATGCATTTAAATGATACTTTTGCTGTTGTCTGGGCAATCTAATTCTACTCAATTATTATAGGTATATGATTTTCATTATCATATATGATAATGAACTGCAGCATGTATACCTTTAGAACTGCAGATTCTACCTTCTGAAGCTTTCTAGGCAGGATGTTACAAACTTCTCCAGAACTGCTTCATTTCAATGACAGCGAGACTGGTATCTTTTCAAATCAATAGATATTCAGCCTTTTTTCTATGGAACAGGCAAAACTTACTCAGAACTCTAAGATTCAAATGAAGAAAAGAATGAGGAAAAAGGGGCAAGTATAACAACTTTACATATTCTTATAAATAATTTGTCTCCTTTTCAAGTTGATAAAAATAATGTCAAAAATAGTAAACTATTTTTAATACACTGGAGAACATTCTTATTCATGCTGCAGTGAACATTGTAGTTTCTTTTTTTCAGGTCAGTTCTTCTGAGATTGTTGAAATATTGCTTTTAAGGTTTTGAAAACAAATATCTTTTAGTTAAAATATGGACAACATATAAGTGTTCCTTTAATTCTTTTGATTAAGATTGAAATATCAGTAATTTAAAAGGAATGAATGAATATTAAAGTATGCACTATAGTTAAAAGTTGTATTTGCACTTTTTACATGCTGAAATTCTAGAAAATAACATACCTGCAATAATGAAAACATTAAATTTAATTCACAAAGTATGCCATAGAAGATTCAATGTTCTATGTTACAAAACCAGTAAATGCTGACATTGAGATGGTGAATACACTACAGTCTTGTAATAGGAGATGCTAATCAGTGCTACAATCCTAGTACCTTCCAGCTGAAGATACTTGCTGTGGAAAAATCATTGTTATGAATAAATAGTAGCATTTCTAGAAGACTAATGTGAAATATTGTTTGAATTTTCCTTTAAGAGAATGTTCTGATATTTTCATAATTCAGTCTATGGTACAGAATAGAGGAGCTTATAACTAAACTAAATAAAAATTAAAAGAAAATAAACCATTTTAGATATTAGATGCTTTTGGGCACAACAGTTTATTGTTTTAAGGTGGGGCACATTTGGATTAATCAAAGCACGAGTTTTTCCTACAGCAAAAATTTTCTTTTACCAATAGAAAAACGTAGAAGTGAGATGTTATATAAAGACGCTAAATAAGTTCAGCTTTACTGAACTTTTAAACAGTTCTGACAGTATTCACAGATTAATCTAGTCTTTTGTGCCTCTTTGTAGCCTGTCTCTCCCAGGTGAGAAGTTAGAAGGAAAGAAGGAAAATTGATTTGCAATAACATGTGCATCAACTGTAAATCTTCTTGAATAATTATATTTTTTCTTGAATAAAAAATGACATTATTTTAAAGTCCTTGCCAAACCAAAATCAGAAACCAACATAACACCCTTGTCCAGTTACTGACTCAACTGAAAACTGACAACTCCTGGCAAGATCTGAATCAGCATGAAGTCTCTGCACTTACTAAATCCTGCAGGGCAGCCTCATGTTCCACCTGCATTTTCATCCAAGCATCATTCTCTCTGTTTCACTGTCAGATTTGCCATGTGCAGTATTATTTGCCTTAGCCTAGTATTGTGTTGCCTTTTTTTCATAAGGTTTTTAAGTAAAATATTCCCACTGACTTTTTATTTTTCCACTGTGGACACCTACTTTTGTTTCTAATAGAAAATCCTGCAAAGGCCTGATCAGTCCAAAGTCTGTCATAGATCTCATAGCTATGAACATCACTCTGTGTGTGTGTGCATGCACTGCCAAATTCATGTGCTATGGGAAATGCAGAGTGTGAAAAGAGATTTGCTGCCTCTCTCACTCCCTTCTCCATCACCCCCCATTTTTTGATCACTATTATGGAATTCATAGACATGTAGCACTGCAGTGCAGCTTTGTTTGTGTTCCAAAATCACGTGTTTTGGATTTAGGAAACTGGAAAGATGTTGAATTATTATTCTGAGAAATACAGAGTGCTTGTCATCATCAGCAATGATGACTCCCATATAGACTTATCAAAACAATTAAAAGGAATGTTATCGATGTGAGTTAGAACTCAGCCAGGCCAACTTCAATCAGAATAACCTTAAAGCAGTACTGAAAAAGCTCTATCAGTACAACTTCTTGAAACAAATCCCTAAAATTCACAAAAAGGTGGGAGGAACTCTGTTGGAGAAAATCCCTTTGAATCAGTCTTTTGTTTGTATTGTTAGTGAGCTAGCAGGGTGAATGCTATCAAATGTTTAGGGCATACTAGAACATTTAAACTGGTTGTCATTCACCTAATGAGGATGTAGGCATCTGAAACTCATTTGAAATCCAAAGAAAGATCTCAGTTTTATTTAACAGAATTCTCAGCTTCCAAGTCCATTAGACGGTTCCCTTAGATTTCTAGTTTCCAAAGCTCCTAGGTGCCACGTATGTCTTGATTAGCTTGTTCTTTAGACTAGATTTACATTACAGCTCAGATTTATGCAGGAAGCTGCCTCAATTCTGTCTCAAGAATTAAAAAAAAAAAAAAAAAAAAAAATTAGAACATTTCATAACTACATTGTTAGTTTTTATATTATGCATATATTATAGTTTTGATCAAAATGTAAGCATAAAGTCAAGCATCCAGGGAAATGTAAATAAGACGATATTGATGTATACATGTTCTCCAGGCAATTTTTTTCATTGTCGGTCAACATTAAACCTCCTTTCTAAATAAGAGGGTGTATCTGTATTTGGTGAAATAAAAGAACATAAATTTAGCATTTCTGTCTTTGCAGTTAAATCTATGATCTCTGATACTGTGCTGACGTATCAGAGTGCTGTGCTGTGCCGTGCCATTGGCCTGGTTGGTACAGGCTGGGAAAGTTGCTTTGAATGTATATTTTTTGTGTAATCTAGTCTCTTTATGCCTCTTCCTTTTCCTCTTTTACATTACCTCATTCCATTCCAACTGAATGAAATTTCATTTGCTGCTTTTTAAATCCATATTGTATTAAATTAACTTATTGCAGGTGCCCATAAAAAAGCAAATGCAATTTTGACAGTGAATTTGAGCGTAATTTTCTGGGTGATTTACTATGCATGTAAGAACAAAAAAAAAGCACAGGAAATTTTATTTAACTCAACAGCTATTTTTATTGAACTTTTTTTTCTTGATTATTTTCTCTTAAGATTTTATAATTTGCTTTTATAGCTGCTAAAATGCACTGTACATATCAAGGACATTTTATTTCTAATGCATCTATCTAATAGAGTGACGTCAAGGATAATAAAAGGTTGGGATACCACCAGGATTAAAGTCAATGTGGAACAGCCTATTATTGTGCCATTTTTGCATAAATAACTGGATCCTTATCAAAATAAACAGAAGACTGAAAGTCACTGCTATTTAAGAAAAATGCAAATACCTGTAATAACGGTTTTCACTGAAATCATTAAAACACAATGAGAAATTAATTTTCTGCAGAACATGAGTTTTTGTCAAAAAAAAAAAAAAAACAACAAATAAGAGCAGCACATGACAATGCCTTAACGAAATTTGTAGCCTTAATTAGCCAATAGGAAAACGTTCAAAGATTTTATGATCACTGAACTAAATTAAGAAGTTTTGAGTCCTCAGAAGATAGTCCTGATGTGTTAGATCTCTCTGAAGGGAAAGGTAAGAAATAACAGAAAAGCAGAAAACATGAACATTTCTTATATACTCATGTACCTTTTGCCATCTCCAATCTTCTGCTCACACAACTGTGTAATAATAGAAAAGATTTGTACATACTCTAAGCAAACACATTGACAGATTCTGCAGAAAATGCCTTTTGATCAAGCTTTACTCTGTCCAGGAAACTGAGTGAGTTTTACAGGAGATCCATGATAGTTATTGCAGTATCTTTCTTGTATGGTCTAGACTAACAACAGTGATAACAACAGCAAAAGAAAAAGGTTGTTCAGAGCAAGACTGCCACTGCCTAGAGCACGCAGCACTCACCAGGTATAAACACTACTTAACTTATTATTGTGGACTGTTTTGAAAATCTCTGCTAAAGAATTTGTAGTCTCAGACTGTTAATGACCAATTCAAACTCAAGTGAAGTGCCACCCACTCACTCAAGTACAGGCAGTTACATGGTGATATTAAGCCTGATGAAGTTCCAGAACAGTTCCAGAAATTAAAAAATACTGTCAATACCATCAAAAAGCCACCAATAAAACTCATCACAGTCTTCTTAACTCATAGTAAACAAACAAAAAACAATAAAATTTTTACAGGTGGGATTTAAGAATGGAAATAGAGTATTATATAATATAAATAGTTCATTCACTGTGTAGATTTTAATTACTATGATTCTATTTCAATTATTTCCCTTCTTGTAACACCACTCAGTTTTCTCACTTCTATCTAACTCAATATGATGTAAATTAAGGACAACTCTTTTACGTTCTACTACTCCTTTAGTAGCTGTTCTGCTTACAGACACAAAGCAGTCTAAGTGGATGTCTGACATAGGACTACACAAGTGTTCCATCCAGTATCTTACTCCTATTCTTTTAGCAATTCTTACATACATTACCTATTCTTCTTAATTCTTACTGAAGCCCAGGGACTTGGAATGTAGTCCAGTAATATGAAAAGCCTTGTTAATTCCAATGTTTTATAATTAAACTCTGATTACTGTACCTTTGTGAATTCAACACCTTTCTTGTCCTTATTTATTTCTCTCCACACCTTTTTTGACCCATTGCTACATATGATTTATGTCAGTGAAATTGTCATTCACGGCAGAATATTTTTCCCCAAAAGGTGACAAATATTTGGGAATTGTTATTTTTTTCCTAAAATATAAACTGAGGGTTTTTTAATACCCCAAGTAAAAATTTCTGAAGTGAGCTGTAGAAACAGTTTGACATTAAACCAAAACCACACTTTTCAGCTGAATCAAGAGTGTCAAATGTTTAGTTTTACCAGTAGAATTAAATTTGTCTGTTCATGGGATACTGGTTTATCCAGTTTTTCTATGTAGACAGTGCCTAATTAAATTGATCATATGCTAAGTAAATCCATCAATGGTCAAATGGACATGCTGACTTAAATTACCGCAACAAAAAGAAGCAAAATGCTGTAGCTTCTCATTTCTCTTCTAGGAGAATAGAGGAGCAGAGGTTTATCAAGTAAATGAATGGCAAAAGCAGGATTTAATTTAATCAGTGGAAGAAGTAGCAAATGTCCATTTTCTGCTCTCATCTTCTGTGCATTTAACCAGTTCCAGTACAATAGTACTGGGTTCTGAAAATACATTACCAGCTCAGTTGGTGGTTGATCCTTGTTAGCTTATGTCAGACAATTGATGTGACTAGCTTACATAATACAAGATTTCCAGAGAGCTACTGATGTTTTCACTTATTTTCCAATGGGACTTAAGAGCAATTCCTACATATTTACATTGCCACCTTTCAATTTCTGAAGTCTCCTACTGATTTCATCCCTTTTAAATTCTATTATTTTTTTCCAACTGCAAACAAACTAATTTCTGTTTTGTGTTCAAGTGTTCTGAAAACCAAAATGTTACTAATGATTAGTTTTCTTTTTGACAGTAGTAGTGGTTTGAATTAAATTTTTGGATGGCTCATTAACCCAAGAATCTTATTAAAATATTCCAGATAAGCAAATGGAACATTTGCTAATTTTACAGTCTCCTTGCTCTAGTAAAAAAAGTTGTTCTACTAAATCTTACCTTATAAACAAGCAAATATAGAGGACTTTGTGAATTTAGGTTTCTATTTCTCCCACAAGGTTACAGAAATTAGTCATTTCCATACTGTTTCTAAGATTTCTTAAGATTACGTCCAGATGGATTCTCTGATGACACCAGAAAATCTCTGGGATGGATAAGAAAAGGGCCAGAAGCTAGAATTATTAAACATGATCATTGTACAAGTACAACATTGCCTTTGTAATCAGTTGAAACATAATTAAAAGTTATCACCAGCAGAGAATTTTTGTTGTCAGGCTCTTGGGAGCTTTTTAGAAGTGAGGGCAGTTACATATTGCATTAGAGGCCCGGGTTCACCACCTGGTCGGATACAGACGATCTGGTCTTCAAATCATGCAGTTTGTTGCTGGTCTGTGGAGGTTTTCTTTAGTAATTAGTAAACAAGGACTTTTTATTGATTTTTAAGTGTTAGCATTACTGGTTAGACCACACTGAAAACTTGAGTCGTAATTCAAAGTACTTAAGATGAAAACTTGGCAAAATATCTGTAAAAGCAGGTATAAGCTCCCACAGAAGAACAACGATTAGAGAATTATGAAGTGAAAAAAAGGGAAAGCTTTTTCAATAAATCTGAAGGCAATTGCTCTTTATGACTGCATGAAAGGATGTTGCAGAAAGTTGGGTGTCAGTTTCATTAAGTAACAAGTCCTAGGACAGGACAAGATGGCCTCAATTTGTACCAGGGGAGGTTTAGATTGGATAGAAAAAAAAAAAATTCTTCATCAAAAGGTTCAAGCATTGGAAGAGGTTCCCAAGGAAGTGGTTGAGTCATCAGCCCTTGGAGATATTTAAAAAACTGGTAGATGTGGCACTTAGGGACATGGTTTAGTGTTGGACTTACCAGTGTTAGGTTTACAGTTGGACTCAGTGACCTCAAGGTCTTTTCCAACCTATATGATTCTATGATTTTACTTTACTATAAGGTTGGTTTTTCCTTTAATATATTTCTAAGATCATGGGGATCATACTGTGGTGATCTCTCTCTGCCTTTGAGTCACCACATATTACCAAAAGACTTTTCAATATATAATGCATGATTGGTTTTGACCTTTCCCCTACCCTCCTTAAAAACATCTAAGCAAAGCTGTGAAACATAATATTGTAATGAAGTATCTGGGGGACAATTTGTTTTATCAGGTGAAATCTGATCTGCATTGAGAGTAATTTTCATTTCATTATCTCTACAATTTCTTATGCTCACATGTTTTCATCAGAGATTAAACCAGTACAGCTTGACTGGAATTGCATATCATTTACAGTAAAACAATAAAACTCCAAACAGTTTAGGTGGATTGAATAAATACTAAAATATGAACAGTTTTTCAAACTGAAAGACCAGATCTATCAGGAGAATAACTTTTGCTCATTGTCATAGGGCTGCAAAGCAACCACTTAAATTGGTTAATAAAAACTTTGAACCATAAAAATGTCATATGCATAAATCTAGGCTATAAGAAAAACAAATCTGCCTAACTAATTTCTGTTGATATATATTAATAAAAATATGGTTGCTTTCTGTTTGCTTTCTAGTTTTATTTAAAAGGCAAGTAAACTTGATCTTATTCAATGTGATTTTTACCTTTCTTAAAACCGGAGAATTTCACAAGTTACAAATAGAGATGAAATTATGAACATTTTTTTTCTTAGCTTCTGCTGAATACCATTTCCTGTGTTGTTGCACTTCTGAATAGCTGAGTGATACTCTGTTGCTATACAGGACACGTGCTGACACAATTATTTTGAACTCAATTTCAGCAACTGGCCTCTATTTTTTAAAAAAATAACCAATGTAATTGTTAATTCTTTGGCATCTTCTCACATGATCTCTGTGATTTTGTCCAAAAATCCACTCTATTTAAGCCTGTTACATTGCTCAGCAGATTCAATGTAAGTATTCTATCTTAGTATTACTTAATGTGTTATAAATGGTTTGTCAGGAAAGGACTTACTATTAGCATTATAATTCCTGACAAAATATTAAGAATTAAAACATTCTCATACTGCTGTGCTTGCTATAAATATTGCATGAATACCCAGTATAGGACTACCACCCATCCAAACTTAATATGATTCTGGCACAGTGCGAAAATGAAGTTACTCCCAAGGAAAGCTGTAAGAGTTTACTTTGTGGATGAATTTAAAAATAATAAAAAAAAAATTAAAAATCGGACCCAACATAATTCTTAAGGAATTAATAAGTAGCTTTGCCTCAAGCAGCTAACATGGCAGTTAGTTCATGAATCCTCAGGAAATGCCCTAAGCAGACTTCCTTAACTATGTAAGTATTTCTAACTAACATCAGGAGCAAAAATAGTCTCACTTCATAGGGTTAACATGGCTTCTGTCATTCTTAATCTATGATTGCTTAAAATTAGTGGGTATGTATATATAGCACTAACAAAATACTATTTCACAATATATACATAAGGAAATAAAAAACACCCCTACTTCTTATAAATGAAAATTTCTATATTCTACAAAGAATAGAATATAATGAAAATTAATAATGGTATGATTAACCTTTATATCTTCAGAATACTTTCCAGACAATTAATTAGTAAGAGTAATGTCCTGGTGACACTGATGATAAAATTGAAGTGGTTTATTCAAAGGCAAATATCAACTCACTTGAAAATTTCAGCTTGGCACCAAAGTAAGTAATTCTTTTTTCAAAAAGATAGTGAGTTTGTTTCTAGAATTAATACTATATTTTTTTTCAGAATGTCTGGGTAGTTTCAAGGAAATACTGCACTTCAAACCTCTTTCAATTTTCATTCTTGCTTCTTGGCATCATAGGTTCAATGTAATTCTATTTGTTAGAAAATTCCAGTGAAATACTGCCTGTAAGAACCACTAATTTCTTTTTCAGAGTTTCTCAGCTCAGAAAGGGACTAGTAAACAGTTAACACAATCTCAATATCCACCTTATATAAAGAAATTTAACTTTCAGCCCATATATTGAATGTGTCATCCTCAAACATTTTTTCCATTGGAAATCTTATTTGCAGTCATCAACAGATAGCTTCATTTTATTATTTTCTAAAATTCCCTTTGTCTAGTAATCTACACCGGATTTGAGTTTAAGGATATTCAGATGAAGAATTTTCTTTCTTTTTAAGGACAATGCACTTAGCATTAGTGATTTCTTGTTCAAATTCATTGTGTTAGCCAAGAGACAACCCATTATATATGAGCAGACTGAGGTAGAGTGAAAAACGTCTCAGACAATATTGAATCTGAAGCACGGAGGTACCAGTGGGAGTTTAGTCATGCAATTTTAAGACATGAAGTGATTTAAAATATTCACCAAGTCTCATTTGAGGATGTCCAAAAACACAGAATTTATTCTAATCTTATTTCTGTGCAATTATTGCATATGCTTCCAATCAGCAGCATAGTTTTGCTTCTACCCCATTCTGATTATCCATTTCTGCATTTGTTTTCTCATTGGACTGTAAAATATGTTTGGTTGTTGCCCTATTAATCCAAGCACTATAAAAGCCTGAAACTTTTGAATGTCTGCCAAATTGAAGCTCTATTCTCTTGATGCAGTTTGCTCGGGGAAGAAAGAAAAGACCTAATCTCCTTTCTCAAAGCTGGATTGAGCATGTAGGCTCTCAAAAATTAAAGATGACAAACCAGAAGGCAGTTTGCTCTGAACAGTGTTGATGAGACCCATGGTACAAAATCAGAAAATGAATAATTCTATTCTTTCATTTCAATAAAACAGGCCAATTCATAATATAAATTGTATGTTATACAATATAAACTCATGGCCTTCTCCATTTGGATTTGACACTATATTTTTGTCATCTCAACTAAATTCACCAAACAGTAACACATACTTGTACATAAATGTTTTACCGGTGCATACATATCTTTCCCCAATGACTAGAACTAAGAGAAAAATCAAAATTAAACAGGCTGTTGAACTGAATGCAGCATTTTAAAAAGGATAAAAATCTACAGTATAGGCAGAAAACCAAAAGATAACTGCAACCTTTTTTTAGCGTTGTCCTTGTTGAATAACTAATATTTCACAGCAAATTGTTATGAGTCACAAAGATGCTGAGTCTCCCATGAGAATCTGAGGTGGTTTTTATTTCTTCTTTCAGAAAAAAATGTGTAATTTTTTCTGCTTGTTGATTTAGCCATTTTCTCTAAACAATTACATGAACTTATCAGGGTCCAGATTTTACAATGTGGAGGCTGAAAATAATCATATATACCTTTCAATTATTCTAGAATATACCCAGAGTAACTACAGCACAACATAGAGAAGAATTAGGTTTTGGAATCCCATGATTGTAAGATAGTTTTATTTTTTGTGCACTTAAATAGATTTTAAAAATATCCCTGCACTTTCTGAAAGCACTACTTTTTAAAACAGATGTGAGATGACCATTGATTTTTCATGTCAACAAAACCAGTATTAATTATTATTACTACCATTATTACAAAGTATTACTTGTTGATGTGGTCCCATAGATAAAAAAGCATGCTGTAAAGCTTAAGAATAGAAAAAATAAAATCAATGTGTCCATATTGGATAATTTTGTTTCCTTGAATCATTAACCAAACATTGCTATTAACTTCCCTGACAGAAACTGTTGATGAAAGGTTTGCATTTTTTGCTGCTGAGATACACAGGTATGCTTAAATGACAGCAAATTCCTTTTTAGAGGGATAGAGTACTATTTCACTTTTTTCATGTCTGAATCAAAGCTGTGATTACAGACTGCAAATTATATCCCCCAATGGAAGATTCAGATGCATGTATTCCAAAATCAAACCTCAGAAAAATAAGTAACCTTGCATTGTTAGAAAACTAACAGTCAGTTTATCAAAAAACTAAAAATTGTTACAAATGGAAACAAAATACACAAAAAAATTAAATATTTTTCCTTATATTTGTAAGTATACAAGGAGATATGCAACAGTTCTAGAAAGAAGCTTCTTGTATCCCTTCATTAAAGTGAGTGTCACTTTAAATGCTGTAGGATCTCAACAATAGTACAATTAAAAAAGTTGCTATTGGAAACTTACATTCTTTTTATTTCTTTCTAGAATCAGAACATATCTACTGTCTGAATGCTCTATTTTTAAATGTTTTCAGAAGAAATACAGAGCAATTAATGCTTAGAAAGTGTAGGTTTAGCTTTTTGGGGAAAAAAATAATCAGCAATCATAAAAGACACAATGATCCACTTTAGGAAGGCTCTTACTTCTGTCATAGTACTGACTGTGCTTTTTATACATATTTTGATATTTCACAATAAATTATGTCAAATTATCTATACCACTTAACTTTATAATTTATTACATAGAATTACGGGGCACCCATTCTCAAAAAAATAACTAAAGCTGTGAAGATAAAATAATGTTGCATGTCAATTATAAATGAGCAAATATTGAAATACTACTAACTTTAACCCAATCCTTTTGTCAGTGACTGGAGTAATTCTCAGATTGAGACCTTTAAAGAGGCATAAGAAGCCTGATTAGGCCACAGGAACCTCTGCCCCATGTATTTCTTCACAGACTCAACCTGAAAAGGTGTTTTGATACTACAGCAGAACGAAATTGTTCCATTCCAACAAAGATGGCAATGTATGTCTCCTTTAAGGTGACAAAATTGCATTATTTTGCAGCATTTAGAACCCTTGAATTTGCTCAATGTGTGTAAGTGTATTGTGATTGTTTTCTCTTTGATTGTCAAGTGCAAAGAGACACTAAACCCTAGCTCTAAATAGAGGAAGGTTCTCTGGCAAAGGGAAGAAAACAAGCACTTTTATGCAGATTATTTCTCAAAATGGGGACAGGTGTCAAGGTGTAGAGGCCATTTAAAGTAGCAGTCCTCAGTAGAAAAATTCTGGATTTTCCAGAAAGAATAATAAAAGTTGTGGAAGAACAGGATAGCTATGAGACATGGAAATTAACTTTCAAAAGTGGACTTACAAGGATGGAGAGACTGAGGACAGAGCAGAGACTGTTGAGCTTCAGACGTTTATGTCAGAGGCCTGAAGAAAGGACTGGACTTTAATTGCTTATGGACATTTCTTGATCCTGCATATGATTGCTCACAAAAGGATCAACTCGTGAGTACATGATTGTTCTCAGAAAGCTGAATCCCCCTGTTTATGGTTTTCCCCATGGTTACTTCCTTAGGTGCACCCCTCAGGTTGCTCTCCATCATGGCGGATCCCTTGTTGTTTTATCCCTGGTTCCCCTCCATGTTGTCTTCTTCCCCCTCACAGTTTCCCGCCTTTGCCCTGGACCCTGTCTCCCTACTGGTTTGTTTTTCTGCCTTTGGCGAGTTGCCCCCGATTGGTTGTTCAGTTGCCCGGTTACACACTCCGCCCCCTTCCCTATCCAATCGCATCCAAGTTCCAGAACCCAAGTTCCTTGAGACCCTATAAAAGGCTGAGACCCAGTTGAATAAAGGCTTTTTGTGCCCTCACCCTCAACCTGTGCTGAGTGGTGTTGTGTGTGGAAGGTCATTTGGTTGGCGGCTTGTCAAAAAGTAAACTGAAAACAGCTGGCTTAAATTTAAACAGCTTCTCCTGGAACATCATAAGTAGGGCAGAATAAGATAAGTGAAAAAATATGTTTGTGCCTTAACTGTCCCTTGTGCATTCTTCACTGCTCTTCTTAGACATCCAAAACAGACTTCTTGTTTAGATACTCATACACAGTAATAACATAGCACTTTTCTGTTTAATACTGCAAAATGATAAAGGTTTCACAGTTTTGATCTCTGGGATGGTTTATGCACCTGAGTGCCCTCAGGAATATAGTGATCCCTCTATGGAGTATTTGGTGCTTCTGAGAACATGTAAAAGATGAGTTTTATGATTTTCAACTACAGTCAAATAAGAATGATGGAAATTTAGAATTTATCAATAAAACATTGGTTAACATTTTAGTATGAGTACTGATGGCAACCCTACCCGTATATGATTCCAAACATACTCTCCCCTTTCATTTCATTTTCAGTTAGGAACTGGGTCACATGGATTGTTCTATATCTTGGAGCAAGTCCAGAAATGGTCTGAGGTGCCTGAAAGGGTGGGATTTTCTCCCTATGACCAAATGTGTAATTATAAAACAGAATATGATAATACTTAGCATCGTGAACAAAGATAGATAAGCTTACTCTCTTGTTGACATGAGTACTCAGAAGCAGACACTAACAACTTTTGGGTATTCAGAAAATTGTCTTCACCTGAAAAAGAGTCAATTTATATCACCCTTCTACTACCTTCTCACTCTTCCCCTTGCTATATATACTGAGACGGGTACTGCTCACCTGAGACTAGACAGTAGTAGAGAATTGCATCAATACTGTTTTAAATGCAATCCTCAATATGCAAAGAATAGAGGATCTTTGACATTCACCTTGAATAAATGGTGGGATTCATGGAATTTATTTTATTGCTTCTTTATATCTAATTTAACCAAAGCCTGTGAAATATTAGAAGACATACAAAGGTTAAAAGACTATTATATTGTTCACATTCTTCAGGCACAGTTCTTGTTAAATCCAGTTGCACCATTTTCCACTAGTCAGTATTTCATACAGAGTGTGGTGTCTGGTCACCTCCTTGGTCAATTCTAGCATTTAACAGTTCAACGCTACTGCTCACAGAAGTTGTGGATGCCCCCTCCTTGGAAGTGTTTAAGGCTAGGTTGACTTTGAGCAACCTGGTCTAGTGGAAGGTGTCTCTGCCCATGGCAGCAGAGGGGTTGGAACTAGTTGGTTATTAATGTCCCTACCAATCCAAACCATTCTATTCTGTGGTACTCTGGCAGCAAATGCAGTTTCCTTGGATATGATTTATTTCCATTGAGCAATGATCATTGCTCCCTTTACATACAAATATTTTTTGACTTGGAATCAAAAGAGTGACAGCTTTATCATTAAAGAAAACATGTAGTGTCCTCTAAGACCTCTCAAGCATGCCTAGTTATTTCATTTGTAATCATTTCTACAAGTGCAACATATGACAAGAAGAAGTAATTTATCCCTGAAAATTAACAACTGGTTTGGTTTTGGGTTTTTGTTTGTTTGGATGTGCTTTTTTGTGGTTTTGTTGGTGTTAATTGCTTTCTTCCCCCCCCCGCCACCCCCTCCCCCCAAATCCTCAACTTCAAGCCTGCACACCACACACACAAATAATCCAATGTAAGGAAAATGTAGAGTCATAAATCTCAAAAATTCCCTAACCCTGCTTCTCAATCCATTAGAGATACATCTTGGAAGAAGATGCTCTCTACCCATGGGCTGTTGCCCACATAAAATAAAATTGCTTGACATTAAATTTGGTAAGAAATGAGAAAAAAAGTAACAAAACTGTTTTGTGGGAGCATGCAGGCAAATTCAAGATGTTAACAAGCCAGAAATATCTGTAAATTGTTAATATTAATATCTTACAAAGAGTCAAATTTCTGCAAGCCATTTAGTCATATAACACATAGTTCTATATAGAAAAAAATTGTGTAAGTGCACACACATATGCACACCCTTACATATATACAACAGAAAACGTAATGAACTTGACAAAAATTTTGTACATAGTTTCTCCCTAGAAACTATTACTCTGCCATTTTTCATTTCACCTTTCCATAGTTATCATGTTTATACACTTCTAGAATATTAAGAAGAGTGGAAATTTAACAGTTCTGTTTTTCAAAAGACAAAATAAAAGGAAAAAAAAATCCCAAATTTTCAATTAGTACAACAATATGAGAGTTTAAAAAGAAAGTCCCACTTGTTCACCTCTTTTCCAGTAACATGAACAGGATTTGTCTTTGTCTTTCCCAGTTTCAGAATGAAGCATGAGCCTGTATATTAACCACAGCAGGTTTCGCACTCTCTCTCCTTACAGTGACTTTAAATTTTAACATGTGATTAGATCTCTGGAAGAAACAAAGGGAGCACACTGTAGCAGCTGAAAGGGAGATTAAGTAATTCATTAACTGTGGTTTCAAAGAGTAGATGTCTAATTTTTGTAATCTTTTTAAGTATAAGGAGACACAAGTCTAGTTTCAGAGATTCTGTCTTTCTTTGGCAAATAGGTATTCTGTCTTATGACTTCTTCATGTACATCAGCTTAACATGACAGGCAGGACTCATAAACACCATGCAATAAAGCAAATATTGAGATACTTTAATTATTTTTACTATATTTACTGAGCATTTTTTTAAAGTTCAATTTCAAATATTTATGCTAACTGGGATCTATTGGTAACAGAAAAAACAATATGAACCAAAAAGGTGTTGGCATTATTTTGTTGAAAAAAAACAAATAATCTTTTCCAAAAGGAAGTTCATATAATACAAAGAAAGGCTTTATATCAATAAATTTTTCTTAAAAAAAAATTGGTTCAAATATATCAATATTTTTATTAAAAACATATACTAATAAAGTATGTAAAGGACTAAATCTATTATAACTTTCTCAGTAGAAGCATAAGTTTTACATCATGCAAGATGTGAACTAGCATAGAAATTACTTATATATAAATCTATTATAGTGCAACATTCCTTCCCCCGTCTGTTTTAACATCAGCCTTTCATACTTACTGTGCTGTGGAAAAGTCATTCATTCAAGTATCCAAGTGCCTTTGTAGGTGTCATTTTTCCACACTCTCATGAAGGTGAGCTTTTATATAAGTCTCTCACGCTAGCAATAGCAGTTTGTGCTATTCAGGTGCAATCCACCTACAATTCAGATTTTTTTGCTGTTGTTGTATTATATTTTCAGAATAGATTTTTTCTTTTTTTGTTGTTTTTAAATTTTATTTCTATTTTGTTTTATTTGCTTACCCGCTATCCATACCCTATATACCTTATGTTTTACATGCAATGCATTTTTTTTTGTCATTGATCAGACCATATAAGGAACAAGAAAATTGAGTCTTCAATACTATCAGCACATAATTGTCATAACATAGTTATCTATGTTGCGAGCAATTCCTCAGTTTAGTATTATAGTCTCCACACATAGAAGTAACTTTGCACACTGAGAAAACAATTAAGATTGATGAAAATCCTTCTGGTTTTCCTTATAATATAGAGCAACACTTTCTTTTTGCCAGCTATGATTATGTAATGAAACTACTAAAACCAAAATTTGTCCAAAAAACACTAGATGTGCAATTTTTGTGGTTTATTTATATAAAAAGCTAAAGAGGGATTTTCAGTCTAGGACAGAGAAACACAGTTTATGGATTTTGATCTGTGGCTTACCACCTTACAGTGTTAGAGAAATCATAAAAACTCTTTGCTCTTCCATTTTCTTCTCTAACTGTAGAGTGGAAAAATTTCTAGATGATCAAAGCTGCAGGGTTAAATTCAGTTCCTCAAACTATTTTAAGATTTTTTTTTTTTTGGGTGGGGTGGGGAAGTTTGTGAGAATTGTACTTGGAAAGCTCAATAAACTTCCTAAGTGACTTCTTGCTTAATCACTAAAATTCTACTGCTTTTGAAAAATACACAGAACATATAGCATATAGCCTAATAATATTAAGATAAATTTCAATGTAAACAATATTGATATCTATTCTCATGAACTATACTGATGATTTTGAGAAAATTTCTCTACCTTTCTGGTGACACAATTTGTATAATTTCTAAGTATCTTACTGACTGCTAAAAGCAAACTGAATCAAAGAATGAAGGGCACTTCCTGTGGCGTTTGCTGAAGCAAACTTATCAAATTCACTCAATAGCCACACAGTTGAAGCTAATTCTTACACATTTTTAATTGATGTTGCTACTTACACAAAACTGTTAGTCTTTGGCAACCATATTAGCAATTAGATGTGAGTATACAATGTGATGAAGATGAAGCAAATTAGTTAGCAGCGACAGCTACAGCCCTGAAAGCACCTAGCAACCAAGGTCCAGGTGACCAGGCTTGACTGCTCCTTGACAAGAGAAATCAAAACCAGGACAGGCTTGTCTTCTTTCACCCACTTTCTTCATTCAATTTTGATGCCTAATCCCCTCCCTCCCCAGCCCTACCCTGAAAAACATGTCTTTTCTGATTCCAGCATAGCTTTTTGGTGTGCATCATTGTAATGGTTTTAGTTTACCTTCCTGGTAACTAAGGTCATAACTAAGGAAGTATTCCATCTCAATTCTTTACGTTAGCAAAGATATAAAGAGGGGAGTCGGAAGTCGGTGGAGCATTCTTCTTCCGGGAGGACTGGAGGGCAGAGAAACTCCCTGCGGTCGCTCTGCGGTGGGAGTGGGCCGAGGCACAGATCTGCTGATTACCCAGTCGGGAGGAAGGGGTCCTGAGATTTCGGGAAACAACAATTTTTTGGATAAGAGGGAAGTGAAAACTTGTT
>JAWWMP010000132.1:53149817-53164800 GCA_035047865.1 Dendrocincla tyrannina | reverse complement strand
GTAACTAAATGGTCTTTATGGTTTGGATCCAGCCAAAATAATTTTATGATTTTATGATTATTAGACAGACTGGCTGTCTAATGTTATTAGTATTAATATTATTAATGTTAGACATTAGTCTAATATTAGTATTAATATTATTAATGTTAGACATTAATGTCTAATGTCATGATTGTTATTAATCATGAAATATGCAAAATTCTGTGTGTAGTAGTAGTGAAGTTTAAAAACTGAAAGGACTTCTACTTTTATCTTGCATTTTCATTGACAACAATATCCAATTTCTACATGATTATGGTTGTGATGATGATGATGATGATGATGATTATTATAATCTTGTATTTTAGTCAGACAGACAATAATAAAATACATTCAAGATCTTAGGAACTGTAATATTTTTCACTTATTCATTTAATTTACAGTATGATTATGCCTAATAATGGAGTTATGTAAAAAAACCCAACACTGCACAACACTGTATTTATTTTTCCTTCAGAGGTTGAATTAAAGCATGAGATAGGCAAAAGAATTTAGTTTTTAGGACCCTGAGTCTATGGGTTTTTACTGGTATCCTGTTTTAGTGCTTAATTATACTTATTGTTAAGGCATGTAATTATGTTCAAGATGGAATTAGAACACATTTTGTTATGTCTCTGAATCAAGTGATCATGTACTCTATCAAAATTCTCTTCATGAACTTTTCTTTCTATGCTTTAGATTGTTTAAATGTCCTTTCTTCAATGCTGTACAATCTTGACAAATTCTAAAATGCAAAGCCAACCACTTGATATGGTGAGGTTATGTACAATGAGAAAATTGCATACCCTTCATGTACTTTGCTGAGCCCAGCAATCACATTTCCCTGCTTAACCTCAGCAGTACTTTCTGACCTTTATAGTAAGTGTCCAGAGGTGAGATGGTGTACTTTCCTTAAAGTTTTTGTTACTCAAACAATCTGTATAAGACAGAGTATTTTAGTTCTAGACTCTGCATTTTTCACTGCTACTGAAGTCACATGTAAAGAAAAAACTTTTAAAAAATTAATTACTTTCCCATATTTTTTCAGTGGTGGTCTGATAGGTGTGCTTTTTGTGAGATTCAGAGTGTATTAGGAGTGTCACAGGCAAAATTTAAACCTAAAATATTTGTTTCTCAATTCATGCTTGATTAGTTTGGTCATTTCGGACAATAAACATGCATTTGGTTTTGAGATTTAGTTTCTGTTGCAAGTGTTCATGGACAATGAAATCTCTGCTATTTGGGATTGTATTCAAGTGTGCAACTGAAATAAATAAATATTTTAAAACATTGGATGTTAGAGTGGGAAGTAGGGTGACTTACCTCAGTCATATATAACGTTGAATTACATAACTATCATGTATGTAGGCATAAAGCAATGTCTAGTTTTTCAATAACCAATGTCTCTTTTACTGCTCATCTAATAAATAAGTGCTAAAATACTGCTTCAGGCTTGTTTGCCTGACAGTTGACATTTCAAAATACTGACAAAGTGACATATCTTAAGTAAACCGTTCCAAGTAAGTCAGCTCTTTCCAACATGTTTTTTTTTGTCTTATAAACAGCAGTAAGATTGTAAGTACACAGCTGTCATTACCAGCATTTGAAGAAAAAAAAAAAAGTAGACATTGAAACAAGATTACATGAAGAGTTACGTCAGTGGGTTTTATATTTGCACACACAAAACTTGACATTTACACCAGAACTACACACTAGAATGTCCGGGTTTTACATGATCACAGGCTGATGCATATCACAAAGCAAGATTTTGCTGGTGTTTTCCGTTTTACTTGCTTTACAGAGTCTAGGAGAAAATAAGGAGAAAATTTTCTCAGCTACTGGACAACTTTTTTGCAAACCAAACTTTTAAGATGAGTAAACATTTTACAAAGAAGTGATATATAAGAAAGGTAAGTGAGCTTGCATTTTAGATAAAGCATGGTTTAAGAAACAAGGATTTACTTTTTGGTATCATTTCAATTTGTTGTAGACTTGAACTGACTAAAACAGTTACTTTTTTTTCCAAGGATATAGTTGACAAAGTATTTTCTTGTTTTCTGCATCTATTCTAAGTTTTCTAACAAACATTGTAAAGATTTTCCTAATATTTGCCTAAATTACATTGCATATACCAGTAATATGCAAAAGGCAATTACAGAAAATTATCAGTGCTTTCAGAATCAAGAAAGCTTAATTCTGGTGGAATCTGGACAGAAAGTAAATGTCTTCTGTCCAAGAAAATTCAGTAAATCTAGTTTGCCTCACATTTCAGGTTCCACAGCTCTTACAATCCAATTATTAAAATTATTAGAGAAATGCTCTGTGATTTGACTTCTGGAAAGACCAAGAGCCACCTACATATGAAGAGTGAAGAAAGTGGCATGAAATGAAGTCAGACAGGAGGGGAAAAAAAAAAAAAAAGAAAAAAAAAGGTAAAAAAAAAGAAGATACTTAAGTAAAGCAATTCTACTTTGTTCTGTATATCTGACCTGTAAATATAGGAAGAATGTGGTGGATCATAAGACAAATTCCACTTAATCTCTTCTATTTATGCTCAAATTCAGCTGATCTTTGGAGAATTGCTCCTGAAAACAGAAGTAATCCTTTTCAAATATAATTGTGGTAATAGTTTAAAAAAATGGGAGACACTGAAAGAAGTGACGAAAGCTCACAAAGACAATGTCACATCCAATCTCTAACTGGGAAAAGGTTTCTGCATTTTGTATCGATACAGTGACTGTAAAAGTAATTTTAAAAAATTATCTATAAATCTAATAAACATCATGAAAGTAAAACAGGAAATTTCAATGTTAGTCTTTCAAGCACTGCCAAAGAAGACCCAAGGAATGAACACACATTTCTTTGAAGCAAACCTGTCACATGTTTTAATATGTTTTAACACTTCATTGGTTTTAGAGGAGGACTAAAATGTCACTTCCTCAAGATGTACCTGTAGTCTTTGCATAGGAAATTTCAATTGTCTTACAAAAATATTACAAGCTTTTTCCTTTCAATTAACCAAATTTCAAAAACATGGCAAAAAAAAATCTCTCCCCTACCCTTTATATACTAAAAGCAATGCTACTAAATCAAGTGTTCTGAGGTTAGGAAATATTACACTTAATTCATCCTTCTTGTAGGTGAACAATATGATACAGATTTCACTTCATGATTATTTACTTTTTTTTCCCCCATAGGTCTTCTGCCTGTTGTCTAGAATTGATGATGATTAATTAATGGGCAACATTTGACTATTTACTTTACCTTTCCAGTTCAATCTCTGTCTCCGGATCTTATTTATTGTTCTTCTTTTTAAAAAATCTCCAATCTTAGATATACTTTCTAGAGCATTTAACACAACTTTTGTTTCTAATTGACTCAAAACATTAATAAATGGATTTTCACAATGGCCATAGGATGGAAGAGGGTAATATTGCCTGTTTTACAGAGATCTGAGTCACAGACAGGTAAGTGTCTAAAGTATATCTAAATGTCTTGGGTACTGAGTTTGGAATACACAGAACCTGATTTTTCAGTGTACCTAATATAATAAAGTATGTCACATATTGAAAGCATATCTCCCATTGCACAACACTTCAGCTATGAGTATTTAGTACAATTGTAAATGAGTTAATCACAATGTGACATCAGACACCCAGAGAAACAAAAACATGGGTAACTACTCAGAGACATTCTGATGCTTAGTATGGCAATTCTGGACAGAATCAGTGATAGAAACCAATTCATAAAAAAAATGTTCTTTGTTTTAACTCTGAAGGGGTTTTTTTTGTTTATTTATTTTGTTTTGTTTTGTATCTCTTATTTGGGAAGCCTTCTGCCTCAAACATATGATATGTAGACAAAAATTTCTTTTCCGTTAGCACTGATTCATCACCAAGGAACTTCCATTCCATGTATTCTAACATACCAACTTTTTGGTGTATGATACTAATGCTCAAGTAAATAAAACCCATAAAAAGATACTGAATTATTTATAAATAAATTCGATGCTCAGCATGCAGGCTTAATGTCCATTTAATATACCTATAGTGATTGTGTCTGCTCCTATGTGTGTAACATGAGTTAAACCTTATGCAGTTTTAGTTAAAGGACAAAATTATCAGAATGCTGGGGTTTTTTT
Organism: Dendrocincla tyrannina; assembly: GCA_035047865.1. Taxonomy (NCBI): domain Eukaryota; kingdom Metazoa; phylum Chordata; class Aves; order Passeriformes; family Dendrocolaptidae; genus Dendrocincla; species Dendrocincla tyrannina. Next base: position 53,160,641 of record JAWWMP010000132.1, on the reverse strand, counting down.
CTTGCTCTAAAATACAGAAAAATAATTTAAGTTTGCCTAGGGATTTTAGTAATATTGGCTGTTAAACAAGTGTTCCACTACAGGCTATGGAAAGCCGTATACAAGCAATTTCATGCACTAACATGAACATTTATTCCTTCTAAAAGTCTTGTCATTGATCCTTACTTCTATGTTTTCCCTTTACAGGCATTGTATTCTTGCATAACCACATTTAATTTAACTTGTTTCATTTCCTTCTTTAATTTTCTGAAGACTTTTTTTTTGCTGCATTTCTTTTGAAATGGCTACTGTCCTGTTTTGCTGCATCAAACAGGTATCCTTTCTCTGTACTCTCTCACTCAAACAAGAGTAGGACTTTTAAACAAATTTAATAAAATGTCATGAATTATTTCATTTTTTATATCAGTTGAACTGAAAAATTTTGGCTTTCAGCTAAATGAAAAATTAATTGCTTGTGAACATATGAGACCATTTCACAGAATCAAGGTTGGAAGAGACCTTCCAGATAATCTAGTCCAAACATCAACATAGCACCACCATAGTGACACATCCAGATGCCTCTTGAACACTTCCAGAGGTAGTGACTCCACCACCTCCCTGAACAACTTATTCCAACTTATTTCACTTATTCATTGAAAACCTTTTTCAAACACCCAATTTGAACCTTCCTTAGGCCAACTTAAGGCCATTTTCTCTCATTGTTTCACTTGCAACACAACAGAATAGACTGACTTCCACTCCACTACAGCCTCCTTGCGGGCAGTTGTTCAATGAGGTCCCCACTGAACATTCACATCTTCAGACTAAACAGCCCCAACTCTCTCAGCTGCTTCTCATAAGACTTGCACATAAAGCTTTGTTGCTCTTCTCTAAACACTTTCCAGCACCTCAATGTCCTTTTTGCAGTGTGCGGTCTAGAAGTTAACACAGGATTCGAAGTGCAGCCTCACCAGGGTTGAGTACAGGGGAATGATTACTTCCACAGTCCTGCTGGTCACACTGTCTTTGATACAGGTCAAGATGACATTGGCCTTCTTGGCCATCTGGGCACGCTGCTGGCTCATATTCAGCTAGTTGTCAGCCAGCACTCCCACATCCCCTTCTTCTGAGCTGCTCTCAGGCCACTCTTCCCCAAACCTGTAGCACTTCTTGTGCTGTGTGGGGTTGTTGCAACCCAGGTGCAGGACATAGCACTTCATTTTATTGAACTTCATGCAGTTGTCCTCAGGCCATCAATCCAGTCTGTCCAGATCCCTCTGTACAGCCTTCTTACCCACAGGAGATCAACACTCCCATCTAACTTGGTGTCCTTTGCAAACATACTGAGAATGCTGTCAATTGTCAATCTCCTTGTCCAAATAATCAATAAAGATGTTAAACAGGACTGGTCCAAGTACTGAGCCCTGAGGAATACCACTTGTGATTGGGCACCAACTGGATTTAGTTCCATTCACCACAACTCTCTGGGCCTATACATCGTGACAGTTTTTGACCCAGTAAAGAGTGCATCAAAACCATGTGCAGTCAGTTTCTTCAGAAGTGGGAGACAGTGCCAAATACTTTATTGATGTCCAGGTAGACAACATCTTTTATCTCATCTATTAAGCAGTCACTTTGTCATAGAAGGAGATCAGGTTGGATTTGCTCACTCTTTTTCATTATTCGTTGCAAAAAAGTCCCAGTGCTCAGGGAACTTCTCAGTCCCTTAAATGGCACTTCTGGAGACCTTGGTAGTCTTGGTATACATTTCAAAATTTTGAAGGTACTAGTTTGGAGTCAGTCTGTAATCCATGAAATCCATGAAAATACATGGACTGGATACATGGATCTTGGGAAGTTTAGTGGGCGTGGAATGCAAAATTTCATTTAAATAGGCATTTTTCATTCATGCTTTTTTTGTTGGAAAAGTTCCGGTAAGTATTACAGGGAATCAGATGATATTCCTTCACGTGGGATACTCTACTGAAGCAGCTATATAGTTTGTAGATTTACATTCAAGCCACTTGGAATATAAGGGTGATGAGACCCTGGAACAGTTTGCCCAGAGAAGCTGTGGAAGCACCATCCTTGGAAAAATTAAAGGCCACATTAGATGGAGCCTTGAGAGACTTGGTCTATTGAAAGGTGTCCCTGCCCACGGTAGGAAGATTGAAACTAGATGGTCTTTAAGGTCTCTTCCAACCATTATATGATATGATTCTAAGCACTAAGACACTGAGACATGTCTTAGTAAAGATCTTTATAATTATGGTGCTGATGATACTGTAATGTAGCCTGATTGTAAGCTCAGTCATACCTCTGCTGATAATTCCTGCTTCTGTTAATGGAAAAGTTATTTTCCACCAAGTTTGTATGAGTTATATATAACCAGATTTGATCCATAAAACATACTTGAACATGTGTGTATGCTTGAACATGTATGTGTATACAGGATTAGCAAAATAATTCTTGATATTTCAACAAATTCTTTTACAGCTAGCTATACCAAGCAACAGCTACTCAAGGTAGACACTGTTCTTAATTTCAGAGTGTCTTTTTTTTTCCTGTAGACATTTTCTTACCATTCAAGGTCTACTTCTGAACATGATTTTTAGTCTTGCAATTCCAATAACACTAAGAAATTTTGAAGATCTCTTTGAAAATCAAAATTACTGAAGGCATATGGTAGTCTTTAAAATTGCCTAGCGCTGTTTTTGATTTCTCCCTATACTGTACCCTAATCACAAGCAGCAACATTTAGTTTTGGGGTTTTGTCTTTCTCTTTTTTATTTTTTTTTTACTACTGATTAGGGCCTTTCAGCATCAGACTTCCTCCTAATGCAGTGAATGAACATTGCTCTATATGATACCATCCTACGTAACAGTGCTGTACGGTCAAATTACTTTTGAAAATTAACTTTTGTGTAAAAGAAGTATGTTATTACAGTACCACACAGTACTATTATGTCAGTGTTCACTCTTTTCTTAATCAAGCCCTTTTCAGAAATGTATGATTGAGCTTAAAAATCTACTACATGATGAAATTACTTATGCAGATCTTAGAAAGCTAGATATGTATTAAAACACTTAAATGTGTGTGCAAATTTGCAGCACCCACTGTGTTTATCCAAGATATCTTTGTTGTATCTAAAACACAATTGTCATATAATTTTCATACATTGGCAATAGAAATAATAATAATAATAAAAAATAAAATAGACATTCAGTTTATTGGTATTTTAGCAGCCTAATAGTACTTGAAATACAGAATTTCAAAATATATGTATCCTGGTAGAATCCTGGTATTGAATAACCTGGTATTGAAGATCTTGACTATGTTTTGGTTTAAAATGCTAAAATTAAGAGCTTTTCAGTAATGAGAAAAAAAAAAAGATTGTTCATACACAAACCCAGAATATTTCTGTTACAATAGTTTTGCAACTTGCATGCTCAATGAGTATAATAGCTTTTAGAAGTTTGCCTGGGGACAGAAAAGTGATTTTTCAGTTTCCTTATGTACCCTTTAGAGAGCAATTTAGCTGTTTCAATCAGTTAATTCATTTAAAAACAACTACAACAAATTTCTGCAGAACTTAAAAAACCCTCCAAAACTAAAATGCTAACAAACAAATTCCTCTAAATCTCAGGAGCTATTAGTAGTTGTATGCCTGTCAGCATATAGGAAATCTTCAGAATTTAGATCAGACTTTATTATACAAAACAATGAAAACATGATTGAATGTTGATTAAAAGATAATACAATCAGGATTAAATTTGCTGTGTTGTCTCTGGAAACTCCTCTGTTGAAATTAGTATGGTTCCCTTGGGAAAGGCAAAATGAGATACAGTTCTTTATAGTTAAACCATGCTTTTTCATGATTTTTTTTTTTACATGTAAATATAACAATAATTTAGCAAAAATACAGTTCTTACATGCCTGGGGGAAAAAAAAAAATCCTGAAGCTTACATTTCCTTTTGCAGATAATTTTTACAGATTTCATCCATCCAGGGAGTCGTTAATCTTTGAATCAAGCTCCTCTGAGAACTTATTAAGATTTCTCTTAAGTGCTTTTAAAATTTTCCCAAAAGAATGAAGAAAAGTTCTTTTTAGAAGTCTGATTTCTGACAGTTACTTTCAATGATTGTTTTTATGTATTGTAAATTTCCCCACTTCTTTCATATTATTTAAATAGCGCTTAGGTCTTTTTAAAGAATCACGAAGATTTGAAATTAAAACTCTGCTTTTTTCTACAATTTATTTTCCCAGGCAGACAATGTCTCTGTATTCTATACAGACCTGTAAAATAAATTGGTAACACTTAAGCACTTGAAGATGACTTATCACTGCATGAAAAAGTCCTATATAATCAAATAAAAGAACCATATGGGATTTGCTCATCAAATTGCACAGCATCAGGATATTGATTCTTAAAACTTTTAACAAAAGATAATTTCTTTATCCTTTGAGATAAAAGGCACACAGAATTTAAAACAAATAATCAAACAAAACCCAAAAACTATAACTTTGCAAGGATATGGTTTCTTCTTTTTGAAAAATCCTGAAATCATCTAGTGTCTGGCAAATCTAGAAAGATTATTGTTAAGAACTCCTTAGTTGATTAAAATGGAAGCATTGATAACAAATCCTGGTATGATCATGGTTATGTATGCAAGCTAATAAGAAAAAGCAAGGGGAGAAAACCACAAAAAAGACAGATACTCCATGCATTTAATTTTTGTCCTAAAATACACATAATTCTTAATGAACATTTTTCATGCATTTTTCATGAAACTTAGGAGTTTTGTTAGCTTTTAATTTAAATATAAACATGATTGTTTGAATGACACCACTTATTAATTTGACAAATGCTTAACCAGCTTGATAATCATGGACAACATTACTTTGATTCATTGTATTCAGGCAGTAAAAAAAAAAAAAAAAAAAGAGATATTTCTTTCATTCTTAAGTAGGATAAAAAGAGAAGAGTATACTCAAACAGTTATTACAGAGCAATCAGTGCATTGTTAATCACCACACTAACCTTGGGATGTGAATAAACCTAAAATTAGCTTTCACTTATGAATTTCTCAGAAGAGCCAAGGAAAAATATGAGAAGCTGAAAAGAATCACAAGAGGATTAGAAATACTAAATGCAAATTTAATATGTAGCTAATACTTCACAATATTTTTTTGATTTATGACATCTAGCTGTTTTAACTGAAATAGTATATTTTTTTTTAAAGGCAGGTATATAGAATGATTTTATCCTTTAGGGTTCTGTTCTGATTCTGTAGAATAATGCTATGAATTTGGTTTAATTTATCTTGACATGTCCCATGTATTTTATCAGATCCTTTAACACCTGACATACTCTTTTCCGACCCTATAAAACCCCTATGCTTCAACCACTGTTCCGTTTTCTGAGGAACAGTAGATTTGTATAGGTAATGAATTCCTACGACACCACATTCTTCCTCTGTCAGAATAATTTCATAATTCCTGAGATCATCAAACAATGTTCTTATCCTCTATTTCTGTGATAGAGTTTGGAATAGCTTTTGCACTGTTACCTGTTTGGACCATTTACACTATGGTAATTTGGGTTTTACCCATATTTCCCACATAAAATACAAAACAGTCTCTCTGCTGTTTTTAATCAAAATTCATAGACAGATGAAACAGATCTCATATTACATAATGAACATAAACACTCAGTATTGAGTTTAAAGTTTATCCAAACTTTACAGTTTGGGTTACACACAACTAACACCCACAATCATAAATGTTTTTTGTTAAAGAAAAGATTCTTAAATCTTCTAAAATCTAAATACTAGAAGTAAGTATAACTAGCTAAGCAGTTACCTGGTATAAAATTTCCTCCCTTCCATTTGTTTCCAAGAAAGCATTCAGGCCACATCCAGCAGCTCAGCAGTTGCATTCCATCCCAGTTTACTCTCCTTCCATTCTAGAAGAGTGCCTGTGGCATCTTCAAAAGGAGTTGAAAGTGCATAATTTTCAGCCTGAATTAAAAATGTATTCATCAGTTTTAGTAGTTTGTAAAATCTAATTGTAAAAATTGTAAGAAGTGCTTATAATTTGGAGAAAGGAATTTTATAGCACTTGTTTTGATCACAATAACTATTCAAATTCTGTATTTTAGTATCTGGCAACTCTCTCTCATAAGAGTAATAATTTTCAAAAAAAAATCCTATCTATGCCAAACAAAACGTCTTCCATGATTCTATAAAAATGTATTGCCATCTCTTTGTATTATATTTAAAATTAAAAAAATCTCACATTTTAATTTTTACTTCATTTTTAAAAATTATTTTCATGTGCTTATCTAATATAGTCTATTATTTTTGTAATAATTTGATCATAACTCAGAAAGTCAAACTACATGATCTAATTTCCTAACTGCTACAAATAGAATGATGCTTTTTTTGACAGAACTAAATATTTTATGTTACTTATCACAATATACACAATCTTCAATCTCCACGAAAGCTTAACTTCTTGCTTTTCAGAAAAATCTTCACTTATAAAAAATTAGTAAAATCAGTAAAACAAGGAAACTAGAAGTAGTATTAACTAATAATTCCATTCTATTATATTTCTAGTCATTTTCAATATGCAATCTATTCTATTAAAAGCTGGTGTGTTTTTTTTTTGTTTTTGTTTTTGTTTTTTTGTGCATAGCATAATTCAATATGTCTCCAGGGGAAAATCTTAAGAGGCTTCATTGCTTTTCATTTTTGTCTGCTTTGGATTTTTAGTTTGGTTTGGTTTTGTTGTTGCTGGATGAAAGATAATCCTAATTTAATATCTTAAAAGATCTTTTTTCCCCCCTAACAACACTGATCTGTTTCAACTTGTTAGGATTGTCTCATTGTTTAATTTCTACCACTCTCTAACCTTTCCTCAAGGAATGTCTGAGCTTCGTCAGGATTTCTGAAATTCTTAATAAAGTGAAAGTAAATATTTATTTATTTGAATTATATGCACATATAGATGGCTTTGAAGGAATAAAAATATCTTCAAATCTGTCACATGTAGATTTTTACCTGAAGGAAAGTAAAAAGTAAATTTCAGATGTAATTTTAAAAACTAAGTTCCTTATTTCTTGAAGCAATTATTTTATTTCAAACTAGTGAAAACAAAGCAATAAGATAATAAAAATCTTTAAAATGAGAAAATTCCTCTCTCTTGTATTTTTTCATTCAATTGTCAGGCAGGAGAAATAATAGAATTACAGAATGGTTTGGGCTGGAAGGGATCTGAAAGACTATCTAGTTCTGATCTCTTTGCCATGTGCATGAACACCTTCCATTGTATCAGGTGGCTCAAAGCCCCTTCCAGCCTGGCCTTGAACGCTTCCTAGGATGGGGCATCCACAGTTTCTCTGGGCAACCTGATCCAGTGCCTCATGACTCTCAAAAGTGAAGAATTTCTTCCTAATATATCATCTAAACCTTCCCACTTTCAGTTTAAAACCATTACCCTTTGTCCTGCCCTGATAAATAATCCTTCCCATCTTTCCTTTAGGTCCACTTTAGATACTGGAAGACTTCTCTGAGGTCTCCCTGGAGCCCTCTCTTTTCCAGGCTAAACAACTCCAACTCTCTCAGCCTTACATTGTCATTAGCCTCGTTTTAGTATAAAATTGCTTTTCCCTCCCTAAACACAATCCTCTGGTTTCCAGATTTGCAGTGTAGCATTTGAAGAAACAGGTCTCATATGACCGTTATAACTGCAGCCATATATACCTACTTCTGAAATTGGAAGGAGCTGTATTACGGGTGCCAATAAACTGATTCCACATCATTAAGAAATACTTTAGCACTTCATAATCCCTCTCAAAAGGCTGCAGTAGAGAAGAGAACAGGAAGTCAAACCCTTTGATTTTTTACTATTTTATGTTTAGAAAGACTTTCTAAGGTTAATGTGTTCTTTGTACTGCAAGAATTTACAGCAACCAATGAATTTCAGAATATTTCGGTACTAAAAAGGACATGTACAATTTACAAAAGGAAATTTTACATGTTAAACATTTTGTGCACCACTTTAATATGCCAATTATTGGAATACTATTACAATTCATCCACTTCTCTATGTTGCCAGTATAATCCTGCTAAGATGGTATTATCCTTTGCATTTTTCATTAAATTTTTCTGTTGTGAATTTTGCCTTTTAATTTTTTATTTTTTTTCTAATGTGTTCATTTTCAAGTATTTTCAAGTGTATTAAAAGATTAAAAGAACAGACATATAGTCTATTAACTACATTTTTTTAAAAAATGAAATTAATTCTTAATTGCTTATGTTGCAAAGACAGGAAATTAATAACATTATGGGTTTTTTTCCTTGTTATCCTACTATATGTGATCATCCTGTATGCTAATTCCAGTATTTGATTTTTTTGTTTTTTTATTTATAGGTAGAAGAGACTGAGGCAAAGCTCAGCCATTAGGGAAAAAAAAAAAAAGCATGAGAAACTTCACCTTGTCTGTAACAAACTTTACAATATAACACACCCTTCCAAAAATAAAGTCATAATGAGGAAAAATATAAAATTTTGGCTGGTGAATAAGCATAATGCAAACCCCTGAAATAAATATAAAGGAAAAAAAAAGTGAAGTCTTTCACACCTCTTCTGGTCTTTTCTTCTGTTCTATTTCATGACCACATACAATGGTTTTATTCTGGCTGAAAATATAAATGCCTATATTCCCTTCAGCACAACTGTACCTCTTTCTTCTTCAAACAAATAAAAGTTTTATTCTGTATAGAGAAGATGAAGGAGAAACACTAATTTAAATAAGACTTCATTGTTGAAACACACAGACACATTGGAATATTTTAAGCAGAGGGGGCTCTCACTGTGAACCCTTTTTTAACTTTATCGTGTTTGCTCTTAGGCTGGTTTTCCATACTATGAACTGAGAGGAAAGCTCTAATACTGGTAACTTTAAAAAAAAACAAAAAAACAAAACAATACCAAAAAACCCCACAAAAATCAAATCAACAAAGAAAGAAAGAAACAAAAAAGCGCCCTAAACCAAAACAAAAGCATACATTAAAATAATACTTATAAATTCCTTTCTTCATTCTGATCATTTAGCATAGGGTATCAGACATTATATATTGCCTGATATTTTTGCGTGTCTCCGCTTTTGAGAGATAAAGCAAATTTTCTTAATATCAAAAAATATATATAAAAAAGTTTCCCATTTCTGAAAATAATTTATAATATCAGGGAAAATAGTGAAGATACAAGTGCAAAAAGTGTTCCTTATTTTGCAGCCCTTATTGATTTTTCAGGATTTTTACTATATTCCCCATTTAGCATTATTATTTCTACTCAATTTCATCCTTAAAATATAATACTAAATTTTAAGTGTTTTATAGACACATATGATCCATATGATGGTTTTAGAGCTAATTTTTGGGCCACAAAGAGAAAATTCTTCAGTGTACTAATGAGTCTTACAATCTGCCTTACAAGCCAGTACAAGTTCATATAGAACATCATCCCACTGGCCCAAAGACTAAATGCTTGCAAAAGAAAAAAAAAAAGTCTCTATTTTCTAATCTCATAGAATTTGTCCCTCCAAATCAGGATTGAGTAATAATGCTGGAAACACAGAATTTTTCATACTTTTGTTTCATCTGTTGCAAAGAGGTGTTTCATAGTATGTTAACTTTCAGTAGCTGTAGAAATATTTAGTATGAGAAAAAATGATTTTTAGGCCCAACTTTCCTTTAAGATAAAGTAAAGAAGACAAAAAGAAAAGAACTTACTGAATACTGTAACAATTATTAGGTAATTAGCATAGAAAAACAATTAATTTACTGTTTGACTTCAATATTGACAAACAGGGCAAAAGGGAGCCACAGCTGAGCTTAAATTTCATAGCACTTTATGAAAAGCTGCATTTCATGACTATTCCCACTGAGAAGTATTCCTACCTTGAGAACAACTTCCTATGGATTCCTTTAACTAGCAGCTCAATGTAGACTAAAGAAAACAGAGTTCCCCCCTGAATAAATACAATGATGACAAGAATCTGGTATCAACAGCGAGAAATATCTGCTATTAGCTATGCTTTCGGGTTTTTATTAACTTCCAGTTAAAACTATACCAATCACAAATATGCTAAAGTCTGACACAAAAATGACGCTTTAGAATACTTAAATAGCTCTCTATGAATACTGGTTCTTGTGGCTTAATGCCAGCACTTTGAGTGTTCAGTTTCAACAGTGACAGACATTTTGGTTGGAAAGAATACTTGAGGAAGTAATAAGCTACAGAATTCACACACAAATCCTAAAGATAAAGAAAATATAGAGAAAAGAAAAAGAAAAACTATTTTTTATTCTACTTTATATATGCAATATATAACTATTTAAAAGCATGATTCTTTTATTTGTCACCCGAGATATACTGTTTCATATCCAGTTCTACCAAAACAATGATTCTTTGATTTGGTCTCTTTGAAGACTTAAAAGAAGGTGACTGAAGAATGAAGAGATGACTTACACCTAATACCAACCTAAACAGTTAAGCCAACAGACTTAAATGGCTTCAGAGCATGTTGCAGTTCTGGACTCAGGCTTTTCTATATCCTGGAAATGTTGTCACAAATAATTTCATAATGTCATTTCTCTCCTTAAGTGTTCAGAAAAATCAGTATTTGGAAGTCTGTGTCAAGCATGAAGCAGTTCTGCTGCAGATTGCTGCATAGAATGTCTCAGAGCAATGCTTCTATCTCTATCTATCTATCTATCTATCTATCTATCTATCTATCTATCTATCTATCTATCTATCTATCTATCTATCATCT
>JAWWMP010000132.1:53134097-53149717 GCA_035047865.1 Dendrocincla tyrannina | reverse complement strand
GACCACAGAGGATTCTATGAGGCTCTGAAAGCAGTGTATGGACCCACACACCAGGTTCTAAGCCCCCTACTCAGTGCGGATGGCCAAATGTCTCTCAGAGATAAAACCTCCATCCTGAATCGATGGTCTGAACATTTGCAGACTCTCTTCAGTGCCAACCGTGTAGTCCAAGACTCAGCAATTCAACACATAACACAACAGATGGTGAAAAATGAGTTGGATCTAGCCCCTACTATGGAAGAGACTCTTAAGGCCATACAGCAGGTAAAAACTGGCAAGGCATCTGGGGTTGGTGGAATCCCACCCGAAGTTTGGAAGCATGGAGGTCAAGCACTCCATGCTAAGTTTCATGAGCTCATTGTGCATTGCTGGGAACAAGATGAACTACCATCAGATTTCTGTGATGCAGTCATCACCACCCTGTACAAGAAGAAAGACTGCTCAAATTACCGAGGTATCACTTTGCTCTCCATTGCTGATAAAATCCTTTCAAGAATTCTTTTGAACAGATTAGTACCCGCTATTGCAGTAGAGCTTCTACTTGAAAGCCAATGTGGTTTCAGAGCCAACAGGTATTTGTTCTCCGACAACTGCAAGAGAAGTGTAGGGAACAGAATATAGGACTCTACGTAACTCGTTGACCTCACCAAAGCGTTTGACACTGTGAGCAGAAAAGGCTTGTGGCCGATCTTGGAACGATCAGGATGTCCTCCCAAATTCCTCAAAATGGTACCATCCTGCTACACGAGGATCAGCGCGGGCAAGTCAGATATGGCGATGCACCCTCTGACCCCTTTCCAATAAGCAATGGTGTGAAACAAGATTGCGTTCTTGCACCAACCCTGTTCACAGTCTTCTTCATCATGATGCTCCAAAGGGCCACGGCAGATCTTGATGAAGAAAATGGCATCTACATCCAATATTGTAACGATGGAAGCCTATTCAACCTAAGGCGACTGAAGGCCCACACTAAAACCATGAATCACCTTATCCGTGAGCTGCTTTTTGCTGACGATGCCACCCTGGTTGCAACCTGGTTACCTGGTTGCAGCTCTGCAGCACTTAACATCCTGCTTTGCAGAGGCTGCTGAGCTTTTTGGGCTGGAAGTCAGCTTAAAGAAGACAGAAGTTCTCTACCAGCCTGCACCTCAAGAAGTTTTCCATCATCCCCACATCACCATAGGCAAATCAGAACTTAAGACAGTCCAGCAGTTCAGCTACCTGGGAAGCATCATTTCTTCAGATGGTAAGATTGACAAAGAGATAGACAACCTGTTAGCAAAGACATACAGAGCTTTTGGATTACTCTGTAGAAGAGTCTGGCACAATAAACAGCTGAAGAAAAGCACCAAGATTAGTGTCTACAGAGCCATTGTATTGTCTACTCTCCTATATGGTTCTGAATCATGGATCATCTACCACCACCACCTGCGACTCCTCGAGCGCTTCTATCAGCGCTGCCTCTGTACAATCCTAAACATCCACTGGTCTGATTACATGACTAATGTGTCTCTCCTTGATCAGGCAGAGATCACCAGCATCGAGGCCATGCTGCTTAAAGCGCAGCTGCGCTGGGCAGGGCATGTTTCCAGGATGGGGGATAACTGCCTCCCTAAGATTGTGCTCTATGGGGAACTCGCCACTGGCTGCCGCAAGAGAGGAGGCCCAAAGAGGAGATACAAGGACTCCCTGAAACAATACCTCAGCCTTGGTCATATTGACCGCCATCAGTGGTCCACCCTGGCCTCCAATCAGGAGAAATGGAGACACACCATTCAAAATGCTGCTGCTTCCTTTGAGAACACACACAGAATCAATCTTGAGGAAAAAAGGCAACGCACGAAGAACCGTGCCTTGCCAGTAGTGCCAATGGAGACTTTCCGCTGCGCCTTTTGCAACCGGACTTGCTTATCTCGCATTGGCCTTTTTAGCCATCAGCGTGCTCGTAGCAAATGTGGGTAGAGCCCTTGTAAATCTTCATTCGCAAAGTCTAGCCATGAAAAAAAAAATAATTTACCTAAGTAGGGGAAAGTAGAACAGCAGAACAGAAAATGCAAAAATCTATTGCAAAAATGCATGTAATAGATAGATAAAAACTGTTCTAATTACCAACCCATTCTGTTTCAATGAAACTACAAAAGTGTTTGAGAATTATAGATTTCTGTCTATAATATCATTTTGCTAGGGAGTTATCAGAAGTTGTTCTCTTGTTGCAGTAGTATTCCCTTTTCTTGAGCTCTGAATGTCATGATTAGAGTGCAAACCCAGTTTTTGCCTGCTTCTGAGTAGATGTACATTGTTGAAGGCATTGCTCTCTGCTGATTCACCAGTGTCCACCTCAGCACTTTCAGCCTCCAGGGCAAGCTTTTAGTCTTAATCATAAATTGAATACATGAGGAATAATAATTAAGGGGCAAACTGTAATTATGAGTAACATCCAAAGGGAGCAAAACTAACGCTGAATGTAACCCTTCGGTTTCCTATTAGTGCATTTAGGATTAACTATAAACAGTCTTGTTAAACTCAATTAAGTAGTTAATTAGATGGATTTTTCCTGTTACAAAAGGATAAGAGGTTTGACTTTTAGAACTACACCGTTTGTAGAGGTTTTCTTTTTCTGAACTATTACTGTATATGAATTTCCTATCCCTGGGAGACATAGTCAAAAAGAAATCCTTAGCACATCTTTAGGAGGCTGTGCTTTTTTAGTTTCTTTTTATCACTATTCCTCCTATACCGCAAAAGTAATTTGTGATGTGCTAATGCCATATGAATCTGTCTGCCTGAGAAACATTAATATTCCCTTCTTGGTGGGGTTCCTAGCAATTAGGATCTTTTTCTCTTCACCTGCAATTGTCTAATTTACAAAACCTGGATCACATGTTTGCTGTCACAATTTATAGTGGGTATCAGTGTAGAAATAACTGCCTTTCTATGTTTGATGAGTCAGGTTGAGATACATTCTGGTGCATTTCCTCATGCCGTGTCCCATCCTGATCTTGAAGCTGTTGCAAATGTGTGACAGCAAAATTAGGTAGAATGAAGCAAAGTGCATTTATTCCAGTACAAGTATTGTCACCTGTTAAAAATTCACTTTGACTTTTAATTTTACTTCAGCTATGTTTAGGTGAGTGCTATACTGTGTCATGGATAAAGAGACTCCACTGCTATGAACGACTCTAAAATGGTCAGCTAAAAAAATACAGATCTGGAGGTGGACTAAACTGTTTTTAGCGGTTACAAACAAAAGACAAACATGGCATTTAACACACATAGAAAGCACTTATATGGTAAAATCAGATATAATTTGCAGACCAATGAAAAAGCCCAGAGGTGTAAAAGGAAATATATTAAAATAACCCCAAGCAGATCGTAGAGTAAAGAAGGGAAATAAACTCCACATCATATTCCTCTTTTGGAGTGTGGCACAGTGCCATACCCTGCAACCACCACCAGACTGATAACATGAACCTTAAGAGTCAAAAGATCAATGGAAGTATGAGCAAAAGGGATAGGTACCTGTGTGCATAGCAGTTTTAATGGCAAAAGAAGATAGCTTATCAATCGTCATCATGACCAAAGCAGACTCAACTTACACAAGATAAATTTTCAACTAAAACCAGATTAAGATAGTAAAAAGCAGAAAAAATAAAACCATCTTCTCAGGTTCAACTTTACTTCTTTTGTTCCCAAGTATTCTGCCTGTGGGCAGAATAAGATGAAGGAATGTGGTAGTGGTCATGTTAAGAAACATTTCATCTCTGCTGCTCCTTATTCCTCATGCTGTACCTCTGCTCACGCATGGACTCCCTCTAATAGGATACAATCCTTCATGAACTGCAGTACTTCAAGAATTGCTCCAGCATGGGTCCCATCCAATGGCCCCCTCTCCGCCAGATGCAGATTCCTTCAGGACACATCCACCCACTCTGGTGTGGGATTCCCCATAGGCTGCAGGCGGAAATCTGCTCCACTCTGAACCTTCATAGGCTGCAAGGGGACAGTCTGCCTCACCATGGTCTTCACTGTGAGCTGAAGAGGAATCTGCTCCAGAGCTTGGCACACCTCTCTCCCCTCCTTCTGCACTGACCTTGGTGTCTACAGGGTTGTTTCTCTCACATATTCTCCCTCTCACTTGGAGCTGCCATGCAGTGGTTTTTAACCTTTCTTATATATGTTGTCACAGAGGCATCACAGCATCTCTGATGGACTTAGTTTTGGCCAGTAACAAATCCATCTTGGAACCAAATTGAACTGGCTCTGTCCCACATGGTGGCAGCTCCTGCCTTCCTTTCCCAGAGGCCATCCCTTAAGAGCCCCTCCTCTCCCTGCTGCTAGAACTTTGCCATGCAAAGCCAATATAGAATACTAACATTACTTTTTGTTCTTTATATTTAATGTCTTTCCTTTCTGCCCATAAAATAGATGTGAGAGTAATTAGGTGTGGCATTTTTATCTAGAGGGCTTAGAATAGCATTTTGAGAAAATGTCAGAACGTTATTTAGACATCTATGTTTTTAGTGTTTATTCAAATAAGCAAAAGTTAGAGGTCATCGAAATCTTGTTCTTAACTGGCTTGAAATCCAAACTCACAACATACTGCTATCACATTTAACTTGAGTAAAATTGTATATTATATTTAGCTCAAGAGATCAGAGTAGATGGTCTTGAAAGTACATTTTGGTTCCAACATCTCTGTATTTATAAGCTTGCCGTTTCATTGCATCTCATTTGATAATGTAATGTAGGCATAGCGGTAGTTAACCCTCAAATTCATTATAATTTCCCTTTCAAAAGAATTTTTTTTTAAAAAAGCAAATTAATCAGATGAAACTTAACTGCTTCTTGTACTATTCAACAAATTAGTTTCCTGGTTATCTTTGGAGATCATGCCTTTTTTCTTTGGAGGTCATGCCTTTTATTTTAAGCAAGTAATTTTACATGTAGGTAATCTCTTAATATTTACACTCTGAAAATAGCTTTTTTTTTTTTTTTTTTAGTAATGTCTACTTTCTCCACTTTGCTATTAAGGCTCATTAGATAATTCCATCATCTGTAACTCATTTAAATGAAAGCATGTAAAATGCACATATTATCCAAGAATCAAGGAAATAATGAGTTTATCTATTTCTGATCTTACTATATGAAAAGCATATAGACTGCTGATAAAACTATATGGTGCCAATTTCAGTCTGACTTGTCAGAACCCGTTCTACATTCCAAAGTCCATTTTGTCTAGATTCCCATGTGATATGTCTTGTACAACTGTGTAAGTCACTTTATAGCATTATTATGAGAAAGAAATGTTTTAGAGCTTTTGAAGTCCTCAGCAATTTATGGTTCAGGAGTCACAAGCAAAATGAACTTATGTCTTTCCTACATCAGGAAGCAGTTCTGTGGATAGGATTCTACCACTAATTAATTAGAAACATTGTCAACTTTCAAATTACACAGACAACAGAGAGAAAAATTGAGCATGGAAGAAGGATGGTAATGAAGAAAATAATTTTTAATTTCATCTCAAGGCTTCAGAAGGCAGAAAAACATTATAACTTTTTCTTAAATTACAGCAGCCATATAGAAATTATTTTACATTGTTTCTTCTTGTTCAGAATTTCAAAAGTCACTCATGATTTTTCTGCATTAATTTTTTTCATAACTATATGCTTTATATTTTTACCCAGATACTGTAGGTATCCCAAAGATAGTTTAGTCTGTATGAGTATGAGTTATCTCTGTAATTTTAATGAATGTTATTTTCCTCTTACACGTCTTCTTTCACTCCCAACAGCTCATTGTAACTCTGTAATATTTAAGAAGTAAGAAAAACTGCACGTTCTTTCTTGGCCATTTTCAATTATTTGCCTCACACAGAGGGAATATAATTTGAACTGGATTTATCTTTTATTTTTCTCTCCTCAAATGTTCTGTAATGTCACAGTACATTTTAAAAGGCTGTTACTTTCCAACTAAGATATATCTGACTTTCAGTGATAGATAAGCTGATTCTTCTGTCAAAAATCTGTAACACATATATTTTGCAAAGTGATTTGGTTTCTTTAGCTAAAGGTTAAACAGTGTCAGTTATTATTATGTTATTATCAATAATTTATTCTTTTCTTATGTGTACATCAGTAGGAATATATGCTTTGAAGTGTTGAATGGTGATCTTTAACTGCCTTTTACTACAACCAGAGCAGAAGGTCATGGAAAGAATCAAAATGACAAGTAACTGTAGATAATGTGAAAGCAAAATCAACTGAAGTAGCCTATTTTGAGAAAAAGGAATTGTGTTAGCATGCTGTCTTATTTGTAATAACAAGACTTTTTTTTTTTTTTTTTTTAAGTAGCTACAATTCTAATTTGAAATCAAGACCTATGATTCAGTCACTGTCAGGAGGGTCTTTCCCTTTCCATTATTGCAACTGAAAAGATATATATATATTCACAGAGGGTTTTTAAATATATATTTATACACTTGTACATCACAGACTTAGAGATTGTTATGACAGAGTGTTTAGAAGAGTGATCAGTGAAGTCAGTTTTAAATTTTAAAACTGAACTTTAATGATTACACTCATTAAACATGTGCTTATTTCTGGCAGTAATTTCTTGCACAGTATTAACTATCTTCACTACAATACAAAAACCTTGATCTTTAACACTTTTAAACTGGCTGTGAATTTAACATAGTGGAGGGGATGCAGGGTAGTGGGCTCAGGTGCCTGCAGTTCTTGATAGGTCCAAGTGGCCAAGATGTGGATTATTCAACTTGAAAGCTCCTAATCAGAGAGATATTTGGGCTTGTTTTATTTCTTCCCAGTTTCAATTTATTTACGCCTGATGTTTTTATGCCTTTACCTCCATCCCCTGATTCTGATACTGCTTTTCTCATTTTATGTTGTCTTGTTAGTCTCCTTGTATACTTGAGGAGCTGTAATGTCTTTTTGCAAACTTATGCTTCCTTTTTCTTGTTCTCTGGCAGCTTCTTCCTTCCACCTCCTATATGCAGTTGCACCTATCTGTGTTAGCTTCCTTAGTGAACATATTGCTTACATAGTTATGTAAAATGGTGTCTGATTATGAGATCATGGTATTACAAAATCCTTATAAATTACTGTTCACTGACATATTCAAGTTCAAGACTACTAGTCACCATTAGCTTATTTATATCAGGGCTGCTTTCTGTTAGAGTATCATAAAAACATAGAAACATTTTGGTTTTCCATGATCCTTGGAGGTCATCTAGCCCAACTTCTTGCTCAAATCAAGGCTCTCTGAAGGTACACCAGTTTACTCAAGGCTTTTCTAGTCAATATGGAATACTTCCTTGGCTGCATATTCCACAGGTCCTTTGAGCAATTTTCTGCAGTATTTAACCACCCTTATTTTGCAGTGTTGTTATTCTGGTATAACTGGCATTCATTGCATTTCACCTACTGCACATTTGAGAAGCATGTCCCTTTAGGCTGAATCAACCCAAATCTGACTTTTCATGTATATCATGTGCTTCAGCTTTATGACCTCTGTGATAACCTTCTTCTGTACTCCCTCCAGTTCATCAATGATGCTTTAGCATGGAATAAGGCATTGGAACACCATGTTAACCAATTGAATAGCAAAAGTGTCAAGCAGAGTGAAATAATTGCTGTCTTTGACCTGCCAGTAAGCTTTCCCTTGTGCAGCCTAGCATGTATATTTGTAGGATCGAGTTCATTCCTTCACTTGAATTGCTCACAATTGCATAAGAATTCTCTTTGGTCTTATATGCAGAGGGAAAGGAGACAGAAAACAGGCAATATGTATATGAATAAACATGAATTCTTATCGGTATTTTTTTGAAAAATGAGACAAACATGGATATGTCAGATAGATAGTTAAGATTTTTATATAGATATTTGTCTAGGGTTGAAGCAAACACTTTTTCGTGCCCTGACTTGCCCATTTAATATTGTGTCTGTGATAACATAGTTTAATCACAGTGGGTACAATGTAAGTGTGTTTTCATCTGTGAACGGAAGATTTTAAAAGAAAGACAACTCCTGAATACTGAAACGCTCATATCAGTGTCTCCTGGACATTAACAGAAGATAGCAGATGCTTTTTTAATGGATATGAATAAAAATTAGAATAGAATGCATGTGTTATTTTCAGAATGTACACATTATTTTCAAATATACAAGAAAAATACAAGAAATACAGGCCTTGAGAGTAAATGCTGGATATTTTTACCTTTAAAATTCAAATTCATTGATTAATCAATAGTATTTATAATGTCTCTGACAAGCCCCAATATTTTCTCTCACAGAAATGGTAAAAATAGTTGAAACGACAATGTAGTCATAATAGTATATTGTAATCTGGCGATCTCTAGCCTAGTTCATTTGTTATACTGTCACATTATTCCTTGTAAAAATCCATATTCTGTTAAGTGATTTCTTCTAATTGTAGGAGAATACATGCATTTAAGGCAGGAAGAAATGTGGATCTTTCTCAGTCTTCCTTATATCTAGAGCACTGTGTCTAACACTTCAAACTTTTATATGTGTTAGCTATAAATTGAAGTATGTGGAATTTCTCTGAGAAGCATGAAATCAAGTTTCAGTTTTGCAAGTGAACATTTTTCCCCTTGAGCAGAAAATACAGTGTAGAGGATGCATGGTCAGCACACCAATAAAATCTTATATTTTTTTTACAAGTCAGGAAGTTCAAACACAAAGGAAAGATCATAAAAAAAATAAAATAAAAGAAGTGACGTTTCAAGGCCAGATGAGAAATCTGCATTCTGTCATTAAAAGCTAAGCTTCTAATTCATGAATCCCCGAAGTTGATATTTTACAGGGTTCAGAAATATATGTCATCTTTGTCTGCAAATTATTGAAGAAATGTTAGAGAGCTATCTGCTCTTGTCAGAAACCACATTTGGAGCTTAGCCTGAGGTGTGGAGAGGAGTAACTCTGATGAACTCAGCATAAGCTTTATTGGCTAGTTGTAAATATTTCTACCCCAAAAGACTTGGGGCATATTTTCCCCTAACAGTCTAGCTAAAGTGAATTATTTGCTATGAAAAATTGGATTTCTTCCCACCTTTCAATATAAAGATTAAGAATGATCCACCAGGGAGAAATTTGTATCACACAGGTTACCTCCTGTAACTTGCCTGTAATTTCAATTGTAAATAAAAATTATGTTTGTTTTTAGCTATTACATATTTCTATCCATTCTTAACAATTATTTGTTGCAATGGAATTATAATATTGATTTAACCACTGAGCAAACACAATAATAAAAGAATCTCTGAGCCTTAGAACTTCTGTCTAAATGAGAAAGACAAAAGGAATGCTGCTATCTCCCATTTACAGATAGGGAACTAAAGCACAGGCCAATTACTTAGTTTTTTCATCAGCAATGTATACGTAATGCAGTGATGCACAAAACACAGATACTGCAGCTAGCTCTTAGCAAGATATCTCTAGAAGCAGAATTGGTATAGACTTCTGAGTTAGATAGTTCTAGAATAAAAAGCATTATAGCAACATTATGTTTTTCTCAACTGAGAAATAAAGGGCAAAACTGCACTGTAGAATAGGTTATAGTTATCCTGAGACATGAACTAGCAGCCCTGCACACTGCCATGTACACATAGGGGTTGGCCACTGCCATGCATGCATGCCCGATAGTCATGTTTAGTGAAAAGCAAGCTCCTAGAGTTGAACCTAAATCTCAGATATCTATTTCCATAATGTATTCTAATGTTAATGCTTAGTCCTCAGATTGCAATACTTTCTACTCCTACCATCTTTTTTAAACAAAAAGCCTCTTAACAAACCAACAAAAAAACCGCAACAAAATAACTTCTTTCAAGTCTTGATAAGAAAAATTCTGTTTCCAGATTCAGAAGAGATTCAAAACTATGAATTCAACAAACACAGACACATGTATTATTTTAATACGAAATAGCCAACATCTAACACATAGCTTTTGCCTTGATATGTTTTGTTTTGGACACCTCCCCTCTGAGACAATTTTTTTTTTATGTATACAATTCTCAGTGAACTGATTTTGTTCATTGTCCTTCACTTTGGACTGCAAAAATATGGGTAAGAAATAGAAAAAAAAATCCTAAATAGTTTTCTGGGACTGAGTGATTAAATTACACTTCAATTCCTACATATCACGGTGACAATGAACTGATTTTTCCATAAATGAAAAACTGAAATGAGGTCTCCCTCCCATTCTTTCTTAGCTCATGAACTATGGCAAGGCAACTTAATTTACAGGTATAGCATCACAGAATCAGAGAAGCATCAAGTTTGGAAGAGACCTTTAAGATCAAGTTGAACTTTCAACCCAGAACTATCACTGTAACCCCCAAAACACAGCACCCAGCACCAGAACCAGATGCCTCTTAAGTATCTCCAGGGATGGTGACTCCACCACATTCCTGTGCAACCCATTCCAATACCTGACCACTCTAACAGTAAAAAAATAAAAAAATAATTTTCTAGTATCTAATCTGAATCTCCCCTATTGCAGTTTAAGGCCATTTCCTCTAGTCCTCACTGTAGGCACAGTAGAAGTATGTGAAACTGAAGTTGTAACTGTAATGTAACTGAGTATGAGAGCAGTTACATCTATACAGTAATGTATGAGCAATTAATTAGTTGGATGGGCCAGATACTCCCTGCCCAGTCATCTGCATAGGTGAGTTAATGGACTGATTTGAAACAGTGGAAGGATTTCAAACAATGCAATTGAAAACAGTGGAAGGATTCAAACAATGCAATTGAAAACAGAGCCGCCTTCTCAATTAAGTATTTGACTCATAGATGAGGGAGCACTTGGAGAGGGCATTTTAGACTGTTCTGAAGACTCCTTCCAGGTATCTCCTGCTGTGCCTACACAGATTTGTTTGTTTCAGTGTGTTAATCATCCTGGGAGGGAGAATCTGGTCCTTTCAGCAACTTCTCACATGTATCTCGCTGGATATCACAATATGTGTGGATAGGGTGCTTGTAAGGAGTAGAAATTGTTACTGCAAATGCAGACAGTAATGTAGGACAGTCCTTTATACGTAATTTACATATTTGGGTGGTGTTTTGTTTGTGTTTTCAGATAAGCCACAGAGATTGATCATCTATATGCAGGAGTAGTCATGCACCTGCTGGATTCAGCAAAATAAAGGCTGGGCACAGTCTTATCTAATCCAACATAAGTTTGCATTGCAAGGACCTGTGTAGCACACCTTCCTCACACATACAGAGAACAGCAAACTGTCCTCTGAGATACTTTTTTTCCCAAGCACATGCTACCCTATGCCAAGTCCCCTCTTTTGTAAGACTCAGTATCTGTGCAGTAGGAAAACAAGGGAAATGGAGTGGGATGAAATATTTTGGGTTTTTGCTTCCTCTAGTTATTCAGAATTAAAATTCTGTTTCAGTATTTCCCAGAAGCCATCAAGGAGCCACAAATGAGGAATGCATGACTGGCTTTACAGAACATATAGAATTAGTGCAGTTATGCTTATTTCCTTGTGAGAGTTCAGTGAACTCTGGCAATCTGAAAAGTAGAGCACATCCTTTTCAGAGCTGTCTTCTTTTCTTTAATTCTGATTGTATTTCTATGATTTACACTACTTCTGTTAACCTTTTAATCTTCTACTACTACTACTCTTATGCCTAGAAAAGTGCCTGAAACTAGTTTGTTTTCAGTTGGGATTTTTTTTCATTCATACTGTCCAAATTCCATTAACTCCTCTAATGCTGCTGCATTGACACACCTACAATTTATCCTGCATAAACCTATATTTCTTCACTTATACAGTTTTTCACAATGACTAGTTATCTACATAGTGTCTCCTGAGCTGACTCAAACCTATCAGCAACTAATCCAGCATTCCAATTAGAAAAAAACTACATTGAAGCTCACAGATTTAGAAATTATGAACTCAGAACACTGGGAACGGGTTACTTTACAGTATGCTGTCACTTTTCAAAATATATAACTTAATTTACAGCATGCAGGACTTTTCTATTACCTACTACACACATACCTAAAATTTTATAAATGCACCAAAATACTTCGGCAATATTTTGGTTTTATAACACACTGCTACTGACAGCCCTCAGACACTGGAGGAGCGAAAGCTAATTTTTTCTGTTATGGAATTGAAAAAAATGGAGGTGTAGAGAATAAATATACACTGTTCAAACAATGATTTTAATTTCAAATTGCAAATGGAACTGAGTGATGTTGTCCAAAGCCTTCTCTTGCACCTTTCTCTTTTTAATATTACAATTATTGTCATCTTCATCACTGTCCTTCATAATACAGTGGAATCTAAATTTCATCTAGACAGGATGTAGCTCACTAGGTCTAATAAATATCTAAAACTTATGTCAGTCCTTTTTCTAATGGGTATGCAAAGGAATAAGGTTTTATCTCTACCAATGACTACATAACACAAGAAGTTTCTTTTTGCTTCTGTAACACTCCAGCACCAATGCTGCAGGCTCATGGGCTCTGTTAAGGGTTTTACTTTAATATTTATATATTATATAAGGTATTCTTTTAATACCTTAAGAAATGCCACAGACTTGTTCCCAAGGAATTCCTTTATTAATTTGGGGGAGGAAATAAGGGAACTTGGCAAAGCTTCAGAAAGGGCACTACACAAGCTAGACAAAATGTTCCACCACAATACCAACTCAGTTCACATTAATCAGCCCACAGGCCACTCTGGGGTCCCTGGCCAAGGTGAGGGGCTGTGTTCTCACTGTCCCTACCAATCCCAACCTGTGGGGTGTTATAGTTTTCCTGTGCTGTTTGTGACTGACAGGGCTTTCCCATGTGGGCTCCACAGCCTGCCATGAGGGACATGATGCCATCCCACCTCCATCAAGTTCGACCCATCCCTTCACCCTCCACACATACGAGCACCCCCCACAAGGTGGTTTGGACCCCATAATAACTGATCTGGTGTGTAACAGTCTGTAAGTATGGAAGAGCAGAACCTTTCTTTATAAGCTGATTTTTAATTTCAAAAGTATTAAGATCATCTAAGGTCACACTGCTATCCTCTTACCCATCATTCTGGGCAGTAATCAATGGCACTACTTGTGGAAGTAAATTTTCTCTAATGTGGTCACAATATAGGGCTCACAGCCTAATCTATGAATGTCAGTGTCATATTAATAAATCACTTCTGAAATGCTTAACAAGCTAAATGACTTTTAGATTTAGTATCATTTTCCAAGGAACCAAAACTATACTAATCCTAAAAAAACAAACCAAACCAAACTCCCCACAGCATCAGATAATCCAGAATAATATTAAATCAAAATCAATATTCAATGATAATAGGGAAATGTCATCGAAGTAAGAAAGGAACATATAATTTTTAGAGGGACAGAATATTTTTTATTCTTATGATGATATTTGTTATGAATATAAATAACATTATGTTTTGAGTAAGTAAATTGTATACAATTGTAAAAATCCTTCTCGAATAATTGTGCATTCTGTCTGTGTACTATTTAATTCTCTGTAGTTCTACTTACTGCTACAATATTATGAATTCAGTTTTGTTCTCACTGAAATGAATAGGCAGTCTCTGTTTCTTGGTACAATCTTGACATAAGAAATTTAGACAAAACTGGATGGATGGTGGTTTTGGCCCAAATGTCTTTCCAGATGCCAGTGCTATAAGTCAATATGGAAAAAAAAAAATCTGAAATTTATTGAAGGTGGGAATATTATCTTATATAAACAAATAAACTTTTTTTTTTTTTCATATCAAGATTACTTGAATTCTTTTTGAGTTTGCTGTTCAGTTTAGGAGTTTGGCTTTGTTTCCTTACCCTTGCAGTGTTAAATGAGGAAGAGGTCAATAGCAAAAGGATCAATGTCCTATTTGTTCCTAACACAGAACCTGAATCAAGATCTTGGGTAAGACAGAGCAGGCTGTGAACCAGGAATGAACCTTCACTATGTGATTTAGGAAAATAGAGCTATTCATTGAACTCCAAATTCTACTCTTTCTAGTGTATTTATAAGGAAGAAATTGATTTCAATAAACCACATGAAAATGTACTTTTGGAAACTTCCCAGATGGTTAGAAATTCCTGGCAAAGCACAAATATTTGGCAAAACAATTATTAAAAAAAAATAAAACCAACTAACCAAACAAATAAACAAACAAAAAAATACCAAAAAAACCCCCAAGAGTTTCTGCTTCAATGTCGAGTTCAAATTTTACCAGGAATGATTACTGCCTTAAAAAGTACAGCACAGAAATGTTTTGGTTTAAGACCTCTATTCAAGTTGCTGCTTGCTATCTTTTACACTCCAGGTTATAAATGTTTCACTCTATAACCCTGAAAGATGCATATGTCTCTTCTAAGATATATTAGTGTACAGTTACAGATCTCTTAACTTGTACCAAAGCTTTAAATCTTCTGTTGGACCTGACATCCTTATACTTTTCCATTTTACTATCAGTTAGGTTTCCAATGGCAGTTATCTTCCCACCATATTATAGTGCCATATACAAACAATTTCTGAATTAACAAAGAAGCAAACAAAAACCAAAACCAAACAACAACAAAAAAACCCCGAAAAACCACAACTCAAACCCCAGGGTTTGGCATGGTTATATTGCTCTGTACTACCTTATTGATGATTACAATCAGTATAAAACATTAAGTATCTTAATGAAATAATGAATCAGATATACATTTTATATTGAGACCTACCTAAAAGGTAAAATGTTAGGAATTTGGTCACAGTCTTTTTCTAATGTGAACACATTAAAAACCTTACTTCAAATGAAAATATTGCTAGCACTGAAAAGGCATGTTGGTACCAGTACATTGTGTATGGTGTAAGCATTAACAGCAGCTGTCAGAATGAATTAACACGTTTGACATCTTAAAACAAAACAAGCAATAAAGAGAAAATAACACTGTAAGGATTAATATTAGGTGCATGATGTCTAAAAATGTCACTGGCAACTCTGAGATTCCTTATTTAGTCAGAATATGGGTGAATCATATCTTGTGCAACTACTGGATTAAATTAAGGCAGTGTCCTAGGCATACAATAAAGTGGAGTCAACTCCATTGTCCCCATTCTGGCAATCTGAAATCATGCTGCAGCAAATATCTTCAGGCAAGAACAGGTGGCCAAGGGAAGGAAAAACAGAGACTTTTTAACTATAAAGAAATGCACAGCAGTTGTGCTAGAGCAATTACTCCTAAGATCAGGGTAGAGTCATTCAGAGTTGTGGTGGGGTTTTTTTGTTTGGATTTTTTGGTTTGTTTGGGTTTCTTTTGTTTGCTTTGTTGTTTGTGGGTTTTTTTGTTTGTTTGTGATATAGGGAACTAACACTTAGAGGAAACTGATATAGGTTTCAATAGGGAACTAACACTGAGAGGATTAATAGAAATAATTGTAGAGGCTTTTGCTAAAGTTTGCAAAGTTAGACTACATAGTTAAGGCCTAATTAGCTACAAACATAAAAGCAAGAAATATATTATGGTTTCCATCAGTACCTGGCCTTGAAGCTTCTAAATTAGAATGGACACCATATGCAACTAAAGATAAATCAGGAAATATGTCAA
>JAWWMP010000132.1:53105348-53133997 GCA_035047865.1 Dendrocincla tyrannina | reverse complement strand
TTTCTAAGAAAATAATGCATATGTACAAAGAAATAATGAATATGCATGTTTTAACTGTATTTAAACAGGCCTGTGAGAACAGACAGGCGTGCATGTCTTTGGTGGACCGACCCCCCATGCACCCAGCATGCTGAATAAACGCACCTTCTCTACAACTACCTAGTTGTGGGGTCTTTTTCCGCATGTCATTTGTTTGTTTTTTATTTTTAGTAGACAGCATTTTCTTATAAACATAAAGGATCAGAGTGCTACACTACCAGGGTGTGGGGTGTTCTCTCTCCACACTGTTCCTATGTCAGGTTACCTTTTTCTCTTACTGACTAGCAGTTATGTTGTAATTTAATTTCCAGTTCTTTTCTTAGTCCTGTGACACTTGCACATTACAAGTTTAACAACATCAGATATCAGATCAGGTTATTCAATTTCAGATTTCTAGAGCTGTTTGTCTTAAAAGCAGGGAATTAATTTCTCTATTCCTTTCTCAGCTTTTCTTTCTTTCCCAAGCTCAAAAAGTAATATAAAAAAGGTTTCTTGATAAAGAGCAAATATATAAACAAAAACCACAGATTAACATCCTGACCACTTCCCATTTAAAATGGGTGCTGAAGTGCAGCAATCACTTGCAGATCAAAATTTTAGCCTTAAAGGGATAATTAATTGAGTTTCCAGATAGCTAACTGGGTCTAGGAATACAATAACATTTCAGGCATCCCCTCTCTTATATCTTTCACTTTCTAGTTGAAGCTTCTTTCTGTATCATAGTCTGAATCCATTTGGTGTGAAAATATTTTCTCTTTTCAGTTTTTAGTTAAATGTGTGTTGAATCTGTACTGCATACTCAGCTAGTGATTTCAGCTTTATATTCTGCACGTGCCTTGCTTCTGGGAAGACAATATCAAGTCAGGTATGTTTCTGAATATCATTATACACAAGATGCACATTAATAAACATAATGGTAGTTACAAAGATCTTCCTGCACCCTACCCCTACTCAAATGCACTTACACAAATACACACAACCACATTTGTTTATTTGGAGAAAAATCATAGAAAAACAAATATTTTCAAATATATGGAGTTATTTATGAGCACATGCAAGTATAGATAAATATCATTAAACACAAGGAGCAATGTAACAGTAATATATGTCTGTGATACCTTATGAAAAAAATATTGCTATTTTTTCTTTTATAGTGTTTACTTCCTTTCTGATTTTTATTTCTAAAGCACTGCTTAGTGTTGGACACCCAACTGTTATATGACATTTTCTTTGCAGCTATTGCATTTTAAATGGCTCCTATTTGTTGGCATCATTTCTAAATTAATACAGTCAATAAGCAGTAAAACCTTCAAGCAATTAATCAGTGAAATGAATAGAACATGTACACAGCTGCTAGATTTAGAAACTAAGAACCCCATTTATTAAACAATTTTTCTAATTATTATTTTTTTAATGCCAAATTAAATCAATTCTCTTTCAAGAAAAGTCTCACACATCTTAACAGAATAGCTTCCTATCAATGCTTTGATGAACTTTTATTTATATATCTTCGTTTCAAAGTTTAGGGCAAAACTATTTCTAAATGAGAAAAAAGAGATTGAATATATACTTTTTAAGTGTTTTATGTTTTTTACTTCCCTAGTCTTGAAGCTTGTGCTGACATTCAACTAAATTTATCATTTGCATTTTACCAAAATTTGTCACTAGTGGTTAATAGTTTATGGTTTTCCCTGGAACATTATTTTTAAGGCCCCTTTGTCTATAGCCATCTCCAAATGGGCCAGTGTACAATTACTTGTGTTCAGTGGTGGATAAATCCGTTCTTTTTCTTCCAAGTTCCATCATACTCAGAGGCTGAGACTAAAAGGAGGTTAAATTCTTCGTGAGTTAGGGTTGCTTTTTTATCTTTTCTTTTTTTTCTTTTTTTTTAACTTCTTACAAAACTAGAGTAGTAATGCAGAAAAAAACAAAAGTCTTCTTACAAAATTTTAGTGAAGGGTGTTCAACTCATCACTTTTGAAAGAAAGCTCACTCTCTTAACTTCCAGGGTTTTTTTTGACTGAAACATGGTCCCTATGTAACTGATGTAGGCTTGTCTTGTAATGTCATCAAAGTTGGTCAGTCATGCAGTTTTCTAAGCACATGATCAGTGCTGCAGAACAGACATTGAAAGCTTGATATCTTTTTGCTGACAAAGAAACTGCTTGTCAGGCTCATGCAGTCAGCTAAACAGCAACACACCAATGCACTCTGTGATGCACATTTTGAGGAAAAGTACTAACAAAATCACTTCCTTTTGACTGTTCACCTTCCAGTAACTAATTCATTAAGGATTGTTAGGATTGTCTTGGTTTTTTTTGAGGAGGTGGGGAAGAATTTAAAAGAGACCAGTGAATTTGTTCAACAAGGTTGTTTGAATTTGTATTGTTACTCAAAGCATTACAAAACCTGAGACAACATTTTGTGAGATAGTCTTCTATTTCTTTTCTTAGAGTCTCAAATCATGCATTTACAGCATTTACAGAAAACAGAGGAACAACAGCCCTACAAATTGTTTAGTGTTTTATCATTTATATTACAGTATCATTTATATTTAAATGTTTTTTCAGGTTTTTGCCTACCCTTGTTTTAGATGCATTCAAAGGTATTTTTTTAACAGTTTAATTACTTTTACAGACTGGAAGATTTTGTTTGCTGTTTATTTTAGCCTTCCCGTACTGCAATATAACTTCTTCTAAAAATTTGATGCACTTTATCATTCTGTTATCTGTATATCTGTTATCATTCTTCATTTGTCTAATTCAACAGAAACCTTTAACATTTTCTAGCAGGTTATGTTTTCCAGACCTCATTCTTTCTTTTTGCTTTTCACTGTGACCTTCCTGTTCACACACTCTGGTTCATATACTTCAAGTATGATGCCCAGAACTGACAGAGCTCCGAGTTATCAATCTCAAATATAGCATGTGGATTACTTCAAATATTTTACATGGTAAGCTCCTGTTTATACATTCAGCAATGATTATGAGTTTGAGCTTTTACCACATCATGACATTATTTACTTGCGGTTTGTGATTGACTGCAAAATTCCCATGTTTACAAGATTCAGAAATGTTTTCTGGAAGGTGATTCTTCATGTGCTTTTTAATGCACTTATGAAATTTCAGAATGCAAATTAATTCTAATTAGTAATGGTCTTGTTTTTTTGTCAATTTTACCATTATGTTCTTATTAGTCAATGAAAAGGAACTAGTCCTGATTTTTCCAAGTGGGTGTCTCTGCAATACCTATATTTTCCTTACATTAGTCTGTGGATATTAGCTGCAATGTTCTTTTATGAAACTGTCCATCACGTGAACTCAGTATTGTTTGCTCTGAGGGTCTGCTGATTCCAGTCTAGGAATTTTGCTATCCTATCTTCCACATTTTTTCTCTATTGAAAATAAATTTTACCATTCACCATGATCTTTCTTACTCAATTTGCCTTTTATTTTCATTTCAATATCTTATTGATAGGAAACAAAGCCTAAAAGGCTTAGATCTGTCTTCAACTATTGCATCCAAAAGTTGGCTTCAACAGACTCCAAGAACTTGCTTGATGATCTCATACTGATTTTTGTATCCGAAAAGTTTCTCTCTCTCTACTTACAGAGGCACAGCTGGTAGTTCCCAGCCTTCAACTGACCATTTAACTTCTTGATTACAATGGATTGCAGCATCTGTTTCTGCACTGAGTACAACTAACCTCTGCACAGTACACACCTTCATTTTGTACTCCTGTCATGGTAGGAGGATGAACTAGTCACAAGAATAATTTGGGTTAGTAATGGACTTCTTTTATTGTGACAGAATCATTCATGGCACATACTGCTCACTCTGTTAGAAACAAAAACCTTGCAGCAATCCAAGTCTGAAGAATTCTGGTGACCTTTTTCCTTTACATTATTTTAACTGGTTTCTGTGTACTTTTCTACTAATTCCAATGAATCTGTAGTTTCAGTTTTAATTGCACAGTTATTTTACCTGTAACTGAAATATGAATCCTCTTTAATCAATAGGAGACACTAGGAATGCAGTTCATTACATATATTTCTGAATGCCATATTTTAGTTGCTTTACAGCCACCAGGCCTTCATCCTACAATAATACAGTTGTAGACATTCATTTGCTCTTGGCCTACAGGCATTCTGGTTCTTAACTTTTTTTTAGTGGCTTATTTGTCACATTTTAAAACAACTATGATTTTGTGATTTGATGAATTGTTCATTTTGGTTTTCCAGCTTCAGAAATTAAGCTTCCTCTTTTTCAGCATCACATGGCATTGAATTTAGTCTCTGTTTATGACCTAATGGTTTTGGGTTTGTTTTTTTTTTTTTCACAAAAAAATGCTTCAGTATTTTAATCACACTTTAGCATTAATCTTGTGATTTGATCTTAATTTGTCAGTCTTGATGGTGATATTTTTGTTCTTGTCTCCTTTTTACTTCCCCCAGCCACAATCTTATTATTGTGTAATATATAATGTCCTTGATATGTCTCTCCTCCCTTTTCCCTTTATGACTTTTTCCTAAACCACATGAGTAGCAATAATCTAATTTAACTATTGATATTCCATTCAATTATGCATTAAGAATTCCAGTTGTAATATTCAAAGAATTTTGTCATAATTTAAACTTGGAGGGAGTGGTCTGTGGTCCAGTGAAAGAGAGACCAGGGCTTTTCCTGATGCAGCTAAAAGCTGAGGAGAGTTTTGCACATGAATAGTTTCCAAGGAACAGGACTGAATGTGGATTTAAAATGCTAATTTCTATTCTGAGAAAGTGAACTGAAGGTGTAGTGTTGCATGTTTAGACTGGTGAAATGTCTAACACTTTGTCAGAGAAAACTTTGCAATGAATTAAGTGCTAGGTGGATATTTACATCACTGGTATAATTTCTCATATACCATTGTGTGCCTTTATATGCCTTTGGAATTGTGTTGCTCATGTCAGATTTTGTTAGAAGGAATTTACTTTTGCCAGTACTTGGCAAGAACAGTGATTTTAAGATCACTCACTAAAATCAGAATATCTTTCCATGTTTTTTCTTAAAACTAGAATACTGGGATACTCTAGACATATCTAACTCACTAGCCAAGTTATTTAAAAAATAACATGGTCAATAACTTAGAGTCCACTCTAAGGTCTGACATAGAAAGGTTCACTGTACCAAGAAGATTTACTGATAATGAATAGTCTTAAGGAGCAAAAGATTTGCAAATTCACCTAATCCAGAGGGTCTTCCAGGAGCTATTTTGTTAAGTGCCATGACTTAAAAAAAAACTAGTCATATTTCATCCAACCCCCGACTTAGGTCTATTACTACAAAGCAAAGTGTCTGTCTCATTATACCTTTAGTTACTTTATATGTTCAGTTCAGGCCTTTAATTATGCCTTTTTTTAGCCATACCTTCCTTTAACTGTGCTCAGTAAGTTCACAGATGACACCAAGCTGGGTGGGAGTGCTGATCGTTTTGAGGGTAGGAAGACTTTGAAGAGAGATCTGGACAGACTGGATCAGTAGTCTGAGGCCAACTACATGAGGTACAATAAGGCAAAGTGCTCGATACTGCACTTGGGTCACAACAACACAATAGTTCTACACTTTTAATGGACATACTTACTTTAGGAGGGCTGGACATATCGTGCAAGCATCACTGACAGGAAGAGGATTCACTTGAACAGTTCCAGGGGTCGGGGATCCACAACTTCTCTTAGAAACCTACTCCAGTGCCTCACCACTCTTACAGTAAAGAATTTCTTAATATCTAATTTAAACCTATCCTCTTTCAGTTTAAAACGATTACCCCTTGTCCTATCTCTAGTTGCCTGTGCAAAAAGTTGTTGTCTCTCTTTTCTATGAGCCTCCTATAAGTACTCATCCTCTTCTTCTGGCTGAACAATCCCAACTCTCTCAGCCTGTCTTCATAGGAGAGGTGCTCCAGCTCTCTCATCAGCTTAGTGTCCTCCTCTGGACCCTAGTAACAGTTCCACAACTGTCTTCTATTGAGGACTCCAGAGCTCAGTGCAGGATGGGGCCTCGGAAAGGTGGAGTAGAAGCACAGAATCACCTCCCTCAACCTGCTGGACACTCCTCTCTTGATGCAGCCCAGGATGTGTTTGGCTTCCTGGGCTGCAAACACACTGTGTTGGCTCATGTCCAGCTTTTCATCTACCAGAATCCCAAGTCCTTCTCTGGAGAGCTTCTCTCAATGAGTTCTTCTCCCTGTGTATACTCATCTCTGGGTTTGTCCTTACCCCAGTGCAGCACCTTGCACTTGCACTTGTTGAACATCATGAGGTTTTCATAAGCCCACTTCTCAAGTTTGTCCAGATGGCTCTGGATGGCATCTCTTCAGTCTGTTGTGTCAACTGCACTGCTCATGTTGTATCATCTGCAAACTCACCAAGGGTGCACTAGACCTCATTTTCTGTGTCATTGGTAAATATGACACAAAAATATATGAAAGAGCACCAGTCCCAAGAGAGAGACCTGAGGAACACCACACTTACTATAATACAGATTGCTAAAAATATACATATTCCTACATTTTCACTAAAATGAAAAATCATAAATCCTAGGAACACTGAAAGACATTGCTCATTAATATTGTAATAGTTAACTGTCTACACTGTGTGCATTATTCTAGATTGCATCTTGCATATGCTTTGAAGTTGTTTGCAGGCTCTGCTTGCTTATTAAGAGACACAGGGAAAGAGAAATGATAGTAAATTAAAATAAAAGTAAAATTTGAAATATTTCAAAGTGTTAGATTCAACAGACCTTACAGAAAACACTAAGAATGCATGAATTTTGCTTCAGTCAATCACAATGAGCTTCAAACATGATTTTGCTAATTTGAATTAAAAGAAATGTTATGTCAGATGTTTTAGGTTTTTGCTTGCTTGTTTGTTTGTTGTTTTTGTTTTTTAATAGAGTGCTAAATTGCATTTAATTTAAGAAGAATGAAAACAAATGTCCCTGACCCTCTGTGGTCAAAGTAGATTTTATGTACAAAACCTTTGAATCAGCCAAAGAGAAAGAAGAAAGGGTCTTGTAGAGAAGGCCAATAAGAGAGGTCACTAGAGGAGAAACTAGAAGACCACTTATTGCATGATGAGTCTAGTAAAAGAATCATAGAGTTTGCTTTATCTCCCCCCTCATTTTTAAGGTAAAATTGATTTCTAGACATTTATCTAATTAAGGTTTGTAGTCTCAGAGACTCTACTCCTACACAACAGACATAACTGTTAAAAAGAATATTGCAGTTCTTTTTTTGTTCTTTTCTTTTTCTGTTAAGAACTGAGACAGAAAAAGACAGTTAAGGTCACATAGAAAGTCTGTGAGAAAGTAATTGTTAGGACTGATTCTCAAAAAAAGTTACAGTATTGTCAAGAGATAACTACATGTAACAGAGCTGCCATATGATTTTCTTTGCACATGTATTGTGGATTTCTTCACAGGAAATGTAATAAAATATAATCAGTGTATAACTCATCTGCGAAATTATCATTTGAAGTTTCTCTGTTGTTTTCTAATTGTCTTAGTTCAAGAGAGAACTAAGATATCTATGCTGGGCAAGAAATAATCCCTCTCCTTTAAATTTAGAAAATAGAACTTTAATTAGAAAAAAATATATGTAAAAAAGGATAACAGTTCTTAACCACAATACATATATATATATCCAGAAAAGAACCAAACAACAACAGTTTGTAATAAACCCCTTCCCCCGAACGACAAAACAAGCAGTTAAAGGGTCTTTTGGCTGCCCCCCCAAAACCCAGAGGGGGAGGGGGAATGCAATTATATCTACGGACAGCAGGTGGCGATGTTGCGCCTCAGCCACTGGCTTCTCTTTCAGGGGTTACAGTTATATTTACGGACAGCAGGTGGTGATGTCGTGCCCGGCCGGCTGGGATCTTCCTCAGGGTGATGGCAGACAGTTCCCAGGTCGGTTCCCGTGAGAAATGGGAAAACAAAGCAGCAACAATCCTGTCTCCGCAGGGGCAGGGAACTGGGGCGTTCTCCCTCCTTTTTCCTCACAGTCTTTGTGGTGTTTATAATAGCTCACGGATGAAAACGGTCAGTAAAAAAGGAACACAATCCAGTATCAAGTGATGCTGGGATCAGAGTGTGTGTGTGCCCTGTCCTCCTTGCTCCGCTGAGCGCTGAGCTCCTCCCCTGTGCAGAAAGCCAGAAACACCAACCCCTTCCCCCACCCGAGCTGGTCTTCATTCCCCTCTCAGTCTGGGAAAAAATCAGAGCAAAAGGCTGGCTAAGGCAGATCATCAGGATAACACATCCTTTGTGTCTTTTGTTAACCATTTTTACCGACACTAAGGCGGTGGCCCCAAGCCTTTTGGAAGGAATTTCAACTTAGGTTTGAAATTCTAACACTAATGCTTTGAAATACCCTTGGTAACTTTAAATAAATGTAATTCCCAGGTAAATACCCCTGATACCAGCTGATACCCTGGGTATCAGCTCATTACTTGATAGGTCTGGACATGCAATAGAAGACATAGAAACAGAACGGTTATCAAGTATTTGATTTTACTTGTTTTCTTGACTAGTATAATGCTATAATCCACAATGCTGCAAAAAATGTCTGGACTTTTCTTTCAGATTTCTTGCAGAATTAATGCCCTTTTTCAGGGATTACGACAGCCTCAGATAATAGAGAAAGCCAGTAAGTGCTGGGAAGCAATTTCTCTCTCCTTCTCTCCGAGAAGTCCGAAGTTCATTGTGCATATAAATGCTTACCTATAAATCCTCATTATAACATAGAATCATAGATGGTTTGGGTCATAAAGGACCTTAAAGATCATCTAGGTCCAACCCTCCTGCCATGGACAGTGATGCCACCCACTAGGCCAGCTTTCTCAAGGCCTCATCCAACCTGGCCTTGAACACTTCCAGAGGTGGGGCATCCATAACTTCCCTGGGCAACCTAGTCCAGTATCTCACCAGTCTCACAGTAAAGAACTTTTTCCTAACACCTAATCCAAATTTCTCCTCTTTTAGTTTAAAACTGTCCCCTTGTACTCTAACTATCTGCCTTTGCAAGAAACCACTGTCCCTCTTTTTTGTAAGCCCCCTTTAAGTACTGGAAGGCTGGTGGCCTTGAAAGAAGAATCTAAAGAACTGGTGACTACAAGATTTTATGGAGAACAGAAAATTTCCCAAAATACTGGAGAAAGATCAAGTAAGTATTTGTTTTAAAAGCATTTAGAAAAATCGTCAAGACAGAGTTAACTATTAAGGTAAAAAACCTATTTAAATTATTTTGCATTTAGAAATATATATTTAGAAATAGGAAAGGATAGCATAGCATAGCATAGCATAGCATAGCATAGCATAGCATAGCATAGCATAGAATAGAATAGAATAGAATAGAATAGAATAGAATAGAATAGAATAGAATAGAATAGAATAGAATAGAATAGAATAGTTGGAAGGGACTTATAGTGATTGTTTAATCCAACTGTCTAACCAATTCAGGGCTGACCAAAAGATAAAGCATATTGTTAAACTAATTGTTCAAATTGACATGCTTGGGCACTGACTGCCTCTAGGGAGTCTGTTCCAATGTTTGACTCCCCTTTTGATAAATAAATACTTCCAAATTTCCAGTCTGAACCTTCCCTGTTGCAGCTTTGAACCATTCACATGTATCCTATCCCTGGATATCAAGAACAAGAGATAAGCACTTCCCTCTCCTCTTTGC
Organism: Dendrocincla tyrannina; assembly: GCA_035047865.1. Classification (NCBI taxonomy): domain Eukaryota; kingdom Metazoa; phylum Chordata; class Aves; order Passeriformes; family Dendrocolaptidae; genus Dendrocincla; species Dendrocincla tyrannina. The sequence continues at coordinate 53,124,231 of JAWWMP010000132.1, read as the reverse complement.
CTCTTCAGAAAGCTGCAGAGAGCAATGAGCCTCCTTTTCTCCAAACCATACAAACCCAAAGTTGTTTGTTGTTGCTCCTTCCATCCTTTTCCCCAGTTTTTCTGCTCTTCCCCAGATACAGTCAAGTACCTTGACATCCTTCTTAAACTGTTGGGCCCAGAACTGCACACACTGCTCATGGTGATGCTGCACCATTGCTGAACACAGGGTAAAATCACCTTTGTTGACCAGCAGGTGATGCTGTGTTTGATGCATCCCAGGATGAGTTTGCCTTCTGGGCTGTCAGGGCACAGTGCTGGCTCACCTAGCCTGCTGCTGACCAGCAGCCTCAGATCCCTTTCTGCAGGATTGATCTCCAGGTACTCATCTCCCAATCTGTACTTCTACCTAGTCTTACTCTGTCCTAGACACAGAATCCAACATTTGGTCATAATAAATTAGTTTCATCCCATTAATCACTGCTCAGTGCTCCAGTCTATCTAGATTCCTATAAGGGACTAAAAGAAATTGGCTTGAAACAACTCTGCATGTGAGGAAAGAGGGCAGATTTGGTTTTGCCAAGGTGGAATGGTGCTGTGTGCCCCCACAACCCCAACTCCTTGAGAACCACTGGCGCAGCTGTCAGTCACTGGCACACCGGGAGCACTGCCCCACACCACACCCCCTTGAGCCCCTAATTCAGCCTTAGAATGTTTGGCCCACCAGAAGCCCAAGCTTGGGGGCTGGCCATGGAGTCCAGGAAAAATAAAGTCAGCACCATGTGTAGTCATTGCATGGTCATACCCTTACTGTCTGGACATGTGGAGGCTGGAATTGCACAGGACTCAAGGTGGTAGCTATAAATCCCTCTTTTTCTCTCTTTCTTTGCTCTTCATCCTCTAATCTCCTTTCTTGATGTTTGGGTTGGATGGATTAGATTTTGCTAAAATATATGGGTTAAGGCAATGCTTTGTGAAATGCTTTATTTTGGTTGAATGTTGCCCTTTAAACTCTTGCCAAGTTCCCTTATTTTCTAAAGTTTGCCAGTAAAAGTATGTTATTTGACCTCCTGCCTTCTCCTGTGTGCTCCTGTGAGGTATAAAAAGCACTGAAGGCCCTTTTAATAAATCTGTCAGGTGCATTTTTTGAGCCTTGTGTATTTTTAATGTAAAACTCCTTCAATGAGCTCATGATAAGACCCTGGGGTGTTACAGTTCCTCTACAAAAGAAGTCAACAGCACCGCCCCGTTTGTTAAAGGTGCATTCAACTCTTGCATCCAGATCGTTGATGAATATATTGAACAGAACTGGCATTCGAATTGAACCATGAGGAACACCATGACTGATGACTGGTAACTAGACAAATGTAGCCCTATCCACTAGAACCCTTTGAGCTTTGCCCTTCAGTCCTGCCCAGCGCAACATGAACCTGCTTATCCCACAGCTGGACAACTTGTCCAGATGAATGCTGTGAGGGACAATATCAAAAAAGCATACTAAAATCCAGAAAAGTTACATCCATTGCCTTCTCTTCATCCACTAGGTAGGTAACCTTTCTAACAATAGATATATGTGTGTCTGTGCATTCACACATCCAGCTAGATGATAAGAAGGAATATACTATGCATATTTATCAAAAGCAGGAAAGATTAGTTTCATTTTAGGATTTAATGGTAACATCCAGGTAAACAATGGGAAACTGCAGATTTTCTTACTCTCTTGTGGAAAAACAGGAAAATATGTTAATATATAAAACTACAATTTCTGTTTACCATGGTTGAAAAAGAAGTTCACACACTGAAAGGTTCTCTGGCAAAATAAGGATTTTTTTTTTTCCAACAGATTTTTCACAAGTCCTCTGCATTACAATGTGGTGATGCAGACAGACTATAAATATGTACATAGCCTTTCTAGTTATACTATTATATATATATAAACATACAGAAATTTGTAAGTTTGTAAATGCCGCTGAGGTGTAAGGAGTTGCCAAAATTTTAGAGAATAGAATTACACATCATCACATTCCTGTTAAATTGGACAAATATTCCAAACTCAGCAATGGAGAATTCTGTTACAAACTGTGAGATAATGTATCTATGAAAGGATAAAATATATGCAGTATAGAATGGATGATGTGGTATCATACCCAGTTTAAAAAAAAGGCAGAAGTGTTAAAGAATAAATAACAATTTCAGCTGTATTAGATTTGCATGGCAAGGTTTTGGTAGTCAGGGAGGCTGCGGGGGTGGCTTTTGTGAGAAGACATCAAAAGCTGTCCCCATGTCCCACAGAACCAGTTTCAGCTGGTTCTCAGATGGACCTGCCACTGGTCAAAGCTGAGTCAATCAGGGGTAATGCAGTCTGTGAAGAAGACCATGGTGAAGCAAATTGCCCCCATGCAGTCAATCGAGATCAATGGTAGAGCCACTCTGCAGGCTGTGGAGGATCCTGTGCCAGAGTAGGTGGATGTGCACTGAAAGAAGCTGCGACCCTGTGGAAAAACTGGCTCCTGTCAGGATCTGTAGCCCTTTGGAGAAAGGGAACCATGAGGGAATAGGTTTTCTGACAGAATGTATGATGCCGTAGGGGACCCATGCTAGAGCAGTCCATTCTTGACAGAATGCACCCTGTGCAAAGGACGCACGCTGGAGCAGTTCTTGAACTGCAGCTCATTGGAAGGACCCACATTGCAGGAGCCTGTGGAGCACCATCTTCCATGGGAGGGACTTCAGTCTGGAATAGAGAAAGAGGGTGAGTAGGAAAGAGTGGCAGGAACTGAACTATTGCTTCCATTCCTCATTTCCTTGTGATGCTGCTCAGGTCTGCTGGAGTATGGGGAAGGTAAAAGAGTTGAAGTGAAGTCTGGGAAAAGGAAGGAGTGGGAAAGGCATTTTTTTTTATTTTTCTTTATCCTGATTTGTTTAACTGACAATAAATTAAATTAATTTCCCCAAGTCAAGTGTGTTTAGCCCATGATGATAATTGATAAGTGATCTCACTGTCTCTATCTCTACCTATAAGCTTTTTGTTGTATGTTCTCCCCCTGTAGTGTTGAAGGAGGGGGAGTGACACAGCAGTTTCATGACCACTAGGCTGCCAGCCAAGGTCAACCCACCATACCAGCTCAATATAACACTACTGAAGTAAAAAGGAGACTCTCATTTATGATTTAATAGTAGTAGTTCCGTTCAAGAGCTTTTCAGTAATCATATTTGTAAGGCTTCAGTGACTACCAGTTTTTGGCATCTGACTTAAAAGAATACATAGAGAAATGGAAGAAAGACTCAGCAAGAGGTCAGAAAACGTGACCATTGAAGGAAAGGAAGAGTTTAAGGGGACAAATAGGTCATGTCATTTTAAATACAATTGTCACTATTTCTGCCTCATCTTCAATGAGAGTAAGAGAAAGAAATCTGTACACTTTGAAAGAGTAGACTTAGATGTTAGAGAAAAATATTTTATTTTTGAAAAGTGTTTTATTTTTTGCCTATTTGAGTTTTAGAATTTCTTCTACTGAAGCTTATTGAGATTCTATTTGCATATGTTTTCCAGAGGAAGACTTACTATTTGTTATCTTTAGCAGTACATATAAATCCGTCAAATTAAACGACTCTCATACTATTATTATTACATACATGAAAAACTGAGGATTGGTGATGAATGGTGATAGATCTTTAATATAGTCCATAGTGGTTATAGTAGAAAGAGGAAGATCTTAGCAATTACATAAGAAATTTTAATCCTTTAAGTCTCCATTTCAATGTCAAATGGTTACAGATTATAAAAGAAAAAGAAATCAATTTCCAGTGAGTCATTATTATATATTTTAAACAGAATATTTCTTGGTTTTAATATTCCGTGGGGGATAGCAGAGGAAAATGAAGTGTCTGTTACAAAGTTGCCTGTATTTTGTGGCTAACTTAATTAGACTTTCATTCCTGGAAGACTTGGGAAGGCTTTCTACAAAGATAAAATGTTGACTTTACCTCAAATAAATGCAGTTCCATATATTACATTCTCCACTGAAATATATCCATAATTAGAATTCTAATGAGTGATTTTGTAAATTTATAGGATGCATTACCACTTTATGGAGATTTTAATTTACTACTTGAATTAGTAGTCCACATTAGTGACATTAGAAAAAAAAAAAGGAAAAAACCGCAAACAATTATAAATGCTAAATGGGATTGAGTAAGCATTTTTGTTAGCCCCAAAGCTATCCTGATAGCTTTATTGTCTTAATCAACTTAGTTGACTCATTTTACTGCTCTTTTGAGGTGGATGTTGTGGACACATGCTGGGGTACTAGTTCACTTCTGCCAAATTAAAAATGATAATTCTCATGCGTGAAATAACTGCATGGACTAATGACCAAGTCTCAGCATAATTTGAACTGAAGCCCCAGCAGGTGGCAAACAATTAAACACATAATTTAATGTAATATAGTCACAAGTATTTTTCCTTTTTTTTTTCTTTTTTTTTTTTTTAATAAAAAGGAAGGGAGAGAAATAAGGAAAGTAAATTCTTCTTTCCTTGAACAGTTCTATACTCTGCAAATAAAGTCAGAGGGAAAAATTGAGGAAAATTAAAAATATGTCACTGGAAAGTCACTTAATAACAAGACTCTCACAGTTCTAACACAGAATTTTCTAAATACTGAGTACATTTTTGCTTGTGAAAATGCAGACATGATTCTACACCCACTGAAACAATAACCCAAAGTTATAAACCCCAAAAGTTTCTTCAACAGCAGAAGAGTAAATCTTGAGAAACACTTTGATATTTCCTAAAACTTGGAAATATTTCTAAGCTAACTTGAGAAACAAATATGTAATAAGTAGGTTATTGTTTGAATGAGAAAAGAAAACCCAACCCCAACCCCAAAATCAGGAAAACTTCCCCCTATAAAACATTATCTAATTACTGCCTATTTTTACACTTGATTACTTATTTACACACCTTCTAAGAATGTTACATGTAAGTGCTGAACTTGTGTCTCTCAGATAATCATGAGCAAGGTTTTTCTTGAAAAATATGGGGGGGTTGTAGATTACAGTATGCTTTTAGGGGCTTATTTCTTACACCTGCAGACATTCAAAAATACAATAACTGGATCCTATTTTCAAATAAAAACTCATTTATTTGCAAATATTCATGATCTGAGTTTCATATTGCTTAATATAAATTTGCATTTTATTGTGAAGTTTCAGGTTATTTTATGAGTTTGCTGACTGTCTCCTTAATTGCAATATAGACTAAAGCATAAATAGTTAACTACTTCTGTAGAATTGGCATTTCAGATACTGGATCACTTTTAGCAAAAGAATTAGGGTGCCTCCTATCTTCTGGACAGGCCATATAAAAAGCAGTAAGGATTGATGTAATTTTGACTCTCATAAAACTCTGTGTAAAAATGAGGGTATTTTAAAAGCAATGCCTTCTGTTGTTGCTAAGTATTATAATTTTAATACAAGAATAATGCTAAAGATGAGAGTGTAATCAAACACATTATTTAACATAACATTTTTCAACTCTGTTTGTGAAAATCCCTAAATGTACTTGACATTTTTATTTTGAAGATAATCAGAAAAATGTTAGTTTTCAGGTGTAAGCAAAAGAAACACAGGCTAAGATATAGCAGTTGCTGTATTTGCTTGTATTTATCTAATGTTAAGGGGCAATTTGCAGCTACAGCTATCATTTTAAAAGGCCTCTTTTGAAGAATGTCATGCTGGGAAAACAACTAAAGAGGCAAACTTCAAAAGAGCAGATGAGCACCCTCCTAAACACAAACTTCTGATGATAAGGAGACTCTTTCCTTTCAGTCACAGTGCAAGGGGAAAACCTGAACAGAAATTTTGTAAAAGGTTTTTTGGCTGGAGAAATGTGGAATTAGGACAAGGTAAGCATGTTGTACTGGAATTTGTTTTCTTGGAACCCAGTACTTATATTGTCTAGTTGTTCAGGATTGTTCTTTTGCTGGTGTTATTGTATTTTTCTTAAACTTCTCCAATAGCTTTGATAAATACAGGAACAATTTTTAAGGTGCACAAATGTTTAAAAATAGTTTTCTGTTCTCTCCCTCCACCCTTTTATTTGTCCTTTTGTCTGGTCAGCTCAGCACAGATAGCGCAAAATTTTGTGTAAAAATCCCCATGCATTTCATTTGACAATGGAATTTTTCCTTCAATGTATATAATTATATTAATTTCACTGAAAATTCAGCTTAGTGTTGTCAGACCTCCAGCTTTACTATCTCCTCCACTTTTAATTTAGTGCCAATGCATACAGAAAAATGCATTTTAATGTATTCCTTTCTTCTTCCAAGAAGATATATCTTTTGCTATTGCTGCATACTTTTTTTTTTTTTCTGTTGAAAAGAATTCCCTATGAAAAAACACCTACAAGGAAATATGGTATTCTCTGCACCACCATCAGCTTCAGCTTATCTCCTGTAGTGACTCACTCTTTCAATTTTCTCAGAGCTCAAAGTCATTTTCTTCATGAAGCCTGAATTTTGCTATTGGCGAGGAGAGAAAGAAGGATGAAGAGACAGGATAAAAGTTATTTCTCCCATCTCTTTGAAGAACTATTAACAGGGCAACATTTATTGCTTTTGCTTTGAGAAACTTTTGCATGTTGAGAAACTGTAGTTGTGATTTACTTTTAGTATGCACTTGGGGCTATACACAGATGTAATAATCCTCCCAAAGAAATTTAATGAAAGGATTATGTAATATGATCTGAAATCTACACCTATCCAAGCTCATTAGCATGGATTTTCATGTATTTTTGTCACATTTTTTCAATTATTTTTATTAAGATCTTTAACATAAAATCCACAGGGAAAAAAAAATCAAGCTGCACTTTACAAGACATTTTCTGTTAGCTTAGTGTTGTAGATGTTCAACAGAACTGTTCAGCAGCTTACATTTTCACATAAATGTAAGAATGAGAGCCTGAGGCAATCTGAATACAGGCTTTTCAAACTTCAAAGGAGCACTGAATGATTCTTGCCCTGCTTTTGCCATCCAGAATTGGACTAAGCTTGGGGAGCAATTAAAATTAAATAGCCACTGAACTGCAGAAAGTGAAGATCTGCAACTCTGGGCATGAGCAGATTTTTATGAAGTCTCCTGACTAATTCATATCTTTGTGTTTTTTCCTTGCTTTTGTCAAAGCAAGGAAAGAAATCAGAGTGAGAACCATTTATACAGAAAGAGGGCTAAGGGTAGGTGCATTAACCTTGAACATAATGATCCAGAGCTTTGTTTCAAATCAGCTGTTTTTCTGGATGTGGTTGCCACATTTTCACGATGAACTCTCTGTAAAAACCATTAGCTACCAAAGATCTGAGCATCTCCTCCTCAGTCCTAATATATTATTTTGTAAATCGCTATCAGGGCACTTAAATATATAGACAAAGCAAACTGTACTAGATCTATGTGTGTGCTGAATGGTGAAACTTTTATTTCAAAAATGGGATAGCAATTTTTTAACTAAATATTTTATTTTGTTTCATAAGAGTCAGAAATAGTTTGAGATGGGTACAACCGAAAATCATAATAATATTTAAGATTACAATCAGGACTACTGAATTAAGATACATAGATTAAAAAGTGTTTCCTGTCACTGTATTGTATTTTGAAGTAAAGGGATATATGGATATGTCACAAACTTGTAAAATAATAACAGGTTGTTTTGCTGACATTACTTCATGCATCTTTTGCCCAGCAGCAAATATCAGACCAGCATTTTTGGTAAAAGTTTGGAACATATTCAATAAAATAATGTATAGGTAAATCAGCTATCTGATAGGCATAGATGAACTCTAGTACATTTAATTATCTCTGAAAGAAAATATATACTAACACTGCATGTCATTGACACTTTACACAGTTTGTAATAACTTATATAATTTTCCAAGTCATATTTTGAATCTTTGACTCAGGCATTAGTTTGTGAAAGGGGGTAGAAAACAGGAGAGATGTGGAAAATATCAGGGAGACTTGCCTGTATATGTAGAGGAAGTTTTCAAGTATATTCCTTTTAAAGTCTCAGGATTAGAGTTTTCTGACCATTTACTTCCTTATGGGGCCAGAAAAATACAATATTTTGTCCAAAAAGACAAGGCTGCATTGTGGTAAATGCAAATTGCATGATAACCTGTGTTTTCCACCTACATCAACTCTTCATAATTGCCCAATAAACACATATCACCCCTACATAGCTGGTGTTTAACAATCACTAGAAGTTCCATTTTCCTATTCAATCCATGCTAAATATTCTTACATAAATTAGCATTTTGCTGAGTCAGGACCCCTAATGTTGAATAATGTATTTGTAAAAATCTTTGTGATGCCTTTCCATTTTCCTCAAATATTTGCAGAGTAATACAGGAATGTATAGATTCCCCTTTCCTTCAAAAATTTGTCCTGCATTTCAGGTGTGCTTTGCTTATTGTTTATCTCTCTCTTTCCTGAGCACAGACCAATACTTGTCAGTGAGTAGCTCTGTAATACAGTATAGCCATTGCTAGCAGCACATCATTAGCTTTGTACTCAGTTTAAAAGGCTTCTGAAAAGAAGCTGCTAAATCTTGCTCTGTCTGATATTTTTTTACCTGTCTGTACCTTTATTTTACTTAGTTTACCTGTAGCGGCAGTTTTTCTAATTGAGCAGGAGTCTACAGTAATTTTTTGTTTTGTTTTGTTTTTGTTTGTTTGGTCGGTTTTTTTGGTTGGGTGTTTTGTTTGTTTTTTTTTTTTTTTTACTTTTGGTCATTTTTGTATGGTTTCACATCTCTAATACACTGACACAAGGCAGTTAAAACCAGATCTGACATGGCAGCAGAGGACTTGAGAAGTGGTGATGCAGGACGCATTGTAGAAGACTGCAGTCCTGGCGTGATAAGGGATAGGGAATTGTCCTGACAATGGAAACTCCACAGCTTTAAACAACTCTTACACATGATAGGTTAAAGAAATGAGACAACAGAAGACAAAGGAATACCATCTACAAATTGTGAAAGTCACTATGTATAAAAAATTTGGATATAAGTTGGAGTTGCAGAACAATGTGGAAAAATAATATCAAACATAGAAATAACTCCAGGTGAACTGAAGAGTGCGGAAGAAGCCATTAACATGTGCATCATACTCCTCACAGCTTCAGGTCTTCAGGTGCTGAATGAATCATAACACCAGAATGAAGACACAAACCTTACCACACAGAGAAGCAGGAGAACATAAATGTAAGAGGAAAGTGGGTAGGAAAGAAGTGCTTGTGTAATTATTTTAACTACTACACTAGTTTCAGTAGTACTGGAATTTCCTTCTACATGCACATATTCTTTCTTTTCCTGTAATTATTAGATGTGCATTGTTAATGATTTTTGGATTAGACTGGTAAGGCTTCAATTATAATAACTGCAAAATTTTGATTTACATATAAGAGTGTTTCATCTTTGCTTGTAAACAAGATTTTGAGCATGACATACTGCACATTCATGGTTCCAAAAGTGTAGTTGAAGGCTATGTTTCTTGTTATCGAAGACAGTGGTATCCCTCAAGAGAGACTGGAGAAGGTTATTTTGCTGCCCTTGCTATCTACCCTTAAGCATTCTTTCTGGAGATAAAAATATATTGAATTCTGTTTCCTTGTCAGTTATGTCAAATTTTTCTGTGATTGTTTTCATCATTTTCCGTTGACTATACTGCTTATGGAAACATTTTCATATCTTGTGGTTTATGTTTGACAGCAATATTAGTAACACATCCATGTTCATGGACTGGTAATGAGCATTTTAATTTTTTTGGATTTTGCTGTATGCTTGGTATGTTTTGGGTTTGAGTTTTTTTTTTTTTTCCTTTGGATGAGAACAGAAACTCTGTGTCCATGCTCAAAGGCAGTTATTCAGTTTGCTTCAGAGATGTTTACATCAGAAGAGTCTGCTGCTGTCATTTGGGCAAAGTTATGTTACAGAGATTTTCAAGGGGATGCTGTACATGCTATTGAAAGAACTTCTGGTGCATCTTTATTTTCTCCCCAAATTGCATGGTCATCACCAAAAATCATTACTTTCTTGATGTATCTGCATGTAACCTTCAAGACGTTCTGTCGTAACTGTCGGTCACAGATATATCTGAATGTTTGGGCTTTTTCCTTAGAGTAAATAGTTGGAATTTGAAGTATAGATTTGTGTACCACACACTCATTCACAGTACATTTTTTTTCCAAAAGCCTGCAGTTTTTCACCACGCCCAAAGGACCTCCTTTATTCATTTATGTAACATACCAAAGACGCCTGGAAGGAGGAGTGAAAACGAAGCCTGCTAAACTGAGTGTATGCTACCAGATTTAGAAACACTGTGCCATAAACAACACATTATAATTGAAACCACCCTGCCAATACTGTTGACTTCCTCTTACTTCAAAAAGCTTTTATTGCTGTAGCAACACGTCAGCTGTTTACAAAAGTACTTATTAGTGATTAATAAAGACAAACCTCTTCAAACTTACAATTTACCTTGTACTGATAATTTGCACATGGTCTATAAGAATGATTCTTCTTAGATATCCAATTTAGTGCATCATGTCATGCAAAGTCTGTCACAACTTTTACAGTTCAAATGTGATTTTTAAAAAAAAAAATATTTTCTTCTATTCCTCACAGTTGCAGGTTTAAATAGATATTTCATGAAGAGTTGAGGACAAACCAACATGATTTGGAAATCACAGAAGTTGTTATAAATTATCGTATGTTGCTATCATTTACTCATTCATCAATGATGGAAAACCACAACAATAAAAATTTTATGCTGAGCTCTTAAATTAGATCCATAAAGAGAAGCATATTGTGGCTGCAATATTATATGACACATTTGACTGCAAGTATTATTAAACTAGCAAAAATATCTAACGTAATTTTGGCTACCTCATTTAAAATAGAGATCCTGAGAGAGTGTATCTCTGTGTGTCTGTATAAAATAACAAATTACAACTATGGACAAATTAGCTGAAACTAAGCAAGTGTTATTGACCTAATTCCTTTTAAATTATTAATAGTCACATCACGAACTGTTTTCTAAATATATGGCAAACATAAATACAGAGAGATATATATCCATTGTTTAGCAAGTTCATAGATGTAAACAAATTTTAGTTTCTGAAAAACAAATATATCGTGTAGAGTGCTAAATCATTCTTCACAAAAATAGAGGAATATATAATGTAAAAGATCAAGGATATTTTCAAGAATATGAAATTCAAGATTATTCAAGGATATGCACAAGAATGTCAGTGGACCATTTTCAGCTGTAGAAAAACTATTTGTGGATGAAAGCTGTGGAAGGAATATGAAAAAAGACATAGTCTCATTGCATAGCCTCAAGTAGCTTTCAAAATTATTTTAATTGACAGAAAATTTAACTGTGGGGGTTTGGGGCTTTCCAGTATGTGTGTCATAAAGTGGAAGATAAAATGTGTTGCATTAAAACACAATGGTAACTTAAAAGCCGATGTAATCAGATTTTGGATACAAGTTTCACAATACTGTACCTATATACTTTAAAATTTTGGCTGGTGATCATTTGGTTTGCAAGGGACTAAGAGCTCTCACCCTATTAAAATTTGCTGGTTTGTGTCTTACATGTATTGTGTATTTTACCAGCATAGTAATTTTCCTTTAAAGGAGTCAGATGAGTACAGAGATATTCCTAACATGACCTAAATTTCCTGTTAATTAAATCAACTTCATTACATATCAGATAAAGGCAATCAATCAGTATAAAGGAAAAAAAAAATAACCAAGATTAATAGCATCTTTCTTACCAATCTTAAAATTTTATAGCTGTCATTTACTGATTGAACACATTCTGATCAAATCACAAACAACAATAAAATTAGTGTGGAATCTCCAGATATTTCTCTTTGGGATGAGAATATTGTTTAGCAATTCCATAAATAATACTGGTAAGGATGATGTTAATTGTTTTATTAAATAAAAGGAATAGCTCTATTGTCTATTTCATACGATATGACATCTTCAGTATTTTGAGGGATAGCCTCTCAGACTCAAAACTAATGATCTTCAGAGATTTGTTTCAAAATCAGGTAAGCCTTACTGATACGGCTCTAAACATCACCATTCAAAATTTATTCTCCATCTGACCTTCACATCTCTCCCTAGAAAGAGATACAGTTGCTATAATGACTCATGAATAGCTGCATTAGTGTTAGCAGAACTTGTCATGTATAACCCAGTGTCTACATTACCTGGGATTTTTGTAATGATACAAGCCAATTGAAAATAAAACGTTTTTAAAAAAATAAGTGCAACACAGCATACAAACAAGCTTTAAGCTGGATGAGGCATAATACTTCTGAGCCTTTTTCTATATTTGCCACTATATAAGATTTTTCTTTAAATTAATAAGATCATCCAGGGGAGTTGTGCAGCAAATTCATCACCTCTGGTAGAAGGCAAAAAGTATGCCACCTTGAAAATTTGTCCAGATGAATGGGAAAAAAAGTTATCACAAAGTTTGTGTTTAGAAAGCAGATCTGTATCCTAAAAAATCCCCAGACATGCTTGAAGTTTGTTCTCGTAACTTATGCAAGCGTATATAACTGCATCTGTATGGTACATATTCAGTGAGTGAAAACAAATGTACCCGGAAGTAAAAAAGGATTATCAGTCCAAAATTGTCTCTTCATTTAATTGTTATAATAGGGTAATTCTGTTGATCCCCTTAAAAATCAAAATTTTATAAGACTTAATACAGGCTACGTAGTTCCTATTATATTTTCAGGACAATTCTATTCACGTCTCAAAATTATTAGGTTTTCAAATGCCTGAGAAGAACTGGTCAGGAATTTTCTATGGATTAAATAACTTCTTTTCACAAATCAACATTCAGAAAAGGAAAATTTTAATTTTGAATGTATTTGGTTTATGTTATTTTTCAGTTTGTATAGAATATATATATATATGTTCTGTTTTGTTATGTAAAATTTTGATGAATTGCTTTAGGAAGACTACAACATAGCAGAAAGCAAGCTGTGAATTAAAATAAAAAAAAATTGTGAAATATTAAATCATCTTTTAAACAGAACAGTGACAGATATATCATGGTAAAGTTCTCATATGAAATATCAAAAAATCTCAAACTAGATAGAAACCTAAGAAGATAAAAAAAATAATCCTTTACCCTAATATTGACCTCAAACTTGTTAAAGGAAATGATCTTTCACACAAGCTCATGCTGATATCAGTCTTTATATAAAAGAACAACCTTGTGTTAAATATTTTATTAAAACATCATAATCAAATTTTGAATGCTGCAAGAATACAGTATCTGATACAATATTTGTTTCTGTGAAGACTGTATTAGAATATCAAAGAAAAAAATAGTGCAGCGTGTTTATTTTAATAATTTCTTTCCGACTAATAAATCCTGAAATCAGACTGTGATCTCATTAATGTCCCTTAGGAGAAACTTCAGTATTTGATAGAAATTGAAAAGATCAGGAAAAAAAGAGGGTCCATGAAAATATTTATGAAATATTTAATAATTCTGTGAAAGATTGTTGCACACTGACTTAAGTACTTGTCATTAGATTGTCCTTTATTTATACCTCAGTGGCCTTTCACTTGCAGCTCTGTAACTTTATGCACAAGATATAGTACTGTATTTTCCACATCCACTCTGGCAGCACTTTTCCCTCGCTGTCATGGCTTTACACCTGGAAACTAGTATTGCTATTATTTTGGGCTTTCCTGGGAAGTGACTGTCACTGTCATCATATCACCCTTTCCCCCCTGTTTCTGCCTCAGAAACACCTGACTTATATTAGGGGACCTATAATGTGTATGCACACACCTCTAGTAGGCTGCTATCATGTAAGCAGCTGTTCCTGAGAAGGGTGTTCTCTAGCCGTCAAGAACAGCACCATAACAGGTATAGCCCATAAGGAGACTGAGCAGGTCCTTGTTTAAATTTATAATTGCTGTGGGAAGTGGGAACGAAAATTGTTTGCTGTTCCTGAGTTGGCACCCAGAAGATTATGCTCGCATCTGGAACTCTATCACTTCTTTTCCTTGCTGGTGCCTGGGAAGAGGATTTCCTTTTCCTATACCCCGTTCTTCATTTTTTCAAAATTTTTTCTCCCCTTTGTCATTAAAATTAATCTATGTCATAATCTATGGACCCTCACGAAAAAATCTCTGTGCATGTGAACTTGCCTCCACATGTTTTGTACAGTGACATTTTATATAATTAATTAATTCTGTAGAAAATTATGCACTTTTTCCTTACAATTGAATGAGACTTCTATTCCACATAAACTGTTTTCTGAAGCCTTTTTAATCTTTATCCATAATTATTACAAATGTTTCTTAGCAGCCAAACCTAGCTGTCTCTAAATATTTCTCATTATGTGATTTCCACATTCACTTTGACTGATAGGAAAACATTATTTTGCTAAGTCTATGTGCATATTGTGTGGGCTACAATTGCTGCAAGCTTTAATATAGTTTTAGCAGAATACTCTTAGAAGGACTGTGCTTTAACAATCAAGCCAGTTTATGCCTGCAAGTCTTGTGTCTTATGGAAATGGATAATATACCTAAAGCACTCTGTTGTAATCCATTATCTATAGAACCTGAAGAAATTTTTAGTTAGAGTATAATTCGACTGTGCAAAATGGTTTGATGCCCTGAAAGCATATCACACTGAAAGAAATCAAGCAGAGAGTTTTGCTGGCACGAACACATCATGTACTAGGCTGTCTGTAAAATAAGTATACCATATTCAGTACTACTATGGGCACATACCTAGACTATTAAGATTATAGACCAAGAAGACTGGAGTAATGCGAATGGATATAGGTGAGTTTTACTGCGTAAAAGTGCAGATGAATGAAAAATACATATATAACTCAAGATTCATTTCTGAGGAGAGCATTAAGGAAAATAAACCTCACAAAATAAAGCCAAGAGACACTGTCATGAGATCAAGTTAAATTTCCAACATTTTTTACTTGATTTAAGAATATTGTCACTAGAGGGTTTCCAGTTCTGTCACTTCCATATCTCATTAAAATAATTGGCACTGAAACCTTTGACTAGAATTTTAATACTATAATTTGCAAATGATGCTTGCAAACTGCACTGTTATAATATTCTAAGTATATTTTTATTAGGTTTGCTGATCTTCCTTATTCACCTGCATTTTTAGTTTTTCAGTTGAGAACCATCTGAAAAATTATCAGTCTCCTGCACCTCAGAACCAAATACAGACAAAACTTATTTGTAAGCTTTATTTTAAACAGATACTTGACACCCTTTATTTTCTTTCACATGAGGTTTACACAAAGGGATAACATTTTTATTAGTAATGAGATGAAGCAATTTAGAGAAAAAAGGATCACTGATTGTCAACAGTAGATAGAAAATTTTTGTGGTCTTGATTGTTTGATTGCTCTTTGTGTGTGCAAGAGAAGCTGTGCCACTTGCACATAATCATTTTTTCATATTTTACTGGTTTCCAAGCCTAACAAATGAAGAGAAGCAATCATGAACTCCTGATTTCTATTATAGAATATACAACTTGTTTATAAATTAATGCAATTTTTTATTAATTTAACACTTTAATATGAGTAGTTAGCCACTAGTGGTTTCCACTAGGGGAAACAGAAATAAATTCTATGATTCAGATGTATATATTTTAAATAACATCTTGATATATCTGTATCCTTTAAACTAGAATGAGCAAAAACTAGGAAATTCTTTCCTTTTTCACAGTTTTAAAGTTTTCTATTTCAAAAAGGTATCTGATCATTACCCCTCAATTTATCTTTTATTAATTTTTTTCAGTGCAATGTAGAAGGGACAGGTGGGGGGTGTTGAGGGAGAGCATTTTAGGCTTTGGAAACCTGGGAAAGAGAAATTGTGGTTATGAATGACAAAACAGGCCAGGAACATGAATAATATATACAGTTTTCAGACACACAAATCAAAGTTCTTCCCCTGTCCTGCTCAGTAAGGGTACATACATGACTGCAACAATTTAGACATTCTAGAGTACGTCTTATTGCTCTTGTTTTACCAAGAAATTCAATTATGAACTTGAAGGAACTTTTTTACTATAGTTTTCTCAAAAGAATAGTGTATGACAAGAAACATCTGCCTCAGTAGCATTTTGAGGGAGGGAGGGGGCTAAGGTTCATAATAGTCCTAATTAGATTTATTTACTTACATTCATGGTTTCTTCCTAGTGATGATTTTTATGATAGCTACAGTTTTATTCACATGTCCTGAGACAGTAAATAATGTCTGCATTTGCAAGTAGCGTTCAAAGAAACCAGCTGGGCCACTTTGCTCACCTTCACTCAGGCTTGTCTGTGCTTCACGTCTTGGGTGATGGCTTCTGTTAACAGATATCATAAGTGTCTGCTGTCTCCAGCAGTTCTGAGCCCAGAAATTCTTTCTGTGGCTGCTGGAACCCATCCAGGATACCTATGGTTTCCAACCCAGGCTGGTGGAAATGGATACTGCTTTCCTGCTAGCATGTTCAACCAGTAACAAAGCTGAGCACATATCCCAGAGACACAGGCAGAGGCGCACACACACAGACATATAGCTTACTGACATGACCAGCTACACAGGCTACCACAGACAAGACATAAAGCATTATCACAGAGAAACAAGTCCTCATGTTCTCTTCAGCTGGTGGAGACTGAAGCTCACTACTGAGAGCACACACTTGACACTTGTGTCCTCTTACCTTCTCCACTCACTGTCTTGTAGAGCTTGGTGCTCCACCAGCAAATATGCCCGTACTCACACACCTCAGTTCAGGCACCCTGAACTCATTTCCCCAAATACCAGGCCAAGTCTGTCCTCATCAGATACCAGGCCCAGGATCTCCTGTGTCCTGACTGGTCCTGCTTGAGGTTTGCTAGTAAATATACAAGTACACCCTGCAGACATTCAGTTTGGGGAAGATACAGACATTTGCCTCCCACAACAGCTAGCACCAGGCACACAGGCTGTGGCTCAGGTCCCGCTCCAGCCAAATGGATCCCCTGAGTACTGGCCTTCTCTTACCTCACTCACACTAGCATCTCCCACTAGCTGGTATTTGGGACATGAATTTTTCCTGTCCCAGTGTCTGGTAGTCAAGACCCCACACTCACTCCAGTATCTGATACTGAGACCACATTTACTCCAGTAGCTGGCACCAGAGGCGAGAGACTCCCATGCCCCTGGCCTGACTTCAGCTACTGGCCCCAAACCTATTCACACCGTTCATCCCAGCAGCTAGCACTTAATCCCTGCAGCATGCCTCCACACACAAATGGGGCAGAGATTGAGATTATGCAGGTAGATAGTTTAGGATGAGAAAACAGGACAGATTGAGATCAGGCACAGGGCTCAGTTCCAGCAGTGTGCTGACTAGCTCCATTCTACATGTGATCAGCTCCTTTTATATCCCTTTCTGTCTGTGCTTCTATTGCTCCTCCCCAATCCTGTTTATTTCCCCATCAGTTTACATACCTCCAAGATACCCCGTACCACTCCAAATTGGTGACTCTCAGGTCTACATCCCCATCACTTTCTAAGTCCAGGCTGGTCCTTTTTCAAGTGATGCCTGCAGTTTCTTGATAGCCCATCAGTTAGTGTCATTGACTTCATTTGTTTCTTGTCATCGTCTCCACTGCTGGTTTTTTTGGTTTTTTTTTGGTCAGGTCTGTGCTTCTGCAAAATTTTTAAATTGCATTCCCCATTTTCATAGCATCCCATTTCAACAAAGTCCTCATCAGGTAGTCTTACTGAAATAAACATTATTACACTCCACATATACTTACAGAATAGTTTCCACTATTACTGTATGAAATGACCTTTAAATGCTTCCTTAATTAGCATGAATTAAATATATGTATTATCTATGAAATCCATGGTGTCTACAGATCCAAGATGCAATTCTTACCAACCAATGAATCAGTGGGTGGAGATCAACCTGCAAGACAGCTCTCCATTTTATGAAACATCTGCTATCTGAGTAAGTATAGATTGCCTTTTTTTGTTTGTACTGAATAGATATTGTATTGTTTGTTGGTTTTTGTTACTGGGGAAATGCAAACATTCACCAGTTCTAAAAGCAAAACTGTGCTATCTTCTAAAAGCTGAAGGCAAAGATATATTTGAGGGTTTATTGAAGTAAAATTTACCTATACAGAATCAAAAAAGTATTTTGGCACCCAAACATAGGTGAATGTATCAATTTAAAATACGTAAAGTTGAAATAAGGTAGATTTAGATGAGATATCAGCAAAATATTTTTTGCCATGAGGGTGGTGGGGCACTGGAACAGAGAAGTTGCAGGTGTTCTATTCCTTGAAGTGTTCAAGGCCAGGTTACGTGGGGCTTTCAGCAACTTGATTTAGTGGAAGGTGTCCCTGCCCATGGACAGGGGTTGGAACTAGATGATCTTTAGGATTCCCAGACCTCGGAGAAGAAAAAAATAACCATACCACTTCACTTCTTTTGATCTCTGTGGAAATTTTCAGGTCCACAGAATATTGCAGCCAACATACAGAAGACAAACATAATAAAACTATCCGACTGCATATAACATACAATCACTGCTGATTTTATCTTGCTTATTTTCTCATAGAATATGTTTATTCTTAAATGTGGAAAGTATCTAAAGATATAGTGGAGAGGACCAAAATTACTCAAACAGCCGTAACTACTGTGTTCCAATGGATTACATTCATAATGACGCTAAGCACAAGTAAAATTATTGAAATGTTGCAAATTTAATTCAAAAAAGCACCAAAAAAGAACAGAGAAAAAGAACAGTAAGCAGCTTACTGTGAAGGATCAAAAACAAACC
>JAWWMP010000132.1:53063546-53083867 GCA_035047865.1 Dendrocincla tyrannina | reverse complement strand
CTTCCGATCTATGTAGCTGTTTTTGTTCTTTTCTATAAAAATATAAAAATATCATGAAGAAAATATATAAGGAAAAGAAAGAGAGAAGGAAAGTACAAAAACACATAGTGAAAAAGGAAAGATATCACCACTTGTGAATCTACTGAGGAAACTTAATCTTTGCAATTTCAATGTCCCTGTTCGGAACGATGGTTGCAGTTTTGATCCATTAGGAATAGGGGCCCACACAACAAAGACTTTGATAGGTTATATGTTTCAGGCTTATGAGGAGAACACCCTGATACCTCCAGGGGATAGCAGCTTGACACTGTGAGATGTAGTTGTGCCTTATCTGAAGGGAAGAGATTGGCATGATAAAAATCATTACTGCATCTCTGCAAGATTTCTTAACAGTCTTTTTCTGTCTTATCTGGCATGAAAATGCTTCATTTAAGACATCAGACCCTGGTTATCAGGGAAACCATAGATTGCAGGGCTCAACCAGCCCATCCAAGCAAAGTTATATGTGCCTTATAGTATTGTTCAAATGCTTCTTGGACTCTGGCAGGCTTGGTGACCACTTCCCTGAGGAGTCTGTTCAAATACCCAACCACCCTCTGGATGAAAAACGTTTTCCTAATATCTAACCTAAACCTCTGCTAACACAGCTTCATGCACTTCCCTCAGGTCCTATCAGTGGTCACCCCAGAGAAGAGATCAGTGCCAGAGACCCACAGACTGATGTTGTCTATCTCTAGTCTAGGAAATCAAGGAAGAGATGAATGGCAGTTAAGTGCAATGTAGAAAGATGTACAGCAATCTAGGATTGCACAGGCCTTCCAGTGCAAAGATATTAGGAGTAAAACCCAGTTTCTAGGATTCCTAGTCTTGGATTAAGATCTCCGTTACATAGTGGTTAACAGTTGGCCTTGATGATCTTAGAGGTCTTTTCCAACCTAAGTGATTATATGATGATGTCAATTAAAAACAGAGCTTTTCAGTTTGGTATGGGTGTTTACAAGAGATAAGAACTGTTCTCTGCCACATCTTTCTACTCACATGTTTCCCCAGTCTGGGTAATACATGGTTGCAGTTCCTTCGGGAGGTATCCAAATGCTCCAGCATGGGCTGCAGTATGGATAACTGCTGCAGCGCAGGTCCTTCCCATCCATTGAAGGTATTCAGGAAAAAATCTGCTCCGGAATGGGATCTCTGTGGGCCACCATCCTCCTTGGGTAATATCTAACTGCTTCACCATGGATTGCAGCAAATACCTGTCCTGCCATGTAGAGTTCTTCCTTCCCCCACTTCTTCTCTGAACTTAATGTCTATTGCAGAATCACTTGTCTCTGGCATGGGGCAACCCCATGTGTCGTCTCACAAAAGTCAGCTCTGCAGCACTCCACTGACAATATCTGGCCATGGGACACCCAATGCAGTATTGTATCCAGTAGTGCTAGTGCAGCAACTGCTGCTCTTACAGAAAGGAAAATGTGATCCAAAACTCTAAGATATCTCTCTGAAATTTTACAGAACAATACTTAATATCAATATTAATATTTTATCCATATCATTATTGATAATATATTTTTATGTGTTAGGATTTCAAATAGTGATATGCAATCACTAGAATGTATAAGAAATGAAAAGTAGAACAGTCTTGAAACTAAAGATAAGGGAATTAACAATTTTCTCTTAAATCAAAGGAATGCACAAACGTTTCTTCCTTAACAAAAAGATATCTTTAAATACTCCTGAGTGTCTAATTGTTTATATTTCCTAATCATTCTAAAACATGTCTTTCCATAACTTTCATTCCACTTACCTACTACTGAGTTTCAAAATCCTTTGGTGTCAGTAAACAGATAGGATAACACAAGTAACAAAAAACATCTGCATTAAGGAATTTCCTTAGGAATAGCAGTCTTCTGCTGTTCTTTTTTGCAGTTTGTGAATATCTGAATATCTTGACTCTAACATTACATGAAGAAAAATGGTTGTGGTTTGATTGTTTCTTTGCACTAGGGTTTTGTTCAGTGGTGTTTTGAAAATAATGAATATTAAGTTTTTATAAGTTGTACTTTAATATGATTATAATAAGCTGTAATTTTAAGTGTTAAGGTTTCAAACAAAAATTTTCAAAGTGTCAATTAAGGCTGCTCATGAAAACAACTCATAGCTAATTTTCTTTAAAGCTGTATCATACGAAGCAAATGTATAAAAACAGAGTCATATAATTGCAAATTCTTTAGTCACTACTTCCATTTCTAATTTTGCTCATGTTAGCCACTTGGAACTCAATACAATTCGAAGAACAAAAGGGTTCTTTTAAAATGCCAGTTTGATGTACACCCATCAAAAAGGCTTGAGAGACGAAAGACATTAAGAGAGAGGTAGGAAATAAGTGCCTAAAATGTATGGATAACCGCTTTTCTATTTCCCATTGAGAGATTAAAGTGTACTTTCTATTGAAAAAAATGATTAAACAGTCTGTTTTCTTACTTTACAAAAACTGATCAGGACCAGTCAGACTAATTCTGTCTCTGATAAATTTCTTTCATGACATTTCACACCTCTAATAAACGCAAGTGATTACAATTTACTTAAGTATTTGTGAAGATTGAAAGTCTAATATTATTGATTAATGTTGGGGTTTTTTTCTCTTTGCTTCATTTTGCACCATTCAGAATGTACAGTAAATATTAGACTGTTGAAAGAACAATGAAATGTATTTAATCAAGGTGTGCTGATCCAAGTATAAATGGCTGAGAAAAAGAATGTTAGGGATTTTGGAGATCACAGATATGAGCTTTGCAGGTAGGTGAAAGTGGAGTCGAATGTATAGACCTGAGTCAGTGTAAGCATGTGTCTTTAATCTATAAAAGGACTAAGATACTCAAATATTAGTTATGAGTTCTGAACTGAGATTTTTTGCCTGTTTGTACTTTGTTGCACTTTTGCTATTGTTCTGTCCAAATCCTGTCCGTTGTTTGCAGTGATAGTCACTTCTTTTGGCTACATGGTAGTGTTTCCTTGCAGTAGAGATTTACAGTCAGAAATCTACAACACTTTCTTACTTCAAACCACAATGATAAACTCACAAATCTTTTTATTCCTTGCTTGAGTCTCTTCTGGCCCAGTGCCTGAAATACTTTTCCATTGGACTTTTTACCACATACCAAATGTCTGTGCAATTTTATCTGAGATGGATTCAGCTCTGAGAACAATATTTATTAGTTCTCCAGACAAATTAAAAGACCCTAATGTTTAAATGAAGTCCCATTTTATATCTTGACATATCTCCATAAGGGGCATTCATGGCTGTAGCTTCATTATCTGTGTGCATTTCTCTAATACAAACAATGACTATCAATTAAAATGAGATTGAAGTGGGGCTTGGGACAAGTACAATTTTCTTTTAATATGCATTTGAAACATCATTGCAAAAGGAAATGGTTGTGTTTTAATGGCTTCTCCTTTCAAGTTAAGGAGATAAAAATCTGGGACTCAGTTTGGCTGCTTTGCAGCAGTGCTTGCCTAGTACAGTCCTGAAACAAAATGAACTGTACCTTTGAGAGAATTTTACTGCACAGTCACAGTCCCCAAGGATATAAAACCTCTGTAGCAGTTCCAAAAAGTTCATTTTTCTGGCTCTAAGGAAAGGAGATATGACCTGAAGTCCATATGCCATGGATATTTCTAGCTGCTCATAATATCAGCTGATCAGCTTTACAACAGCATGAAATATCCACAAAATATCTGTCAATTAATTGACTTAATATTTAAAAATCATTGAAGAGATCTGAAGAGAGGAAATGAAAATAAAAGGTTGCTTTAAAAGGAAAAACTAATAGAACACTTGGACATAGCTTAAAGATCTTTACCTTGACTACATCACAAAAAAAAAATATATAATTTAATAATCTGAGGTTTTTAAGTGTCTTTGGTCATTCTGTGATGTCCTTGAATTTATCTAGGACTATAAATAGAAACACTGGGTAATAATTACCTATTTTAAGTCCATATGGATTTCTTACAAACTGTTCCCCTAATCTATTCTACATTGAAACTCTAGGGGAATGCAATCAAAGGCAGTAAATGAACTTACTTTGAAGCTCTCTAAGGCATTCTCAACCTGCTATCAAACTGTTACTGTAACAAATTATATTTGAAAACAGTTCGAAAAGGCCTTTTGTATTGTATTCCTTTATATATTTTTCGTCTGAAAGAGAAATCTGCTTCAAAACAGAAAATAAATAAATGTGGAATGTTTTTCCTTAAAAAAAAAAAAAAGATTTAAACATGAAGATTTGGATTTCAGACTACTTGCTGCTACTCATTCACATAATTTTTATCAATCACTTCTGTTTTCTTTCACTGAAACCCAAAATTAGATTTTTCAAAGCCAGAAGCAAAGTCAAATGTTGTTTTTCATAGAAATCCCTAGAATGAAAAGATTTAAAATGTTAGAATAAACAAAAAATAAGTCAAGAAGCAGAGAAAGTTGGTCTTCATAATTCTATACCTTCAGAATGTTCAATTCCAAAGCAAAGTTTCATTTCAAAGCTCAAAATAGCAATAAGACAGCAAAGGAAAATGCCTGCCAAGTAAATGACTTGTCTATTGATTTTTTGTTGTTTTTGGTTGTGTGCTTTTGTTTACTTTCTTTGGCTTTGGTTTGGTGTGTCCCCAACTGAAGAATGGATATGAACAATGATGTTTTTCAAAAGTAACGTTAGGAACACTCTCATCTTAATGGTATCTCTGCTCCTAAATTATCTTGAAGTACCAGTGAAAAGAGTTGGGTTGGGAGATCAATTTAAGGCGTAGCTCTTTTATTTAGCAGAGGCAAAAAGAAATATTTTTCATTATTAGGACAATGATTACCCTTTAAAAATGCCAAAGTACTAAATATAATTGCTCATTATTTTAATTTAAAATATACAAACATAACTCAAGCTGAATGTTTTACGCCTGAGGTCCATTAACCCAAAGTCAGATTTTAAGTTGAAATTGCTTTGATAAGTATTAAGCAGTATATTATCACATATATTCTTGATGCCTGGTTTTGAGCCCATTTTTGTGTTGCACTTGACAGAGTAGTCTCTTTTTATATGTGTCAGAAAGACAAAATCAAATTCAGACTTCTACTCAAGTAATAAGCAACACTTATAATCTTACCAAGTTAAAAAAATATTAAATACAGTTTGTTTATATTTAATAATTACTATGGGATATCAGGTTTTCCATTTTTAATACAAGAAAGACTTTTTCCCACTATATTATGAAATTTCTTTTCTGCTTCTGTTTTTTATCTGTCTTAGACAGTTGCATTATTAGTACTTTCATTTTTTTCTTAGTTTGCAGAAACATATATTTCCAACAGAAGGATCACTGAAGTTTTTCTGTTACTTAACCAAATTGTTCTATTGATCTGCTTTAATGAGAACTACATTACATTTTGAAACAAAAGTAAAAGTAATTTTTGCCCTTCAGTAGGATTCTAGGTTAGGAAGAGCCTAAGGCATGAGGGAATACTGTTCCAGGATAAAACAACTCTTTGCTTTTCTGCAATTTCTCACGTATTCCTTGTTGATTCTCTGATATTGGTTAAAAAAATGTGATTAACTATTAATTACTGAGAGACAAATGAAGTTATAAGGGAGAAAGGGAGGGTATGATAGAAATAAATATGCATGTTTCAGGAATGACATTCACTCTGATGCAGAAGGCAGTCTTCGAAAATAACCATAGTATTTCAAACTTTGTTCACTCAAGCAACTGTTAAAGCACGTAACATGGGTGGAGGTTAGCTAACCTTCATGTTTCCTCTTAGTGTAGTTTTCTGGGAGAAAAGCAAAGGGGGAATTTGCGTCTTAAACACATGGCTGGCAATCCTGTTGTGAGGTTATTTGATATTGTGATCTTTAGGGCTCCTGAAGGGTTTTCTTAGAAATAAGCAACTCCATTCTTCGTTTCTACTGTCAGGTGAGGGAACATTACATGTAGGCAAACTGCTTAATCTCAATATAAAACAAAAGATATATATGGTGTCATCCATATGTACAGTGCAGGAATCAAAAACAGGCTTCTTTATTACAGTTCTTTAAATTCATCTAGGTGGCATTGAGATTCACTGAGAGATGTTTGTACACATCTCTGTGTGAAAGACTCAAAGGCAGTCAAAGTTACACATGGTAGTATATGAGTCTCTACAATATTTATAGTTGTACTCTGCCTAAATGCTGCTTGAAATATTTATCTCCTTATTTCAATGTCTTCTGGCTGTGGCCCACTATGGACAAGGGAAATGTTAAAACCAACTCAGAGTAAGGGAAGCCCTGAACAGTTCTGGGACCCAGTAGAGCCTGTAGTTCTGACTAGTAATGGAGAAGTTGTATTTACTCGACTACAGTTTCATGGAGAGGCCATACTTTGGCTTGGTACATGACTTTATATATAACAGAAATAACTGGCATTTTTATGCAGGCTGTGTAGATAAATTGACTTATGTGGTGGTTTTGGTTTTATGTAGGATTGTTTTTGTTTGTTGTTTTGTTTCTTTTTTTCTGCAATGTTAGATTAAAATTAGTTGCTTTTAATATAACCTTAATTTTTAATAGAAGCTTACTGTAATTTAGATCAGGTATAATTATGTAGGGTTTAATTAATTACAGACAGAAGTTATAGATTGTATAATCTATATTTCTGAAAAGAAAAACTTTTAATAAATAATGCCAGCCATAAATATCTGCAGGATGGGGACTGACACTGTGCTTCTATGTCTGGAAGTGACTGTAGCCCTATTATTATTTATAGAAAAAATACATTAACTTCATTTTTTATTTCTTAGAAATATGCATATAAAGATCCACAATTTTTGTTTTCCTGATGTATTTCTATAAAGAATGAGTAGAAATAAATGAAATTATATAAGGAACAGCAACAAGCAATAAAAATGCAAAGCCTGAATTCTGTTTGTAAGTTCCATATAGCGTCTTGGAAAGAGAATAAGACTTAAGAAGGAACACAGTTTTAATTGGAATTGTACTGAAGTAGCATAATGACAGTAAGAATACAGAATAAATTCTCTATTTTCCATTCAAGAAAGAAAGTTGAAAGAGCACAATAACTGGAGAAGATAAACATTTCCTGATGATCTTCTTTTTTTTTTTCTTTTTTTGAAACCAGCAAATGTTCAGTGAAGGGATGAATTTCAATAAGAATGCACGATTTCTGTGATTTTCTTAGTTTGTTGTTGGTTTGGATTTTTTTTTTCCATTAACTTAATTATTTAAAGGTTCTGGGAGCTACTTTTGTAAATGACAAGAAACATACACTGCTGAGATTGTAGACCACATCTGTCATCACTTGACATATGATTAACATTTAGCAAAAGAGACCTTTCTCAGGATTTTAGGTTTTTCATATAGCTTTTCAAACAAAATGAGCAATTTAAAATAGGGATATTGCTGAAAAATCTTCTTCATTTTGTTGATGTGATTACAAGACAGTGTCTCTTTTTTTTTTCCAGGCAAGAGGTAATATTTATGGGTTTCCAATGTACAGCATTCATTAAAAATAAAATACATTAAAGTTCTTTAACGTAAACGAATTGGATTTATAGATTTAAAATAAATTTATAATTTTCTGATTAGCACAACTAAGTGAGCTCAGACTATTCCATTTATACAGAAGGTTATAACTTGATAACGATGTAGAAATACCCACAGAAGGAAAATTACTTCTAGTGATGAAAGCTCATCTAACAGATGAACACGTAAGATCTGGCGACCAGAAAATATTTCTTGAAGATAGTGTGTCTGTAGGTGGTAGATCGTCATGGATTTTTATTCACAGAGTGTATATAAGTTGGCCTTCACTTTTCTTTCTGTCTTTTTTCTTTCCCCTCCTTTTCCCTGCTTTTCCTCTGTTTAGAGGTATTTATTTAGGAATATATATTCTTACTTCAGTCTTAAAAATCTATTAACAGTTTTAGTCTGTACTGACTGGAAAGATCTTGTCTGAAGATTTGAATGATCTTCAGTGCAATGGAAAAACTTAGTTAATTTCACAGTTTAATTACATGTATTAGTCATAATAAAGTCTAAGCAGTGTTATGATTATTATACCTGACATTAACTTATCTGAATTGATTTTATCTTCTGTCAAATTCTGTAGTGCACTTCATCCAGAAATCCTTTATTTCACAGAAAAAATATATATAGAATAACGTATATATATATTAATTAAGGAAAAAGAAAGTAAAAATCTTCCTCCAAAACTTTTCAAAGTCACTCTAAAATGCGGAATGTGATTTGGTTGCTTTCAAAACTGCTCCTCTCATAAGCAGACATGAACACCAAATATTCTGTTACACTGATTTTTTAAGTCTGTATCAACTTCTGCACATTTGCAGTGGGTTAGCCTTGTCTAAGGGACAGATGCCCACCCAGCTGCTCTTTTGTTCTCCCTCCTCTGCAGAACAATGGGAGAAGACAGGATTAGGAAGTTCATGAGATAAGTGGAGACAGGTAGATCACTTAATAGTACTGTCACAGGTCAAAGAAATTAAATTTTTGGAAAGTTATTTTTTTGCCACTTACTATAGCATCTGGTAGACAAAAGTAGCATTTTTCTGTCTTCACCTTTTCCCAGGCCTTATTTCTTCACTTCCAGCTCCTCCAAGGTCAGTTTGACTTTTTCA
Organism: Dendrocincla tyrannina; assembly: GCA_035047865.1. Classification (NCBI taxonomy): domain Eukaryota; kingdom Metazoa; phylum Chordata; class Aves; order Passeriformes; family Dendrocolaptidae; genus Dendrocincla; species Dendrocincla tyrannina. The sequence continues at coordinate 53,075,181 of JAWWMP010000132.1, read as the reverse complement.
CTTCCTCTGGTGGATGAAAGGCTGCAGTCAATACTTAACAGTTTCTATCTGCTCCTTCCTCCCCATGCTCTTCTACTCCAGCATGGGTACGCCATGGACTGAAGTCTGTCAGAACAAAATCTGCCCCAGAATGTACTCCATACAAGTTACAGCAAATCCTTGCTCCATTCCCTGAAGCACATCCTCTTTCTGCTTCTCTGACCTTGGTGTTCCCTCTGCTGTCTCTCTATCTTTGTTTTTCCCTGCTCCTCTGACTATATATATGTATATAAATATATATATGTAATTTTATTTGTTGTTTTGTTAACTACATTTTCACAGAGGCATCACCAGCCTGGATGATGGGATTTGCTGTGCCATGAAGCGATTTGTTGTGGAGTCAGATACAACCTGTTGTGTCTGGCATAGGGGCAGCCTCTGGCCTCCCTCCACTACTGAAACCTTGCCATATAAATCAAATGGAGAGTTTGTAAAAGGTTTGACCAGAGTGCATAACAATATGAACTACTAAACTGTATAAACCTACTATATGGGAGTGGAAGTGATTATTTTTATTCCAAGCCCCAAAGTTTCAGTTGAGTTCCTGAAAGGATGTTGTCTGCTGAGATGGAAACCAAATCACTATACACTTTGCTAATTTGTATAATCACTTTTCCAAACAATTCTTTAATTCTATTAAACCTTCATCTGTTAAACGGTATTGCCCTGTATAATAGAATTTTTCTTGGGAAATATATTTATACACTGTAGCTGAGACATCAGTTGATACTGTTTTTGAAAAGTGAAGATTGACTTATTCAGAAGCTTTCACTATAGTGGGTCTCCTGTCTATAGGGATCTCTAAAGGATGGAATAAAGCGAACATTTTTTAAAATAATATTAGTCAGTCAAATAAAAGAGTATCATGACCCTTACAACTGAAAAGTTTTGCTACCAATAGTTTAAGTTTAAATAACCTTGCATACTGCATGCAGAAAAACAGGTAACGTTTCTAAACTGTGCTACTCATTTTTTTATGCTTACAGTTTTTCAGGTTGATTCATTTATTTATTTTATTGGCTGTCCACAAGCCAATAAAATCTGTGGCTATTTAGCTACCTACAGCAATTATCTGCAGGGTGCTGAACTCCCTTGACTTTATTAAATCACGATTAAACACTTATGTGAACTGAAATGTAGTCAATGCCATTTCTACTGGCTCTAAGTGGTAAAATGTTAGAAGAAGCAAAATTTGTCTTTTGTGTTACAATCAAGATAGAAACTAAAATTTCTAGCAGCCACTATGCCAAGGGCAGCAAGTCTGTGTTTAATTCAACTCAATTCAAATGCAAGATCTTTTGTAAGACTATAAATTTTAGAAGTTTCCTCTACAGCATAATAACGGTTTTGCTAGTTTCTTCATAAAGTACCAAAGAATCATGAGATCATAGGGAAAAGTGAGAACAGCTCCCTGCTTTTGAATTTTAAATTTCTGTTGATTCTTCCAAATAAAATCCTTATAAGGAAGAATTCCAGAGGCACAATGGAACTGATTCTGGGTTTAGAAAGAGAAGGCTGTGAATTGCATGGCCTTAAAAGAGGGGTAAGGGATTAACAGATTTTTTGATTTTTCATTTGAGATGGGGAGAACTATGAAGCCCCCATTATCCAGGAGGAAATGGTCAGTGACCTGCTACACCACTTAGACCTGCGCAAGTCTGTGGAACTAGATGAGATCTACCCAAGAATACTGAGGAAGCTGACAGAAATGCTCAGTGAGCCACTTTCCATCATTTATCAGCAGTCCTGGGTAACTGGGTAGGTTACTGTTGACTGAAAGTTAACAAGTGTGCCACAGTAAGGGCTAGAAGAAGGATTCAGGGAACTACAGGCTTGTCAGTCTGACAGATCATCTGTCAGAGCAGATCATCTTGAATGCCGTGACACAGTACATGAAGGACAATCAGGCCTAGCCAGCAAGGATTTTTTTTTGCAGTGGTTGGTGGGGTTCGCTCCCCCTTTCCATCTCCCCCCCAGGGCCACGTGGCCAGGCCACACGGTCTTCTGAGGTCCCAGTAAAGAGATACACACATGCTGGGGACAGGAAGCAGAGAGAGGGTTTATTCACCTGACCAGGTCTTTTATAGGCTTCACAGCCAGTAGGATTCAAGGGGAGGGAGAACAAGGACCAATCGGGAGAGTTTTCACACAGCCTGGCAGAGGCTTGCATACTAATTAGGAAGGTAAGGGGTTTCTTTCCAGGGGTGTGGGAAAGTTTACAATACAGTATAAAAACCTCAGGTTTACAAGACACTTTGATTGATTTCTTCATCTTCAGAGGCTTCCTGTTACAGATTTTAGGAAAGACAAGTCCTGCTTGACAAAACTGATCTCTTTTTATGACAAAGTGACCCACTTAGTGGACCAGGGAAAGGCTGTGGATGTTGTCTACCTGGACTTTAGTAAAATCTTTGACACCATTTCTTGCTTAATTCTCCCGGAGAAACTGGCTACTCATGGCTTGGATGGATGCACTCTTCACTGGTTTAAAAACCTGGTTGAATGGCTGGGCCTAGAGAGTGGTGATGAATGGAATTACATCCAGTTGGCAGCCTGTCACAAGTGATGTTCCCCAGGGCTTAGTTTTGGGGCCAGTCCTGTTTAATATCTTTATTTACAATCAGGATAATGGGATCAAGTGCACCCTGAGTAAGTTTGCAGACAACAACCCATGTTGGGTAGCACTGTTGATCTGCTGGAGGGTAGGAAGGTGTACAAAGACTATATGACACTCTGCAACTTTGTGAAAGGAGTTTGCAGTGAGGTAGGAGTTGGCGTCTTCTTCCAAGCAACAAGTGATAGGACAAGAGTAAATGGCTTCAAGTTGTGCCAGGGGAGGTTTAGATTGGATTTTAGAAAAAATTTCTTCACTGAAAGGTGGTTGTGTCTTGGAATAGGCTGTCCAGGGAAGGGGTTGAGTCCCCATTGGATATTAGAAAAAATTTCTTCACTGAAAGGTGGTCGTGCCTTGGAATAGGCTGTCCAGGGAAGGGGTTGAGTCACCATCCTTGGATATATTTAAAAGACATGTAAATGGGGTACTTAGGGACATGGGTTAGTGTTGAAGTTCTGTTCATTTAAATGTCAACCCTTTGTGTTGGAGAATCAAATTAACAGAAAAAACATGGCAGGCCAGCTTGGTATGCTGAAAAGAAGTATAGATATTACTTCTACCTTCTCTTTATAAGAAAAACTTCCACATTTTGAGTTTTTTATGGAGTAATTATGGATAAATCTTTAATTATTACAATACTATATGTCTACATATGGTAGAATTATATAATACCTTATGTAAAGTAAGATAACATGCCAGTAACCCCAAAATGTCAGGCTGTGGAAGGATTTCAGGGAAACGTATTCCAAAGTGAAGAACACTAGACTTATGAGGGAAGGCTCGTAACAGTGCTGCAAAAAGCACGAGAAAGATATGCCTCTCTGTTCTTCCTTGGTCTTGTCTTCTCTGGCCCCCCCTTCTTGGCCCTCCCTGAGCGCAGACAACCTTAATGTCTGTAAGGGTTTATCTCTTGTCATACCAGAGGAAGCCTCCTCTGGAATGCAGGAGGAGAAAACATCCAAATTATCTTTGAGAAAGGTGCTTCTTAAGCAGGGAAGATTTCCTAAGTGAGGCAAACCTTAATCTTCTTGCTATAAATCTTCTGGAAAGGATATCTACGCTTACACCTTACGTATCCTACAGCACAACAAAAGGAATACAATGATAAGGTATTGACAGGAAATTGAAACAATTGTTTATAAAAATGATTGTATACTACAGCATGAAAGATTTTTTTTAAAAATGTATTTATTCTGACAAAATGTTGTGGTGTTTTTCTTCAGTATTTTAAACATTTAAATGTTTAGTCCTTCAGGAATGTGTCTAAATATACATGTAATTTCTTTTACTTTGTCTGTTTTTATACCTATATGTATTAAAACCAACTGATATATATGGACATTTAGATAATCAGAAAACCAGACTATATTCAAATTGCTCATATATATTGTACCTGGAACATGTTGTATGACTGCTGGTCATATGTTGAGTTGTCACACTGGTGTTAACATATATAATACTAATGATTTTATTTTTTTACTTGTAATATTTGAAATGTAATGAAGGACAGTGTGTTTTATCCATGTGTTATGGTTTTGTCCCAGCTGACAACCAAACACCGCACAGTGGCTCATTTCTCCCTGGTGAAATGGGGGAGGGAGTCAGAAGGGTAAAAGTGAGGAAACTCATGGATTGAGATAAAAACACTTTAATAGGTAAAAACAGTGCACATAAGCAAAACAAGGAATTGATTGACAACTTCACCCGCGCAGGCAGGTATTTAAAAAATACTACATCATGGACTACATCATGGTTATTTGCAAAGACAAAATCCTCACTGAAACTCCCCCTTTTCCTTCTGCTTCCACCAGTTTTATATGCTGTGTCCCTTTGTGCAGCTGGGGTCAGTTATCCTGGTTGTGTCTCCTCACAGCTTCTCATGCACCCCCAACCAATTTGCTTCTGGGGTGCTATGAGAAACAGAATGGGTGTAAGCACTGCCTAGCAATAATGAAAATGTTCCTTTAATTTTAAGTGTTTTCAGCACAAATCCAAAACATAGGCCCATAATAGCTACTGTGAAGAAAATTAACTCTGCCCCAGCCAAAACCAGTACACCATGGTTTAATGTAACACAAATATTGTATTTAAACTTGTGAATGGAGTTTTCCATTAAAGTTTTGTGTTTTTTTTTTTTTTTTGTAAATTTCCTGACTGGAAAAGGAAACTATCAGAATGTGTGTTTACAGCAACTACTATATAGTTCATTTAATCCTTGTGTGCATGTAAACCCTTAAAAATATCCAATCTCATTGTCATGAAGTATGTTGAAATGCTGGATATTAGTTTTGTTTTAAGCTTGTTAGCTTTGTGGGAACTGGAATACTTCGAGGAAAGTTTTTCTCCTCTTCTATATTGCCTACTGGTATAGGTAGCATATGCATATGCAATAATTCAACTATAGTAAATATTTTTATTCAATATTTCTCTCAAAAAATATTTTTAATCCAAAGCCCCATAATACAGGACATAGTATACTCTGGGTTCTCTTTGTGAAAACACTGCATTTTATGGAAAGGAGATCAAATACTAGTGTTTTACCTTATTCAGTTGCATATGTTATAGTTTCTTAAATAAAAATAGTTTTTTATTCCTCCCAAGATGGTCAACAAAACAGTAGATAAGAGAATTTAGCACATGACTGTTCTCTGAGGAACCTTTGCCATTATATTTAACATCTCCATTACATCACAATCATCAGATAATTCACGGTTTTGTTTTCATCTTCTCTTATCTAACTTAGGAAGGTGAATCCTTTGACCTTGCCAGAGAACCCAGATGATGAAAAAGGTCGCAATGGCTGTGCATCCCTTCAGAGGGACCTCAATATATGCAGACGTGTAGAGAACTGTCTGAAATTCCACAAAGGCAAATGCAGGGTTCTGTACCTGGAAAGAATAACCCCATGCACAAGTACAGGCTGGGGGCTGACCTGCTGGAAAGCAGCTCTGCAGAGATGGACCTGGGGTTTCTGGTGGACAAGTTGTCCATGAGCCAGCAGTGTGCCCTTTGACTTAGAAGGACAAAGGTATCTTGGGGTGCATTAGGAAGTACATTGCCAGCAGGTTGAAGAAGGTGATCCTGCACCTCAGACCTAGTGAGGCCGCATCTGAAGTACTGTGGCCAATTCTGGGCTTCCCAGTACAAGAGAGACATGGAACTCCTGGAGTAGGTTCCACCTGAATATGAAGAAGAATTTGACTGGATGAACGACTGTGCACGGGCATGCGTTTCCCAGAGATGCTGTGAAGTTTCCCTCACTGGAGATTTTGTGCTGTAGGGTGACCCTGCTTGAGTAGGGAGGTTGAACCAGATCATCTGATGTGGTCCCTTCCAACCTTACTCATGCTGTGATTCTGTGGCTGCTGGCTAGGTTCAACCCACAGGAATTATTCACTCCATACTTCTGGTATCAAACTCTCTTAAATTCATAAACAAATTCATTTTTTATATATATACACAAAACCTCAGTACTTTTTTCTTTTTATTTTTTCCCACAAAATAGAAGAGAGAAGAAAAAATGTCCCTAGGTTTCTAATCTGAAGCATTATATTAATCTGTTTCAAGGTTATTTCTGTACCACCTAAGACTCAAACTTTTCTGTAAAAAATGTAGGGTGAAAATCGAAACAATATCAAGTATGTCCTTTGGTTTACTGGTGAAGAACATAACATTATTGTTTTTGAAACTTACTAAACATAAGGGAGAGATTCTCAGATGGCATAAATCAAACTTAATTGAAGTCAATATAGTCATGAAACTTTAAAACTTCTGTAGTACCCATCAACCTTTTTATTACTGTTGTACTATAAAAAGAAAATGTTTTGTTCTTGCACAGTTTCAGAAACAGTGCTTTGTACATGGTACGAAACTGATGACCTTAGGAGTTCCTTAAGATGAAGGTATGCATTTTGAGAGTGATAGCATAAAAAGTATATTTTAATTATTAGTAGTCTCCAGTTTTTATCAAGTTTATGTGCTCTGGTATTTGTCTTTGCTACTTTGTACACAATCTTAAAATGGTTCAGTAACGAAAAGCATCCTTGTTAAAGGATTGAGCTATGGAAGCATTAGCAAAACTTATTAATGGTCTGAATATGGACACACTGGGTGAACTATACATATACAGAGCCAAATTACAATTTAAGTTAGGTAATAATTATGTTAACCTTGAGTTGAAGTTACTGAAATCTACTTGCAACTCTGTTATATTTTCACTCATTAGTGAAAATGCCTTCTCCTTGAAGTTTCTGTCTGTCAGTCACTGATGTTAAACACTCCTCCTAGGTTTAGTAGGCCTTTGAGTTCAATGCAGTTATGGACATTGCTGTAACTGGTTATGTATATTCAGTGCTTTCAGGGGAGACCTAGCTGTGATATTTATGACAAGTCCTCAGCCCTTAACATTGAACATTACAAGTAAGAGACAAATTGTAACACAAGATGGAAGGCACTCTCCCTGACCATGCAACTAATTAAACAAATCACATCATTTGTAGAGAAAGTGTGTAGACAAGCATGGAATATTGCAGAAATGACCACACGCTGAAAAACTGATCAAACCAAACCAAATTGTTTAACAGCTAGACTGTAAAGTAAAGGCTTAAACACCATTATTTGGGGTATTCAACATGGGTAGATAAAGAGAAAGCAGTTACATTATAAATATATGTGCTAGTTTTAAAATATGCTCCCAGTCCCAGAGGAGCATTTTTTACAAGGAAGTATTTAATGATGCACAGAGGACGAGTTAACTTTTTTAGAAATACCTAGGCATTTGACTCCTCCAAAAATCAAACCAGATGCTTAGCTATATATAAATGTTTTTAAAATATGATTCTGAGTTTAGTTTTTAAAGCTGAGGACTAATGGAAACAAGGTTTTCACCAGGTCACTGAAATCCAGGTTTTCTGCAAGCCATCTAAAACTGGACTCTCAAGACCAACAACGTCCAAAATTGCTTTCAAAAGTTGCCTTTGAGAAATATTGATCTTTGAACATACTCTGAAAGATATTAAATACTAAATTGAAAACTGGAACTAAAATTTATGGCGATATTTCCACACTAGCAATACCTCCTCAGGCTCCAATTTCTCTTTGTAGCTTTGCTGTGTTGTTCTTTTGTTCCAGAGACAGTTAAAACAATGACATAGTAATGATATCTACTGCCTGCTGGTTCTGTTATAAAATAAATGTCCATGACTATCAAGGTTTCTATCTTTTAGTATGCAAATAGTTGAACAACTCTGTCCATTTCAAATGTTCCTAAAGCTTCAGACTCCACATACAGATATCTGCACTATAAGATTGACTTGAGAATATAAAAAAAAGAAAGAGAAACAAACTCTTCTCCATTTACATTCCTTTTTCATCCATATGATGAATGCATTATATCATCCGCAGTCTCATACTGTCATTGCTGACCATTGTGTTTTACCGAATCAACTCATCAGTAGCAAAATTTTTTCTAATATTCATGAGGAGATAGTTCAATACTAAACAGCATCATTGTAATTATATGAAAATTCTTGTAATTTTTTTTTCCTGGTGATTTTAATCTATAATCTTTTGGTGTTTTTTGTTTGTTTCAGAGGCTTGTTTGTTTGTTTGTTTAACTATGAAATTGGTTTTAGAAATTTGCTGAAATTTAAAGTTGTCACATGAAACAGATTTTTTTTTTTAAGCAAGACAAAAAAGCAGCTTCAAATCTTTAAAATGAAATTTTCAAATTTTGTTATTGTAAAGAAGGGTTATTTAATGATTTCCTAGGTCTTATAGTGTGTATTTCTTGATATGTAAGTGAAGCTTTTTAAAAGTTACTGTCCAGTCTGATTTTCTCTATTGTAAATAGATATAAATATACTCTATACTCTTAATCTGAAGCTAAGATAAATGTCTAAGTACATGGGGTGAATTAGTCTTCCAGACTTTACACTGACTATAGAGAAAACTACATGATTTTAGACTGAGAACCTAATTCTTAGATGGCTAAAAGTATGTCTAATGAATTTCAACTTGCTGCCTTTTCCTGGCTAGACGATTTCACTTCTAAGAGTAATTTTAATTTTTTCCTTTGATCTGTACACATTTACATTAATTAACTATTCCCAGGGGAGTGGAAAACAAGGAAAGCTATCTACAACATAAAATTAAATAACACATAAATACCCAAGTTTTTGGTCCAAAGCTTTCATGTTTTGCTAAGTAGTCCTTTTCCAGGCTGTTCTCTTCAGCGTAACCCGCTGCAGAAGGACACAATCCAACAGAGACCCTAAAATCAGCATTTCTCGATCAAGAAGATACAACTTTTTCGATTTGTTGGAACCAGCCCTCCTTTACAAAAATAGCTGGAACTATTCTTCTGTTGCCAAACAGGAGACTAGGTATCGCAAAATTTCTGGGCTTCACTATAACACATTTCAATTTTCTCTTTTGAAAGCAAGTCTTCAAATTAATTGATATTTATGATATAGCTCTTGAATACAAGAGTTCTAGTGTTGATCATAGCTGTAGAAGTAGTAAATTTTTTGTCCCCATACTGTGGGTAATGACAATAAAAGTTTTGATTGGACAGGGTCAGCCTGATTGGCGTATCCTCTGGTGTTGACTAACCAGGTGTCTTTGGATAAATCTGTATCCAAAAGTTTAAATGTCCTATGACCCATTACTTTCAGTGTAATCTTTAACAGTACATTGTTTTGGTCAATTTCTTCAGAGGTTGATGCATTACAAGGGATGTGATACACCCACTCAATGCCAAGATCTTTGGCCCAATTGTTTATGAAGTTGCTTTGGAAATTAGTTTCATTGTCTGACTGAATTCTTTCTGGGTCATCATGTCTCCATAAGTATTGCTTTCCAAGGCCCAGGATAGTATGTCAGGCAGTGGCATGGGGCACAGAATATCTTTCCAAGCATCCAGTGGTTGCTTCCACCTTTGTAAGGTCATGATGCTTTCTTTGGCATATTTTTGGAGTTTGGAGTGTGATACAGTCAGTCTACCAGGCCTCCCGGTATTTATATTTTGTCTAATTCCCTCAGGTACTGGATGCTTTTCTCCATTGTGGTCCACTTACCACCTTGGCATATAACATCTTCCTTGAAGAATACCTTTCCTTCATGCTAGATGGGAGCTGTCTCCAGAGGCTCTTATGTCCTTTTTCCAACTGCCTTGTCAATACCCCCTTCCCTAGAAAGTCATCCCAGATATGTGGCCTCTCTACCTGCTGACTCAAGGCTACTATTCTTACTGCTAGAGCAGGGGAAACCAAACTTGAACTTCAAAAGGATTTCTGATTTCCTTCTAGACCAGCTTAGTAAATAACAAACATTATCACTACATTGCTCAAATTACTTTTTCTGTAATTTATATTCCTAGTATTTTGGCATCAAAAGTTATGTGGAGAAAAATTTTTAATTTTTCAAGCAGTGAGGGAAAAAACCTTTTTGAAACACTTCATTAATCTACAAAATGTTTCACAGAGCTACTTTCTGTTTACACATTGATGCCATAAAACTCTCATCATCAAAACAGTCATAGAGTCATGAAAGAGTATAGATTACAAGAAAGCTCTGCACATCCTCTGGTCCCAAACCTCCTGTAAAAGTAGAGCCAAGTTTATCAAGGGCCCTATCAAGCTGAACAACTCCAGTGACAAAATTTCTGCTTCTTCTTTGTGAAACATTTAATGTTTGACTCTTCAGATGACAAGGATTTTTTTTTTTCTCTTGTATTTGGGCAAAATTTCCCCTGAAGCAACTTGTGCCTGTCACCTATCGTCCTGTCACCTCGCAGCCTAGTGAGAAGACTACCTCTGTAAGTTCTCTCTAACTCCCTTTTAGCTACTCAGAGACTGTGATTAGGAGCATTCTTCTAGCCTTCTCTGCTCTAGGTTGAAAAAAAACAATTTCTTCAACGTCTCTTCATGTGCCAAGTCATTCAACCATCTAATCATATTGGCAGCCCTTTGCTGGACCCTCTCCAATTGTTCAATGTCTTTCTTAAACTGGTGAATCAAAACAGTCCATCAAGCATAACAATCATGTCAATGAGAATTCATGCGGAGAGCTGCCAACTTACTGTGTCTTCAACAACTAAGACAGATGGCCCTAGGTAATTATTGAGGATTTCGAAACTTTGGCTTTCCCTAAAATATCATAAAGCTTGAACTCTGTTGGCATAAGTTGCTTTGGTTTGCTTGATTTGTGTGTGTGTGTTTTGTCTGTTTGTTTAAATAAAATGTAAACAAAATGATAAGTTTAATTCACATAATTTTTCTCCTTTTTCTCTTTGGTATGTGGAAATTTGGGCATAATGTAGCAGTGTGTGCTGATAAAGGGTCTAATAGGATCATAGCCAGGAGGCTGAGGGGAATGAATATTCCCGTCTCCTCAGCATTTTTGAGATCACAAAATTGGAGTTCTGGACCTTACCATACAAGAGAAACACAGAGTCACAAAATGGGTAAGGTTTGAAGGTACAGCAGGAGGTCACCTAGTCCAACCTCTCTGCTTAAGCAGGGTCCCCTAGAGCACATTACTCAGGATTGCATACAAAAGTTTTTTAATATCTTCAGAGAACAAAACTCCATGTCTCTGGGAAACCCGTTCCAGTGCTGTCCCCCTCGCAGTAAAGAAGTTGTTTCTTATGTTTAGGTGAAACTTCCTATGCATCAGTTTCTGCCCGTTTCCTCTTTTCGTATTGCTTGACACCACCAAGAAGGGCCTGGCTCCACCCTCTTGGCACCCTCCCTTCAAATACCTCTATACCATGATGAGATCCCCTCTCAGTCTTCTTTTTTTGAGCCTAAACAAATGCAGCCCCCTGAGCATTTCCTCATAAGAGATGTTGCCTTAGGGTTTTCAAGAATTTGTAGATTTTTATACTTCTAGGTAGTTTCTCACCTATAGCATAGCTTGTAACCTCTAACCCTGTGTTAGCTGTCTTAAGGGTCAGATAATAGCTGGAACACTGTGCAAGGA
>JAWWMP010000132.1:53014496-53063446 GCA_035047865.1 Dendrocincla tyrannina | reverse complement strand
ATGACTTGGGCCCAGATGTTGCAAGAGTCATGTTCCCAGCCTGGTTAGGTGAAAAGGTTTTTTTCACCTGGGAGGGATGGGATTGTCCCTTGTTTTCCTTCAGTAAGGCATAGCAGAGTGGCTCAGGGTGTTTGGCTGGAAACAGCCGGGAATTAAATGAAAGGGACGCCTTTCGGATTAATTTACTCTGCACGTTTTGAAGCAGTGGTGCTTGGAAAAGAGCTCACATGGTATTCCTGAGGCCATGAGTTAATCCTAGCACTGGTCTTTTCTATCTGTTACTTATCAACACATGTTGATAAGTAACTCTTTTACACTTTTTATACTTTATATACTCTTTTATACTCCTTTATATTCTGTACCCCAAAACCCTGTAAGTAAAAGAACTCTTCTCTGCTTTACCCACATAAAGTTGTCTTGGAAAGTTTTTCCCCTTTCCTTACGGCAACAGAGAGATGCTCTAATCCCTTAATCATCTTTGTTGCCCTCCCCTAGACCCACTCCAGGTGCTCCATGTCTCTCATGTGAGTTCTGTGCCCAGAACTGGACACAACAATCCGGGTGCACCTCACAAGGGTTGAGTAGAGGCAGGATCTCCTCCCTCAAGCTGCTGACAGTGCTCTTCCTAATGCACCCTAGGATACCATTGGCCATCTTGGCCACAGGGACACTGCTGGCTCAGCTTGTTGTCCACCAGAACCCCTGGTTCAACCCTGCAGAGCTGCTTTCCAGCAGGTCAGCCCCCAGCCTGTCTTGGTGCATGGAGTTATTCTTCCTCAGATGAAGAATCCTTTGCTGAATTTCATAAAGTTTCTCTCTGCCCCTCTCTCCAAGCTGTGGAAGTCCCTCTGAAGGGCTCCACAGTCCTCTGGGGTATTTGCTGCTCCTCCCAGCTTCCTATCATCAGCAAACTTGCTGGGGAGACATCTACCCCTTCATCCAAGTCTTTGAGAAGTAAGTTAAGCAGTACTGAGCCCAGTGTTGACCCTTGGGTGACACCACTAGTTGTAGGCCTCTATCTAGACCCTGTGCCACTGATCACATCCTTGTGAGACCTGCCATTTGGCCAATTCTCAATCCACCTCACCATCCACTTATTCAGCTCATACTTCCTGAGCTTACCTATGAGGATATCATAGTGGCAAAAGCCTTGCTGAAGTTAAGGTAAACAAAACCCACTACTCTTGCCTCATCTATTCAGCCAGTTGTCCCACTGTAGCAGGCAATCAGGTTTGTTAAGCATGATTTCCCTTTGGTGAATACATGCTAGTTAATCCTGGTCAACCTCCTTATGTTTAGACATAAATAAACTGCTCAGCAGAGTTTCTCCTGTCTGGGAAAGGCGCCGAGCACTTGCCCTGTAAGTACCAGTAAAACTTCTCAGTATGCTGTAGTAATTGTTCTTTCTGGCAAGCTCAGATGCTTATAAATCTCAGTGTTCAGAATTGTCAATGTTTTATACAATTTACTTGAATTTTGGTTGCTCAACTTTTTGCCTTTTTGGATATGTTCTTATTGGACTTAGATGATGTACATTTTTGTAAGTCTTTCTAAGACTAAATTTCTAATTAACTATAATTGCTACATTGCAACATATAATTGATAACTGGCTTTATAGATCTAAGCCATTTTGATATCTTTTGAAGTTCGTGCTGGCTATACAACATGTTCTTGAATCCATCTCAGACCATTGGCCTTCTTGGCCACCTGAGCACATTGCTACCTTTTGTTCAGAAGCTGTCGACCAGCACAGGTCCTTTTTCACTGGTCATCTTTGCAACCACTCTGTCTCAAGCCTGTAATGTTGTGTGGGGTGGTTGTGACCCAAAGGCAGAACTCAGTAACTGGTGTTGTAGAATCTCATACAACTGGCCTCAGCCCATTGATCCAGATTGTTCAGATTGCTCTGTAGAACCATCCTACTCTCAAGCAGATCAACATTCCTGCCTGACTTGGTCTCATCTGGGAACTTTCTAAGGGTACAATCAACCCCCTTGTCCAGTTTGTTGATAAAGACATTCAATAGAACTGGCCCCAGTACTGAGCCCTGCGAAACACTTCGTATGACTGGTCTCCATCTGGATTTAACTTAATTCATCACCGCTTTTTGAACAATATGTTTATTTACATAAAATGGAGATTTAAGAAAGGTGAATAGTAAGTGTAATGCTGGTTTAACAATATCTGATGGCAATGTACATTTGATTATTTACTGCATGGATGACAGGATCAGACAAACTGCAGGGGGACCCTTGTATTTACTCATGAGGTTCAGAAAGTATTTCCTCATATTTTAAACTCCTTTCTGAGGGAAATTTAAGGCCAGATGGATCTAGTACAATCAGTACTTTACATCACTTAGCTAAGATTTCAGAGTTTCAGCATGTTTATTCCCAATTCACTTATGAGTATTTGATGTGATAAGTATTCTCTCAGCCTGAAGGAGTAACCTTGAAAGGTGTCCCTACTCAAGAGGAGATTGGAGGTACTGGCATGCAGCCTGCTGCCATGCAGGAGAGCTCAGTGGGCCCTGGGCTATCTACTGGTTATGGAGTAAGATTATGGAATAATGACTCATTATTTGCATACCAGCCATATTTCATTTGGCGCATGCTCAACTAGCTCTCAGTTGTTGAGCAAGATTTATGGCCCCTAGCTATTGTGTTGTTATCTGTCTTCCCAGAGTCCAGCTTAAGCCAGATGCACTGTCACGTCCACCACTGATGGCTAGTGATTTAGCAGAGGAGTGGATGGGGGGTGAAGCACACTGACGCTCTGTTAGGACTTCCCATTTTTCTGGCAAGAATCCTGCCTCTGAGCTACTGAGATGCAGTTTAATTAGGTCATTCTGGACTTTTTTTTTTCTTTCCCCCAGGATGAAGGCATTCTGAAAATGCCTTGTTTTCTCAAGGCTGCCTGAGAGACTGCTAATTGCAAATATAGGCTGAAAGTGCAAAGCTTTTTAAAGGTGTTATTAGTAAAGTTGTTAAAAGCCTGGCTAAAGAATCTCTGCTTCTAGAGATAAGGAGGATCTTCATTTAATAGTTAAATAATAATTTTCCGGGAGTGGGTATTCTCAACATAGATGCCAGGTTTTTCAGTTTTTTGGCTATGTTGATAGTAGTGGTTTTTTTTTTTTTTTTTGCTTTACTACAAAGTCTGTTTGAGATTAAATTCTCAACTAAGAACAGAGAATATTAGAACTCTCAATAAGTAATCCTGCTGAGAAAAGTAGATATGTGAAAACTGTCCTATTTGCAGTCAGGATAAATTGTTGTCCAGGGGTGAGGCTGTGAATTCACTGCAAGAAGAATGCATTGTTCTGTGTTCCTGGCTTTGCTTGCGTTTCACATAAATTTAAATTAATGTAAACAGAATCATGTTGTTATCCTTTCTATACTTCATATACATCTCAATACTTCATATACATTTAAAAGTGAACAACTTTTAAATGTTTAAAGATTATTAAAAATTCTGTCTGGCAAGAAGTCAAACTAAAATTGAACTAGCAAATAGTTTAAACCATAACTTCTTAAAAATTTATCTTGAATTAAACTTTAATTATTCTAAGGTCTGATTCCCTAATTCATATCCAAAATAGTATTAATCTTTTGAATCAAAAGTTAATCTGAACTTTTGTTTTGAAGCTTTACTAGAAATTTTAAAAAATAATAATTTAATTTGTATACTTTATTTTCAAGTAATTTTAGCTACAACATCCTAATGACATTATCTTGACAGTATTAGAGAGTCAAGACACCCAGTGCTGACAACATTTCAATTCTGTAAGAGGCTGAACATCTTATGTATGCCATAAGGATTAAGACCAGATGCAACAAAGCATCAAGCTTGTCATTCCAATTTAAATAGAAGTTATATCCCCAAACAATATTTATATTTGAATGTTAGAAATACTTTTATGTAGTCATATTTTGAAATTAATCCAAAGCAGATCGCTGTTCTTCAAGTAACTACATAGTTCCATTGTACAATATTAATAGCTTGCAACTTGTATGAGGATTTTCTGAATTGATATATTTTTTTATATAAAAGAAGTTATATAGTTTTTTACTCCATGTAAATTCCAGATGAAAATAAAATATAGTACATAAATATTACTCTTTTTACATGGCTTGATAAGAAATTAATTTCAATGTACCCAAATTCAGTTTATATCTTGGAAGTGTTTTATAACAGTGAAATAGGCATTTCAGATGTTCAAATGTTCAGAGACCTGTTACTATACATTGACAAATCTCTATTAAAGTAAAATAATATTTTAAATTAGTTAAAAATAATTAATACACTGTTTCTATTCCCTGTTCTATTTAAGCAGGGCGTGCAGGATTGCAAGTGGCAGAAAGGCCAGTGTAAGAAATCTTGTGCTTTTGTAATGCACAAGTCAATAACATACTGAAACCAAAACAAAAATCAGAATTGCTATTTTGGACCATCTTGTAACTGTATTATGGGATTTTTTTTCTTCAGGTCTCAGAATTCATATCTGCTTAAGGATGCAAACAGCACAACCTAAAGAAATACTTACTGAATAAAGACATGGATGTTATCGTTACCTAATGATGGTTTTCATGTATCTACAAGAAAAAAAACCGAATTTTTGGTGTTTTTAACATAGACTTCGAACACTTAAGTAGAAAATAAGTCATCTGAATGCAGATGTGAAAGACAGAATGATCTAAAAGTTAATTTTCTCACTTGTTATAGGTGATGCCTATAGTTTAGTATTCCAGTCTCCTATTGATCTCCTCTGTAATTTTACTGTTCTAGGTCTGGCTGGGTTGAAGTTAGGAAATTAACTCTCTTCATTGGCAGCCTGCATGGTGCCATGTGTATAGGGCTTGCGTGGCCAGGTTTTGGGAGTGTGGGGGCTACAAGGGTAGCTTCTGTCAGTTGGCTCCAGGACGGACGTGCCACTGGTCAAGTCTGAGCCAGTCAGACATGGGAGTAATGCCTCTGTGATAACATGTTTAAGAAGGAGGAAAAAAAGTTATTGCACAGATGCAATTGTGGCCAGAGAAAAGCAGAGTGAGAATATAACCTTATCTCCACTCATGAGTTTCTCTCCCCTGGCACTTGTGGAGGGGAGTGATAGAGCAGTTTAGGTGGGTGCCTGGCATCCAGTCAGGGTCAACCCACTACACCATATTTTGCTTTTAGGTCTGAAAGAATGCTGACAACACACCAGAGTTTTGGCTGCTGCTGAACAATGCTTGCAAACCATCAAGACTTCCTCTGTGTCTCTCCTCACCTACATTGTCCCCACAAAGTGAGTTGACTGGGTGTCAGCAGGAGACTGGGAGGGGCACAGTCAGCACAGCTGACCTGAGCTGACCAAAGGGATAGTCCATGCTGTATCACATCAAACTAAACAATAAAAGTCAGTGCAATGAAGGGGAAGCATTCATGTGTTTGGTATGATGTTTGTTTTCCCAAGTAGTTATTACATGTGCTGAGGGCCTGCTTTCCCTGAAACAAGTAAGCATCTATCTGCCAATGGGAAGTAGTAAATTAATTCCTTATTTTGCTTGTGGCTTTTGTTTTTCTGATTAAACTGGCATTACCTTAATGCATGGGTCTGTTCATATTCTTTCTATTTGTATTCCCATTCCCACAGTGGGATGAGTTTGAGTGAGCGAGTGAGTAAATAAAAGGCAGGTTGGGTGCTTAGCTGCTGGTGAGGGTCAACCCATCATTCATATCTAAGTTATGTAGGCCATGAGATTCATGAAAGTTCAACCTTGAGCACCACTTAAACCCAATCTTAAGATCAAAAAAAAAAAAAAAAAAAGCCTGAATAACTGGGAAACCAGTAATAAGAAGGAACAAAAGCAGTAGTATTGAGGAAAAAACCTTAAAAATAAATTTATTCCAAGATATAATATCACTTTTTATCAAAGAAATTTGAATGGCTTTGAACTATATGGCTTTGAACAAATGGCTTTTGCTATAAACCCCTCAATTTCAAATCTGTTTGATGAACATGGAGAAAAATGTTGGGAAGGTGAGCATAATACCAGAGAAAAATGGATGTTAATGTTAATTTAATGTATAACAATTTTACTTATGAGGTTTTTGTATAGTAATTTGGGCTATGAATATTAGTATTGTTGTAACTGAAAAACTGCTGTATTTTGATTAGATTTTAAGAGATTAAACAACAAATTCTTCACTCCATATACACAACATATTCCCTTTTGACCGTAACAGGATTTTGAGTGTAACATCAACTGCTTGTTTCTAAATGATAAAATTATTTTGATTTTTACTGAAAATCTTAATTTATTCTTTTCTTGATCCTTCCAGAGGAACACTTTGGTTATTCTCAGACAAACCAGGAATTATATCCTTTTCATACTAAAAAAAAAAAAATCTTCTGAATTGTGCTGAGTAGTTTTCACTTCTCCCTACCTTTACTCCATTCCCACTTGTTCCTGTCTTCACCTAACAGCTTTCTGACATTCACAATAATAATTTAAATATTTTAGGACTTAGTTTTGGACCTGGAAGACCCAGTACCATTTTCCTGATAAACACCATCAGGCAGCTCTCCCACAAAAAAGTGATAAAATTTCCACCTGTTAGTTAGAAACAGCTGCAACTGCATCTTGTCCTGAGAAATTAGCAGAGGCAGCATTTCATGTTAATACCTCATTTTGAGCCATTTAATTTGGAGCTTTAGGTGCCATGAATTCATCATCAGTTTTTTGTATCACAATTATTTTGTACTGTCTCTCATCCATTTATTGTTGCCAACAGTCACTGCTCACTTAATGATGACAGACATGCCAGCACTTTTAACACCTGAAAATAGAGCTAAATGCTATCAAAATCCATATACAAATTCCAAAGAAGCAGATGCTAACAATATGCTAACATGGATAACAGGGAGGAAAGCACAGTTTCTCCTGGCTTTTCTGAGGACGATCAGCTTATAACAGGAGTGAGCTAATGTGAGACCTTACCTACAGGATAGTGAAGCGATTTGGATGGGGAGTTAGATGAAAGCTAGATTATGAAACCTTTCATTTTGGAAAAATGTATTAGTCCATATAGCTTGTTGGCATTAATTGAGGCAAAGAAACTGGTTTTGGGCATTTGGGTTTTATTGAGTGGTTGGGGTAGTTTGTTTGGTTGGGGGATTTTTTCTGATGCAAAAATGAAGTTAGAAAGCAATAGAAAACCTGAAACGCAGATTCAGTTAACTTATATTTCAAGTTTGAGCCTTCACACACACTTGTCAATCAAAAACACTAGAGAGAAGGCAATTAGGTGAGGTGCTAATTCTGAACCTGAGCTTAAATGTTTTATCACTTTTTAAAAAGAAGTCTAATACATCAGACAATGTTAAATATTTCTATACATCTGAGTAAGTATAGGTAAACTAAGGTGCTTGTAACACTCTAGGAGGAATCACAGCTGTGTCTTTCAACCTCAATTAATACACTGCCAAAGAAAAAATTCTCTTCAGCAATCAAAAGTTTTTTGGAATAGAACAAACGAAACTTCAAAAGGTGACCATGGCAGTGTGTAATATTAAAAAAAAAAAAAAAAAGAAAAGAAAAGAAATTAGTTGATAAAAGTTAACAATGTCCTCAGCCGTCTTCCAGACAGCAAATCAGGATCAGAGTATTTTCATCTGCTATGTATGGAGGGTGAATCATTTTATAACTTGGACTTTCACATGACTATAATACAATGAGACAAAATTTGGCACAACATTCCCTCCTTGTCTCTCAGGATTTTACAATTTAATGGTTTAACTGCGGAATCTGTTATTTTTGTGATGTTCTATTCTCAAGGAGCCAGTAACCTAGAAAATACCTCATGACATCACTGCTGATCTTACCTCCATCTCTTTAAAAGGACACTCAGGGATTTTTTTTTTTTTTTAATTTTGAAATATTGTATCTGTCTTTAACTTGGATAGCTTTTCTAGATTTTAGTAAGGTTTTTGATACTGTCCCTCACAGCATCCATCTGAGAAGTAGTTCAACTGTGGGATTACCAAGTTCATGGTGTGCTGGGTAGAGTTGAAGGGCAGAGTTCAAAGGGCTTTGGTGAACACAACTACATCTGTTTAGTGATGGATCACTAATGACATTCCTCAGGGTTCAATGCTAGGGCCATTTCTATTCAACATAGTCATCAATGAGCTGGATGCAAGAGTTGATTGCAGCATTAACAAGTATGATGATGATACCAAAGTGGCAGGTGCTGTCACTCTTGAGGGACAAGAGATCTTGCAGAGCGATCTAGATAGAATGGAACACTAGGATGAAATTTATTAAGACCAAAGGCTGGATTCTGCACCTAGGAGGTCGATGCCTCAAGTGTCTCAGTGTTTAAGGCATTTGGGCAACACCCTTAACAACATCTTTCACCTTGATCAGCCCTGAATTGGTCAGGCACGTGGACTAGATCATCACTGTATGTCCCTTTCAACTATAATATTTCATTCTAAAGTAGTCTGTTAAATATTTAGATTCCTTTTATACACAGCACCTATCTAGATAGTTAATTACTCTCTTTGTAGACTATTATTTACTCTGTCTTAGAATTATAGAATGGTTTGGGTTGAAAGAGACCTTTAAAATCATTTAGTTCCAATCCCCCTGTCATGGGCAGGGACACCTTCCACTAGATAAGTTGCTGAAATTCTCATTCACTTGGCAACTTAAATATATTATCTTGAATTTCATTCATTTTGATTAGTACAGTACAACAGTTTTAAGCATATATCTTCCATTTATGAAGATAGTTTTAAATTCTAATCCTTTCCCTTGTGTTTTTTCTCCCCACTCGACTGTTATCATCTGCAACGTTAATAATCATATTCCCTATTTCATCATTTAGGTACTAAATGAAACTGTGTCTTCCTTGTACATTTTGTGCGCTTTTACAAATGCGAAGCTTTGCATAACCCTAGCAAAATAATTCTTTGATTGGGAACTACTTAAAAACACTCTCTAAATATGGATTTTTACATAGTTGTGTACATATTTTACATTATTTTAATTTAGATTATGGAAAAATTTATTGGAGCTTCTGATCTGAAGGTTTAACCTTTCAAAACTATACTGGACCAAAGTTCAATGCATTGTTTAATCAATATTTCCAATTTAAGGCATTAGGATTCTTGAGTCTCTCCGTGAATAATCTAAATACTCTTGCCAGTTACCCCTACTTTATACATTACCTAATACCTCTATTGGAATGAAACAGAATTAAAAAAAAAAAAAAAGAATAATTTCCATGCATAAAACTGTTGACTATTCTAATGCAAAGTGCTTTATTACTTGTTTTCACAGTTGTATTTCTGATAATCTTCTGAAATTTATCATGTTTACTGGAATTGCATTTTTAGAACATGGACCTTAAACTCAGAACTGCTTTTTTTTGTGGACTAAGGGTAGGCAAACCTCATGTTTCAATCAAAGCTGATCTTTCAGAAAATGACTGCTGAGCTGTAGAATTGGTCTCCTGGAATTAATCAGAGCCTTTCTGTTTACCTGAGTGACCATTTAAGTAGCTCAAATGAGTTGGCAATATTATATATAATGTCGATATATCATGTGTATATATTCTATTATTTCTTGCTAAAGAAAGCCTAGGAGGATCTAGATGAAGTCAATGAGAGAACTTACTAATTCGCATCACCCCTTCATTTTCAATGCTTCTCCATTCTCCCCCAAACTGAGCTGCACAGCAGGGAAGGGGAATGGGGCTTTCATGGTTAGTCCATAAAACTTTCTCTCTGCCACTCCTTCCTCCTCACGCTCCTGGCTTGTTCCAGTATGGAACGTCCACGGCCTTCCCTCCATGGACTGTAATGTCTGCTCTGGGAATCACAGAACATTCTGAGTTGGAAGGGACCCCAAGGATCATGAAGTCCAGCTTTTAAGTGAATGACCCATACAGGGATTGAGCACACACCCTTGATGTTATTAGCACCAGGCTCAAACCTAGTCTCAGGGTCAACCAACCAGCAGCTTCACTGGCAGATTCAGCTGTGTCCTGTGGTGGATCAATTGCAGAGCTGGAATAGACTGGAATCAGCACGGTGCAGGTCCTGACCTCTTGTTACAGAGATATAAATACATACCTTCTGTTTCACACCACAACTTTGCCATGTGCACCCTATACAGAGACTTTTGATAGGGTTTGATAGGGTTGTGTTCTGCACTGTCAAATCTAACTTTTACATTCATATTAAAAAATGGGTCTACTAGTGTTTAACATACTCTGTAACTTGCACGTTTGATGTACAAGAGACATGGAAGTGGAGAAGAAATTCAACTTTTCTCTCCTATGCTCAGGTGTGTATTTTGTCACTAGGCTGCAATACCAAAAAGCTGATGTCACTTCAGCTACTGCTTCCTCATCCTGCACCAGTTAGGAACTGTGAATCCTAAACATTTTCTCTTTCTTCGTCCAAAATCAACTGTCAGAAATCCAGTGAAGATTCTGAAATGCGCAGTGCAAAAAACTTAATATTTCCTGGTCTTAGGTTCAGTGACTCCCACTAAGCATTCAAGAACCCTATCTTGTCCTGAAGACAACTGACACCTTTAAACAGTCATTGGTGTAGAAGATACACGAAGACACTAATTTCTGTTTCATTAATTAAGATACATTACGTTTAAACTACATACTGTGATCACCTTTGTCTTAGCACACAAAATCTTGGCAATGGAAATAATCTTTCTCAAGAGGCATCACAGAGAACATAAATACTTTTTTCAATGGTGTGATTGTGTCACAGCACATATTCAAATATTAAATTTAATATAATATTACAGTAGCAGGCATATGAGAAAAGTTTTAAATTATTGATATATGTTTGTATTATAAAATTACAATTATATTGAAATTACTGGTTGGTGAATAAGCACTATTTAATAAGTAGTTCAACAATCTTCATTAATAGTTGTTGAAGTATTCTGTAAATGTCACAAACAATAGCCTTCCTTATTGAAATTATTTTTGTGTTGATGAAATTTCAAAATCATGTTTCTGTTTCCATATATTGCAGACAATATATTCTGTATTAATTAAAGGTTTTCTTTGTACCGTTATCTTCAGAATATTGTCATAATTACTTTTATTGTGAATCTCTGGCTGCCTTACAGTCTTTTGTCCTATTTAAGATTTTTTCTAAATAGGACTCTTCCATTCTTCCTGTTATGCAAATAAACATTATTCAAGTTTAGACTTACAGTACACAGCATAAATAACTGGGGTTTATGGAGCTGGAGTTAAAAGTATTTTTGAATATTTTGGTGTTTGCTTATGATTATAAAATCTGAAGTCCCTTTTAATGGCTTCAGTCCTCAAGTTTTCTTGCACTTATATGGAACATTTAAGGTTTTTTCATCCCAGCAGAAGTAAAGTACTCACCCTTAATTATCTTGAGGGAAAAAAATATAAGCCTTTCTTCTGAAGTTTTATGTTACCACATACCCCTTAAGATATGATCAGACATAAGCCTTTGAATTTTTTCCGTATTCTCCAAGTCCCAGGTCTCAAAGGATTGTAAGTTTTCAACTCCATTTAATTTCCTAATTACTATTTAGATAATTAAATTGCCCTTACTGTTCATGAGTGGCTCGGAGTAGGAATTACATGGCATTTTAGAAATGCAGTCTCTACTTTCTTTTGAGAACCAAGGAGATTCTATTCTGTCTGTTCATGTTTTAATAAAGCAAAGTTCTATGATAGAAATGTTACTGATATTGTATGCAGCCCAGGAAACTAAGCTCAGTATGGTGAATACTAAAATATCATAATGTTCTTGTAAGTACAAAGTGCATCTGAGGGAGACTGTGATCATAACTTGTACTAACTGTTTTATGAAATTAATGGGTATTTGTTAACTTTCCTTACTACTGAAATCCCCTGTTTGTTCAGAACAATATATTGAATTGTATTTCAGTCTTACCTTGGTAATTTTTCATTGTTAACATCACGATTCAGGTCTGCCAGCGCAGAAAACTTATTAATTCCTAATTACTTTACATTTCAATTATTTTCTGTTTTGAGCAACCAGAAAATGCTAAATACCTCACCAAAAAAAAAAGAAAATCCAATCATCAAAGAAGATATTCCTCCTCTCAGGGCTCTTAAGAGACATAAAGTAAAAGATCAACTCCAGGTTCTACCACCCCCACTTATCTTCTCCATCCCACTGACAGAGTTGCCCCCAAGGTAGGTATATCTGGTACACTCACAAATGAACTCCAGCGTCACCTCAGTGTCCAGTCTGTCATGCAGAAGTTAAACAAAACTGTAGTAATTTTAATATAAAATAGAGGATGAAGGCTGTGGTGGTTCTACTTATTCACAAACAAATCAGACATCCTTGCCTCTGGGGAAACAGCACTGGTCAGGAGGGCATGGAGGAGTGCTAAGGGCAACAGCAGTTTTGGCCGCTCGATTTTAATCCACTGCTACATGTCTGTCAGTGGTCTCAGTTAGTCTAATCACATTCCTTGTGTGGTTTCAAGAGTCCCACAGCCTTAAGCAAAATGCATGCCTCTTTCTACATGGGTCCCATAAAAGTATTTATAGACCCCAAAGAATATAGAAATAATTTTGTCTTCTCTTATTTTAAGCAGATGAGTGTAAGAAGAGGTGTATGTTTACACATATAAACATTTTATGCCTTTTATTTTTTCATGTTCATTGCGGGTAGTATATATAAAAATATTTTTCTACGATTTCAGTAGTCTATAGTGTGAATGGAAAATATATATTAAGAAACTGTCTACAGTATTTTATGTAGAAAACCAGATGATATATACAATTTTGAACTCAACCTAACAAATAGGTTTTGCGTGAGAAGTTTGATTAATTATGTTTTCAAAGCATCAGCATTCCAGAATAAAATAAAGAACTAGCTTGTGTTTTCCTTTTCCTTTCCTACTAAAAGAATGATGTGATTTGGTTGCACCAGCTATTAAGCAGTTGAAAATAGCCAACAATGTTGTATCGAATGTAAAAGGAAGGGGTTCATTAGCAAGTGGTGCAGGGCATCTGTAAGGGAGGAGACATGAGCCACCTTGTACCATTCCTGCATGCCAGAGCAGGGCCCTCCTGAGCGACTGCAGCCCTTAGGTGCCCTACACCATAATAGTGCCTCCCCTGAGTGACTGAAATTCATGGGTGACCTGTATTGGAGCAGAGGAGCAGATGGAAGAAAGGAGCAGCAGAGGAAACCAGGTAAGAAGTGAGGATCAGCAAAAGGAAATCTCTATGCTATGGCCTCAGCCTCCTTCACCATCTGTTGGCACCTCATCAAGGTGGGACTGAGAATGTGTGACAAATGCATGGTGAATTTAGATTAGGAAGGAGACAGGCGAGGTGTTTGATTGTTTCTTTCACTTTTCTTGTGACTAGTTTATTATATGAAAGCAAAAGTCAATAACGTAAAGAAGTAAGAGCAACTCAGAAAAAAAAAATAATACTTACAGGTCCATATTTCTAGAAGCATTCTTTTATCCTCGTTAGGATCAGAAGAAAAACTCTCATGCCTTTCAGCAGGATTGAGTTTTTTGTAATCACAAACCGATAAAAAACCCATGTTGACTAGATTTACAATTTTTCTTTGTAGGCTTCTTTCCCATTCTTTGTTTTTAACTGGTGAAACCAGTATCTGCAGAAGTAAAAAAGAGATTAGTCAAAGCAGGAAAATGATATTAGCAACTACAAAGTTTTATCAGAGATATAAATATTAAAAATGTATATCCTTGTCTAAAGAAATAGTCATGAGTAATCTGATGAATTTTTTAAATTTATACTGAATGAAAAATCCAGCTTAAAACATAGGTAAGCAACAATTCCCCATTGTCAGTATTACAATAAAAACTTCCTAGACTTAATTAAAGTGAACAAATATTACACAAAATTCATTAACTTCCTCATCTGGTGAAAGAATTTGGAGGTACAGATTTGTGATATTTAAAATGCTAAAAATTTAGAAGCCTTGGAAATGTTACTTGAAGTGTAAGTTGAAATACATGAAGTTCACTGTTGAAATATGGTTATATGAAGTGTGTGGTTAAAATAATATGTTAAGTGGTAATGACGAACCATGTTGATTTTGCATATACAGAAGTCATTCTGTAGCAGATAGAAAAGGGCTAATGCTGAGGTTGAAGGTGGAACACAATATTAGATCAGCTCTCTTATCAAAAAGTAAAATTGTTTGGTGCAATCCACTAGTCTGTGGCTTGCAAACAGTGAATTTTTGACACTGATATCCCAGAGCACTAATTCAACATTGATAACCGTGTCAAGTCAAAGTTGTTTAATAACAACTGTAATAAAGTGTGATGTGTTAACAGGAAGGTTTGATGCTGAATCAGCTATTATTGGTATGCTGTACTCCTACTAACACTATCTTGCATTTTCGGTCTTCTTGCAGTTGGTGTAAAACTTCTTTAACTTCCAGATGCTGTAATGCAATAGCTTTGTGACTACAACAGACTGGGATCAAATTCATATCAGTGTAGATACTGTTTAGTTTTAAATTCAATATTAACAATCCTAAAACCATATCTGAGGAGGTTCACCAAGGTCTATAGTTGAGAAGAGATTATGACAGTTGTTACTGACAATTTTTTTTAACAGGTAAAAGCAGTGCATGTCATTGCTCATTTCCCAGTTTTTGCTCTTTAAATACTGATCTTAAAGTCTTCTTGATACTAGAAATCAACATTTAATTACTTTGTTTTTTGGAGAGCTGCTATAGTTTGAAACAAACCTGCAAAAACTCTTTCTTCAAAGTCTTGAGAATATATTTATTATACATTGTGTTTGATACATTACATTATATATATCTTAGGTTGCATTATGCTATGTTACATTATATTATTATTAGTTTTATTTTATTTTTTATTATAAATTATTTCACTTAAGGTGTCAGTATGTCAATATTGTATTTTGCTTATGGAA
The DNA here is from genome assembly GCA_035047865.1 of Dendrocincla tyrannina. NCBI lineage: Eukaryota > Metazoa > Chordata > Aves > Passeriformes > Dendrocolaptidae > Dendrocincla > Dendrocincla tyrannina. The sequence continues at coordinate 53,048,473 of JAWWMP010000132.1, read as the reverse complement.
AAAAATATAAAAGAATATCAATGACCAAGAAAAAGAAACACTGGTATAAAATACAAAGTAACTATGACACAATTTCCACATGTGTATGTAAGTTTATTTTAATTAGTTATCAGAACTAATGGTGTTATAATGAGACCATTGTGTTTTCTTTCATTTGAAATGTATTATTTAATGAATGATACTACATTGTCTATTTTAAATGTAGGGGAAAAATTGTTCCAATAAAAAAGCACATTATTTATTTTCAGATGTGTGAATGTATGTATTCACATATGCGTGTTTGTATGTGCATATATACATATACTTGTACTTTGGTTAGAGTATGGTGCTAATAACACCAGAGGTGTGAGTTTGATCCCCATATGGGCTATTCACTTAAGATCTGAACTCGATGATGCTTGTGGGTCCCTTCCAACTCAGAATATTCTGTGATTGTGTGATTCTGTGATTTTTCATGTTTTTTATTTTTGCTCATATTACTTAAAATCCCTATTACTGTGCCTAAAAAAGAGCACATGGAAAGCTGGAGCAACATGAGGTAATAGTACATCTACATTAAATATCAGAGTTAAATACCCGTTTTATATAACATTTTGAAAATAACTTTCATAAATTAAAAAGTCAACATACAGCATCACACTTTGTTTGAGGTGGCATTTTCAATAACTTATGGTAGCTGTCAAAAATATCACAAACAGAAGTGAAAGCGCTCTGCACTAGTCCTCTGTGATCTGCCTAAAGTATAGGAAGCCAACATCAAACACAGAAAATAAATTGAATTTTGTATTGTTGTCAGGATGTTTCAGTAATGTCCTCAGATTGCACTAGAAACTTTTATCTTTTGGAAATCATATTTTGATTGATTTTCAGATCTGATCTGGTCCAAAGGACTCTGAAATCTATGGAACTTTCCTATTTAATTTAATGAATTTGAAACAGAGCCACATTTGACAACACTATATAAGAATATTAAAATTAATTTTAAAACAGTAAGTAGAATTTTAAAAAGTCATACAAACTAAGAAATATTGCCATCTTTTCAACAGTAATGCTGAGTAACCAACAAACTTCCTCATAGTATAAATAGCAATATAGTATTATGGAAGTACAAGGGAATGTTTCATTTGTAATTCAAATGCAGTGTATCATGACAGATGACACACTAAGTTTAAAGAGTGCCAGCTATATACATATCTATACTTATATGTACTACTTTCCTTGTGGTCAGTGCAGATGTAGTTAGAGCAGTTATGACCAAAATGGTAAGACATAATTGGTGCGGTTATCCTACAAAAAATATGGTCAGTTTTGTCAACTTTTTATATACTGTGATAAAGTTCAGGTCTTATTTTTTTTCATACAGTTTAACTATGTTCTAGAAGTAAAAACTTTCAGTAAAATAAACACATATCAATATAATAACATGATTTAATAGGTCGTTTCTTGGGTGAGAAAAATCTGTAGTTAACTGATATAGTGGTATTGTATTATTAAATATATGTTAAACCTCATTTCACTGAGTCATAGATTCCCCTATGTTATTTTAGAGGATACTACCATTGTAGCACAAACATGTAACTAAAAATACCCAAACAACTTGTATTGGATGCTGTTACTGGTATCCAGAGGTATTAAGATAAATCATAAAGTTCTAAATACAAAATTGTAAAAATAGCATTTTTAGATAATACCACATGTACTTTTACAGGAGGGTTTATTAAATTTCTGTTTAATTTTCATTCTGCTTAAATGGTTATTTAATTATATACAGAGATAAATGTATACATATACAATTTTATTACATATATACATATTTATATATTGCATATATATGCAAGACAACTCTGTTAAAAGGGTATAATGAACCAAAAGAGTATAACCCACCAAAAACCTTAACACTGAACTAACTTAACCAAAATAAAAATAATCCTAAGAAATAAAACAACAACAACAACAACAACAACAAAGGAAGGAAAAATAAAGGACTCTGGTTAGTTATCTGAGTTGGTAATTCACAAGAAACAAGAACATCATTGAAAGATATTGCTACACAACAGAATATGTTGTTCTTTCTGGCCCTGGGGCAGATTTATAGCAAGTTTTACCACAACACACAAACTACAGGAAATATAAAAGTCTGATTTAAGGATGTAAAATGTTGCTACTAAACTGAAATGGCTTTAAAAATAATGACAAACTCTATGATCTGAATAGTAAGTTTCCATTTTTTTAACAAATGATTTTAGAAAGTGTGACCACAAGGTCATGATGTTGCCTGATCCTATAAAATATTTAAAATCCATTTCATTTGTCTGCTTTCATTTCTTTAATAATTAACTAGGAATCATTTTCTGTACTTCTGTGTCCCTCTTGTGTTAGTAAATCTTCTCTGTAATGATGCAGAATAAAGCTGAAATGGAAATATATGTTGTACAGAGCACAATTACTATTTTGGGTCCAGAAATTCTGTGGTTGCTTTAGAAAAGCCATGTTACCATGCATATAAGGAGCGCTCCTTTACTTAAATCTAGTGCTGCAGTCACAGCTTAGAGATACTGACATCATTTACCTTTTTGAATACTGTGCATCTGAGTCTAAATGGTTTCTCTTCAAGAGATCCACAAAAAAACATAAAGGGAAGGAGCAATAAAATAATCTAAGGAAAAATTTGATTATCTTTGGTCATGAAATTTCACAAGGGTAGATGACAAGTCCTGCATTTGCAAAGAAAGAGCTCCCATGGAGTAATAGAAGAACTCCCATGGAGTAATAGAGGCTGGGACTTAACTAGCAGGGAAGCAGCTCTGCTGAGAAAGACCTGGTGGTGCTGGCAGACAGCAAGCTGTGCATAAGCCAGCAGTGTGCTTATGCAGCACAGAAGATCAAGAGGTTCCTGAGCTGTTCTAACAGGAGGATGACTAAGAAGTCAAAGGGGAGTGATTATACTTTTCAGCACTTGTGAGACTTCACTATGTGAAGTCCACTGTAAAATTTTGGGCCCTCAGTCAATCAAAGGCATTGGTAGATTGGAGGTAGTTCATCAGGCAGCAGTGTGGTCAGGAGCTGGAGCACTTTCCCTGTGAAGAGGGGTTGAAAGAGACAGGATGGTTCAGATTGGAGAAGAGATGGCTCTAATCTCCAAAATGATGATGAGGTTGTCAAGACAATGGTGCTGTTCACAGTGGTCTGTGGTGGTAGGACAAGGTACAATAGACATAAACTGAAATGAGGGAAACTTTTTCTGCCAGTGCACAGTCAAACAGTGAAACAGGCCGTGCAAAGATGTTGCTAAGTCTCCATCTTCGGTGTTTTTAAGAACCAACTGGATCAAAATGTGAATAACCTGATCTGACCTGAGATGTGACTCAGTCATGCATAAGAAGTTCAATGTGCAACCTGATGTCCCTGAACTATCCTATGCTCCTTAGAGTGCTCGTATTATCGCATAGGGAAATAAAATTAAAACCTGTGATAATAATAATAAGAGTAAGGCAATGGTTATAGATTTTTTTCATTAAAATCTTTATTTGAACTCTTGGAATGAAAGGAGTCTTGACAACTGCATTCAAAACTTAGATAATAAAAATCTTCACTGAGGTGTTGCATAGCCTGGGAAGACTCAAAATTTCTAGAGTCTTCTTTAAATTCTACACCTCTGTAACTAAATTGTGGTAGAGCAAAAACTTCAGTATACTCCTTAACAGCCAACATTGAATGCTTGGGATGCAGAATACATACATAAACTAGACTGAAACTGTATTTCTACACTCACTGTTGAGAATAATTAAGCTTACAAAGAAAAATTTTACTACAAAATATCAGTTTGAAATAAGAAAATTGTATGACAGAAATGCTGGTTGAAAAAAATCCACTAAATCATAAAATAGCACCTTTTTAACTTATAAGATGCAGACAAAACTCATTGTAGGGTCTTCAACAAAAGTTCAGATTGAATATATGTGTCTTCAGGAAGAAATTAATGAAGGCTTACTCTTTTAAATGGCTCAGATTTACAAAATCCAAATAGACTGAAATAGGAAAGAAGGTATTAGTAAGTAAAATGTTTCATGGCATAGATAGACTAACATCTTATAGGCCACCAACTTATGGGTGTAAAAAGGAGAAAAATATGTCTAACTTTTGCACTTTCTTTTTCTGACAGCAGAATAGTTACACTTGAAGAAATTCTGTTTCATGATCAAGAAGAATTTGTGTAAATTTATTTCTTTTATTTAAACGATCAGACAAAACAGTTTTAAAACAGATAAAACTTTTAAAACAGATTTGTCTTTTTCCGTAAGGTGAATAAGACACACAAAAACTTGTAATACATTATTTCTACGTTACAGGACACAAGCACTGCCTCAGTAATCTTAGGATTACCAAGGAAAGTTTAATACATGCAATTATTATACATGTTATCAGATAAGAGTACTAATTAAGAGAATAAAAAGATACATAATCTAGTAATGTTGGTAAGAATTAAGACAGAACCATCTACTTTCACTTTAAGAACCCAGACCTTGCAAATGAAATAACATATTTTTCCCTCTTGAACGTATTCCCTATAGAAAGTATAAACAACAAAAAAATCAATAACATATCCAAATTAAAATCAGTATTGTTACTTGTTGATGTCTTACAAAAATATTTGATACATGTATAAGTAATAAATGACTGTTATCAGTAATTGTTAGCAGTAGTTATGTGTAAAAATGTCCTCAGATATTGTTTTTTTCCTGTGAGGAGATATATTTTTTACTGAGGTTAGCCTATTGCCATGTTCTATTTCCATCAAAAATAGGGCAGATGCACTATTTCCATTCAAATAATCTGGCAGTTAAAACTAAGCTAAAACTTCATTTGAATTTAACTGATACATGGGGGGAGGGGGAAGGGAAGATATCAAAGTGAAAAAGAAAAAAAAACACACACAGCCCCCTCCCTCAGCTTCCTTTTACAAATTTACTTTACTTCAATTGTTCCAGGGAAAACGCACCAGTGTTACAGTTCATTCCATTTTCCTTCCCACGTTTTCTTTACAATTTGACAAAAATTTGAAAACAATAACTAGGTGCACAAGTAGTCTCACTGACTTGTGAATATTCCCATAAATTCACAACTTGTACTGAAAGTTTTCCTAAGCGTTTGCAGCAAGGACACTTATGTCCATACAAAAGTAAAACAGATACACTTTTCCTTTATCATATCTGTGATTTCTTTGATTTATTGTCTACAAATAGTTGCTTTTACCGAGATTTCACTGAAGGAATTCACTCTAAAGTTTCTTTATAGCTTTATTTCATAAATATAATGACAAGCTAATTTACAAAGTTAAATACAAGTCACTGAATATTAGGAATTTTATTATGAAGTTTTTATAATAATTTATTTCTTTACATCAATAAATACAAATCTTTTGCAAACTGGAATACAGATGAGGGTAAATTTATAGATATCTAGCCCAATTTTTCTTCTCTGACAAACAAGAACTATTTTGAATAATTTTAAACCTAGAAACTAACCCTCACGTATTGACTAAAAGTATCTGGAAATTTTACGTTTTACTTTTCTCCCAGCTAAAAACGCTGCACACACACACACACACACACATAGACCAAGCTAACAGATGAACATCCATTATGTTTTTTGCCTAGAGCAGTGGTTTCCACCCTTCGGGCTATGCTGAGCCAAATCAGCTCTTCCTTGGGTTTGGAAAAGCCTGGCAGCAATTATGGAACTCTCCTGTGAATACTTATACGCAGGAATGAGATTTTTTTATGATTTATATGCAATCAAATTTGAAATCTATTCTATATTTTCCAAGTGGAAGCTGACTTATTCTTCTAGATATGCAACACTTGAATTTATGTATAATTTTTCTACAGGTTGCTGTTAGCATTAAAAAAGATTGGTATAATTATATTTACATTTATAAGCCTTAGATGTGGTATAAATGAATGACATCCTGTAATCTGTGTGAGGTTGTTATTGTGATTTTAACTATACTCTCTACTTATTCTTTCTTCTACTTTTTTTTCTTTTCTTGTTTGTGTGTTCCTGAGATATTTTCCTCCCAATTGCTGAGAACACTTTCAGTTTCCATTAAACCAAAAGAAGATAGATGTGCTTATTACCTCTGACCACAGTGTTTGTCATCCTTGCTTAAAGGAAGTCAGCAGAATTAGGAAAAGTCAAGTGGTACTTTTCAATTTTAAAAATTCGAATGAGTTTTGAGTTTCATGTTCTTTTCTTGGACTTTCTTTTTGTGTGCTCATTATTACAAATCAAAAGAAAAAAAATATTCCCCTTTTTGACTGTTGTTTCTTGAACTAAATTATTTAACACATTACTAGTCCTCAAGAGTGATCTGAGGTGAGACGTCTGGTCTGTAGTTACCCATTTCTTCCTTTTTATAACTTTTTAAAAATAGGCGTTGTATTTCCCCTTTTCCAGTCAGGGGAAACTTCACTAGACTGCCACAAGTTCTCAAATATGGTGGATAGAGTCTTAACCACTTCCTCTGGCAGTTCCCTTAAGACCTGCATTTGCATCTCCTCAGGTCTCATTATCTTGTGTACCTTCAGATTGAGATAGTCTCAAACCTGATCTTCTCCCTGCCTTTACCTTCTGCAGCTCAGGCACTGTGGCTGAAACACTTGCTGGTAAAGACCAAGGCAAAATAGTCATTGAGTACCCCAACCTTCTCCACACTCTGAGTAACCAGATCTCCCATTTGCTTCTGGAGATGGCCCACTTTTTCACTAGTCTTCCATTTGTCACTGATCCTCCTATGGAAGCTTTTCTTGTGGCTCTTGATGTCCCTAGCCCAATTCAATTCTATCAGGGCTTTAGAATTCCTAACCCGATCCCTGACACCTTGGACAATTTCTCTGTATTCTTCCCAGTCTACCTGTCCTTGCTTCTACCAGAAGGTAGGCCTTCTTTTTATGCCTGAGTTTGTCCAGAAGCTCATTAATATGTATGTAGGCCTCCTGACATTTCTGCCTGAGTTCTTTGTGGGGATGCATCACTCCTGAGCTTTGAGGAGGTGATCCCTGAATATTAATCAGATTTCTTGGGCCCCTATCCTGTGGTACTATACCAAGTAGGTCCTTGAAGAGTCCAAAATCTGCTGCCCTGAAGTGTAGGGTAGTGAGCCTGCTATGTGAATTAAGTTCCACAAGGCTCCCACCTGTTTTACAACATTCTTTAGAGTCTTATTTTAAATCTAATAAATATGCTTATTCAAAAAACTGATAAAAATACACAGTAAAAAACCAGTACATCACAATGTATACAAAACATTTTTCCCCTATGATGACCTTTTTTTCCTTGCCCACATCCTCTCTCCATGAAACACTGATTATGAGCTCCAGTATGGTTCAGTAGGGATTTATCAGTTTAATGAACATTTTCTCAGGACCAAAATAAAGTTCTGACATGTGTTCAAGAGATTTCTGAAAACAAGCAACCCAGGAGTTGTGTCACAAGCTCAAGCTTGTATTTATATTGGTTTTGATTGGAACAGAGTTACTTCTCTGCATAGTAGTTTTTATAATATGCTTTAAGTTTGTGATGAAAATAATGTTGACAACAAACCCATGTTTTATGTATTGCTGAAGAGTGTTTACAGAGGCCTTTCCTACTTCTCACACTGTCCCTTCAACAGGTAAGCTGATGCATCTTGTGCTTTACCTATCAAACTGTATTTATCTCAATCCACAGGTTTTCTCCATTTTACCCTTCTCTCCCACAGCACTGTGGTGGAACAAGTGGCTGTGTGGGGCTGAACTGCTTGCTGGGGTTAAACCACAAGTGTCATGCAGAGAACTGAGCTTTGGTTCAAATCATCAAGGATCATCCCTGATGATGAAGCTGTGCCTTCCTTTTGGAGAAACAGCACATGCATATTTCTTTCTTTGTCCCTGAAGGTAATTTGTCAGGAAGATTTTGAGATCTGTGTGCAATTGTAAGACTTTGATCTCATCGCAATTACAGAGATATTGTGGGATATCTCACATGAACTGACATGTCGCCATGACTGTAGCCATTACACATTTATGAATGTTGCCATGAATAGCTACGCATGGAAAGGTGAGGTGGTGGTATTGCCCTTTAGGTAAGAGAGCACCTAGAATGTATGGAGCTCTGTCTCAGGGAAGATGAGATAGTTGAGAGTTTCTGGGTTAAGATTAAAGGGTAGACTGGCAAAGGTCACATTGTTGTGGGTATTTGCTACAAGCCACCTGATCAGAAGGTGGAAGTAAATAAGGCTTTTTACAGACAGATAGAAGCAACCTCATGGTCACAGGCCCTAGTTCTCATGGGGGACATCAAACACACTGACAACTGCTGAAGGAACAATGCAGTAAAACACAAACTTGGGTCTGCCTGAGATGGAAATTACTGACTTTATTATCAATAAAAATCAGAGCAGGACAATGAGATGTGAAAAAAAAAAAATTTTGAAAAACACCTTCCCACCACCCCTCCCTCCTTCCTGGACTCCACCTCCTCTGCCTCAATGGTGCAGGGAGATGAGGAGTGGGAGTTTTGATCAGTTCATTATACATTGTTTTTCCCACTGGTCAGGGAGAGGAGGCCTTCCCCTGTTCCAGCATGGGGTCCATCCCACAGAAGGCAGTTCTCCACAAAATTGTCCAGTTTAACTCCTTGCTACAGGCTACAGATCTTCACAAAGTGGTCCAACGTGGGTCACTTTTCCATAGGGTGCAGTCCTTCAGGCAGAGCCTGCTCTAATGTGGGGCCTCCACACAAGTCCTACCAGCAAACCCTCTCCAGTGTGGGCTCCTCTCTCCATGAGTCTGTGGGTCCTTGCCAGGAACCTCCTCCAGCATGAGCTTCCCACAGTGTCATGACCTTCTTTCAGGCCCCCAGGTGCTCTAGCATAACTCTCCTCCATGTGCTGCAGGTGAATCTCTGCATCTCTGTGGTCCTCCATGGGCTGCAGGGATCAGCTGGCCCACTATGGTCTTCACCATGGGCTAAAGAAGAAACTCAGCCCCAGTGTTTGAAGCACCTCCCCCTCCTCCTCTTCACTGACTTTGGTATCTGCAGAGTTGTTCCTCTCACATATTCTAACTCCACTCTTCTCTGAGCGCAATTACATCTGCACAGTAAATTTTTTTTCCTTCTTCAATATGTTATCAAATATCTTCTCTGATTGCCTCAGTCCTGGCCCATGGTGTGTCCATCCTGGAGGCAGCTGTTGGTCACTCTTCATGGGAGAAGCCACTCCTGTAGCTCTTCCTGCTACCAAAACTGGCCAAGCCAAGACTTTTTGATACAGGTGTGCTTTTCTGTGTGCTTTTCTCCTTGATGTTGTGTGGTAAGATTTCCCCATATAGTGCCAAGTCCAAACATCGTATTGTATTTGGTTGGGCACTGGCACAAGTTCCCCAGGGAAGGGGATCATGGCCCTAAACCTGACAGAGCCCCAAAAAACCTGACATAGTCCCAAATCTGACAGAGCTCAAGAAATAATATGTGGACAATACTCGCAGGCACATGGTTGGATTGTTGAGGTGTCCTGCACAGGGTTAGGAGTGGGACTCAATGATCCTTTACAATTTAGTATATTCTGTGATTCTGTGATTTCTTTTACACCTGTTATAATTATTGATGCTTCATTCATACCAGACAGAAGGTAGAATCCTTATTAAAAGATATGTAATTTTTTCTTCCTTCCCATATGTTTGTTTTTTTTTTTTAAGATGACTGTTTCTTATAGAACTAAGCCAACCTGAACTGCATATTTAATGACCTAGGGCTAGTAGGAAAAGCAAGGGAAAACAACAAACACACAAACAAACAAAAGCAACTCATATACATAAAAAAATATGTCAGTATCTGAATTTCTTTTAAAAATCTGCACATGTTTGCTTACATATATTGCACAAAAGTTATAACAGTCAAGCAGAATGTTTGTTTGAAGAAGTATCAGTCCATATCTCTCAGAATAATACCTTAGCTAGGGAGTTACAGCCTGTGCAGGATACAGAGATATGTTACTTATATTTATGGTTCTGTATTTTGTAGAGAGGCAAGATATCACTTCGCGTTTAATGTCTAGTGACATATTACCTTCGTGGTCTGGTTTCCACATGAGGCAGCTCATTCAACAGATATAAACTAGACTTTCACCTCCCTGTAAGGCAATGCCTCCCAGCTCCTACCAAACTCAGAATACAAATAGGTAAGTGACACATAGTCAGGTAAATTTCTGCCCTGTGCAAGGTGACAGAATCAAACCCTGGTGACTTCTGAACTAAAACAAAAGGTCTTCTGTGAGGGCCAATACTCCATTTGGGCTGAATCTGTAATCCATCTGGAAGAGGCTGTAAGGAGTTTAATGCTGGAGACAGATAAAGTACCACAGAGCTGCTGGTCAGTTCTAGGAGAGTGTTTTCTAAGTCAAATTCCTCCATGGAGTAAGTAGGAACAGATGATCACCTGTGTTTTATTAGTGTGTTCATCAGTAACTCAAAATGGGTTCCTGTACTCAGATTCTGAGTGCAGTTACTTCTCTCCCTAAAGAGTATCACTGTGAAAATATTTAAAGTTGAAAGAAGTGATTATGTGTATGACATTTGTATGTTTTTCACTGACAAAATAATTTTGAAGACAAAAATTATATCTACATATGGCATATATAAATGATGATTCAAGGCAGGTTGTAGAGCCTTTCTGTTTAATAGCTAGGTTATATATATATTAAATTCAAAATTGCAGTAATCCTAAATCAACATTAATATACAAAATAGAAGTCTTTGGTTTCCCATATTATGGAGCTTACTGATGGTGCTTATTAATTCTTGGAAGTGCAGGGTGGAATTTTCATGTTGATAAGGCTTGTAGAGAGTATCTCAGACATACTAGCAGCCACTTAGCTGTTAGACAAATCTGGAATCTCTAGTAGAACTTCTGTTTGCTTTTTGTCTGTGGGATACTTTGGTTTATGGATTTCCCCAGGTGAATCTTTTTAGCACATTCTAAGGAATTTACAGATAGGAAGACTCCAGTTTGTTGTTGTGGTAGAAAGAGGACACATTTAAAACATTTTGTTTCAGTTTTTCTGCTGGACTTACTTTTACTAGTTCTTCAGTCAAATGTACTTTTCTGTCTTTAGGCCTACCCAGAATCATAACAAACTTTAGTTGTATGTATGTTCAAAGAAATGGCTGCAGTGATCCAGCCTCAGGATTGATTCTATATCTACAAATCCTGTGAAGACCCATACATCACCTTATATTTCTGTCTTAATAAAAAGAATGGGTTTTTTTCCTCTTTCACTCTATTTTCTAGATTTCAGTCTTTGAGGTTTTCTTTTTTTTTTTTCCCTTACTTGTATAGTGCTTTAAAATATAATTTTCTGTTCTCATTCATCCATTTTCAGTTTCATTCTGGTCCTTCAGGGTTTTATTTTTCTCTCTAACTTTGTCTTTTATTTTTTACACAACTTTGACAAGTACAGTATTAGAAGTTTCTTTTTAAGGAATCTTCCACTCTAGCAACCAATCAAGAAAAAAGAAAATCTATATTTTGCAGATCATTTACTGTGCCTACACTGTCTGCACCCAGAACAAATATAGAAGAAAACATTGCTACTGAGCAAATGGTGAACAGCATAAAATAATGAATCTTACCAAGTACCGACATTTGCTAATGTAATACCCTTCCTACTATATTGAACTGCTTACTCAGTTATTTAATAGGAATATAAGGAGACCTAAACAACAAAATTTGAATAGCAGGTATTTAGGAACATGAGAGACTAAAATAGGAGCACCAAATTCTATGTTGACTTTTTAAAATTGAAACCCTGTTGTTTCAGCTATATCTGACAGTCATAATAATGTGATGTGATTCCAGGAAGAAGTTTCATTTGGAATCTGATGCAGAGAGATATTCAGGGAGCAAGGAATACACGTCAGATATAAATGGTAGCTTCAGTAGACTAGAAAGCCTCACTACAAGAATAACAAACAAAAACAATTAGCATTTTAACAGCTAAATCAAAGAAGGAAAATTGCACACACACACAAAAATAGCTAAATAATGTCTTTTTTTTTTCTCAAAAGATATTTTAAAACAGCAGAGTGAATCCAAGAATAATGATATTTCTGACAACTGTGTAGCATTTTGTTTCCCTTAAAAGGGAAAAATTAATGTGTGGTCTCTGTAAAAGCCGTTGTTTTATGATGTTAGTTTAATAAAATATTTCTCTTTTTTCTTTTATTCCTTCTTGTGTCAGTGTTTTCTCTGATGCACTCCCTTTTCTAGTCTTCCCATGAAACAACAATAGCAAGAAGTGAGGCATTTATGCCATTTGGCTTCATTTACACCATTTGAGATTTGTGCACATGTAATATGTTTTTTCTAAGAGAATTTGTTTGTAAATTTGACTTCCTGAATCCTTAAAATTTCTGGGAAGTTCTGCTAAAAATGCCCCTAACCTAGGAACACTGCAGAAGCAGTGCCAAGCCCTTCCACTAAGGGGCAGGTCCTTCTGAATAATTATGGAGCCTCTCAGATGCACCCATCATCTCCAGAAAGAATTTCATGTTCCTTTGGTTTTCCTGAGGGACAGTGGCTGTGACAAATTGACTAAAAGTACAGAGTAAAGAAGTTCCCTTGAGATTTGAAATAGACATAGATGATCTCTGCATCAGGATACTAAGAGGGACTAAAGAAGACGCAGAGGCAGAAAGATTTATTTAAAATGCATTTCTAATCTATTTCTTTTTCTTTTTAAGGGACAAAACAAATTAGCTTTGTTTTCTGCCTTTCTTATACATTTGAGCTCTTCATTTTTCTCTTTGAGAAAAAAAAAGATCCATTTGGAACACAATTCTCTTTCCTCTCCACACCCCATTCATTTGGCTGCCAGAACACAAAAAATTCAATTCAGTCAGTCTCTTGGAGTACAGCCCAAAGAAAACAACCAAGGTCAAATTTTGGAAGGTAAATAACCAAAACGAAGCAAAAATATGTAGGAAGATTATGATCTTAATAGTATATACTAAAGAACTTTTCTTCTGTGAAGTTCAAAAGTTTCCCTTAAAATCATAGTGCTTAAATCCTGTCAAATTACTTATCCAGTGCTCATATAACACCCTTTATTTTCCTAAGATAATCTGTTTACTACTGAGTACTGAAAACTGCTCAATAAGTATATGCATGCTTTTTGTTGTTGTTTTTTGGTGTTTGTTTTGGGGTTTTTTTGTTTTTGCTTTGGGGTTTGTGTGTGTGTGTGCGTGTGTGTGTGTGTGTGTGTGTGTGAAACATTCTTAGGGTAAACCAATTTCAACCAAGTTAATAAGAAAAAAAGTGAAAGCATAATGGCACTGACAGACAAATGACAGACAACACTTCTCCATTCTTTTTTCTTTTAAAAAGAATCAATCAAATGAAAAAATGAAAGACTGGCATACTGTCTTGTAGCAAACAAATGATGCAATCTGAATGCCATAAAATTGCTGCTAACTAATTTGTTGTAAAGCACAGTGTTTAAACACTCTAGAAATTTACAAGAGAGGGAAAGAAGAAAGAAGCATGAGGGATGCAACAAAATATACATTTTGGGGTTTGGGTTTTTATTGTTTGTGTTCAATTGTATATAGCAAACTTAAATTGAGTTTATTTTATATCTAAAATAATATAAGGCACAAAATCACAAATAATGGCGACTGAAATTCATTTAAGATTTAAATTTTTAAACTGTTCTTTATATACTAAATTGACCATCTGGTTCTTTAAAGATAAATGTATTAACTGCATGAATTTACTTCAAGCTAGTGTGTAATCTAATTTCTCTAAGAAAGAGCCATGCAAATGTAGGACAAGGAAGACTTGTTTAAGCTTCTTTATTTTTAAGTGTGAAGAATGCCAGGGCAAGAAGGCTGGAAAATTTTGCTAGTTTATTAAACATACTTAATGCTCTCCTTGAGAAGATCATTTGTTAAACTCACCAAATTTCTTCTGTTTACTATACTGGAAATATATTTTCTTACATTACATTCTCTTCATCTGAGATATTTCTGCCTCTATTTAGCTGAACATTTGTTGAAAAAAACAGCTGAATTTTGGGGTTTTGATCATGGGTTGGTTTACATGACACAGAACCTGCTGGCAACAGATGGAGTACACTTGTCTCAAAGAGGCAAACGGATCTTAGCACACGAGCTAGCAGACCTAATTAAAAAAGCTTTAAACTAGAGTTGAAGTGGGAAAGGGATAAAACCAGGTTCACCTGAGACATGCCTAGAGTCTGTATTACGGTGGAGTTTGGTATGTTTTCCCAAGTAACAAATGATTGGAGAAGAGGAAATGGTGACAAGTTGTGCCAGGAAAGGTTTAGATTGGATAATAGGAAAAATTTCTTCTCAAAATGTTTTATCAAACATTGGAGCAGGCTGTACAGTAAAGTGGCTGAGTCACCATTCCTGGAGGTATTTAAAGGACCTATAGATGTGGCACTTAGGGACATCATTTAGATATGGATTTGGCAGTGGTGGGGTAGTGATTGGAGTCAGTGATCTTAAAAGTCTTTTCAAACCTATCCGATTTCATGTATCTGCTGTTTCTATCATGTTGTTTAGGTGTTATTTACCTTTCAATACTTCACCATATTGGAACATAATTTTTTTTTTTTTAATTTTTTGGGGGGAATAGTTTTTTCTGATAATGGGTGTGTCACAGGGGAATTTAAAGGTGTGTTTTTCATTTCTCCAACTACAAACAGACACAAAAATTCATTACAAAGAGTGACAAGTATAGAAAGATCTAAAATTTAGTTATTAGATAGGATGGGAAGAACCAGTGGATAGCAGTTTTCATTCTAAGGTTTTTATGCTACATTTTCTGTTCTGTGATTTCCATTTTACAACACTCACACTCTTCAGACTCACAATAGTGAATTCCTGCTCCTGTGCCACTGGGCCAATGTAGTTGGACCAGTTGACATATCTGGATCCTGACTGGTGGCCCAGACTCTACACACAACAATTCAGGTTGTTCAGTATTTGCTGATTTCTAAAAGTTTCGATCTGCTGTAGTTTCAAAATTTAATTAGATCTGCATCTAGACTATAAAAATTTAAGAGCAACAGCATAATATGTTATATTGTAGGTCAAGCTGCTACATTTTTATTTATGTTGTTATTGATTATCAGTCCACTGTGATGCAGTATTGTAGTGTCTTTTATTTTTTCTTTTATGTCATGTCACAATGTTGTCAATAAACTCCTATCTCTGCAGAAAGCACACACATAACTCTTCAATAAGATTTTTTTGTTTTACCACAGTCTTCTTTTGTTTTCCTTCATGAATTTCCTTTGGTCGTACTGGTTAAAGAAAATAGCAATGAAAGGATGCATACTTATCCCTCTACTAAGTGATGAGCCTATTCTTTGTTGTTGTTTTAGTCAGAGAGATAGAACAAGGACAAACAGACATTTCTTGCTTCAGGGTGCATGTTTCTCTCAGAAATGCAGCTCATCCGAGCACAAAAATCTTCAGCCATGTTAGTACAAAGGAAGGAAGCAAAAGTATATGTATAGTTAGATAACACTAAAATTGTGTATGAGAGTTGGACACAGCCTTACAGGACAGGCAGATTAAAAAATGCTGATCATCAGGGTAGATAAAATACTTAATGTATCCTTTTCCAGGATCAAATAAAAACCAAGAAAAGAATTGTATTTCACAAATGATTCTTTGTATTCAGTGGAGCTTTTCATTCAGACCACAGAGCTCTCAGAGCTCTCCAGAGGTGCTTTTCATCTTGCAGCCAAGATCTTTTCCAAAGCATTTTCTATGGTGCATGTCTAGAGGTTCCAACTGAAGGAAATGAAGTTGCACGCTTAGGAAAAAAGTCTAGAGAAAAATATGAAGACCACAGTGTAAACACAAGACAGTTCCCTAATTTAGGGGACTACCACTTTTCATACTCCATAATTTCATTCTACATCCAAAATTTGAAGTTCTGATAAAATGTTAGTGAAAAAAAATGGACGGACTATAATTAAATTTATATTTTAATATGTTTTAAATAAATGTATCAATTGAATTATAAGACAAATTTTGAACTGTATAAAATGAATACACAGTTATACAGTAATACTTGTACAATAATACATTGTTATGACATTAATGTAGAACAAGTAATCACATGTTCTCAGTTTCTCACAATTCAAGAGAAATAGGGAGAATATTTACAGGGTTTATGTATTTCTAAAAGGTTTGCCTCTATTGTTCTAAACTATTGGTCTAGAATTCTGAAGCAGCAAGATCTAATTATATTTAATTTTATATTTTCTTTTAACATTTTCTTGTCTCTTCTATTTATTTTAAGCAGAGAAAGTACATACTTTCTCTTTACTTTGTAAAGTACATACTTTACCTACTTGGGTAATCTAAAAGAATGGTTAGAATTTGGTCAAAATGACACAGTGCCTAATGCCTGTAAAATAAAGGTGTAAAGGTGGAAAATTTTTTAAAAAAAACAACCAGAAACCACAGCAAATGAATACTGAGATATTCTGGCTACATTAACAAAAAGATCATATTTAGGAATTTTATTTGAATAATCAGTCAAATTTTATTTTTAATGTGTCATTATTTTGATCAATAGACAGATAAAAAGCCTCACAAACCTAGAATAGTGATGAGGAAAAAATTCTCACAATTTAATATCATATAAACATTTGGTTCTATATACCTTTTTACACTTATTCATGCACAATATCTTTAATAACTGAGTCAAATTCTTGATTTTGATTTGCTGATTTGACATCAGCACTATTACATAGGTTAGATATTTGGTAAATGACCCAGATTCTCCCAGTTACAAAACCCCTAATGCAAAGCATCTTGTCAACCTATTTTTCCTTTGAGATTTTTTACCTGTAACTGAAGTTCCTCTGAGTTCACAGCATTATGCCAGTACAACAAATACTTCCACAAATATATCCCATCTTTTTTAATCCTATTCCTTCAGTGTTTCTACCTCGCTCATGGGTTTTATTAAACTATTAAAATTCTGTGGCAGGTTGACCCTAGCCGGATGCTACTCTATCATTCCCCTTCTGCAACTGACCATGTGAGAAGAAAAGGTTCATGAGATGAGCATCAGGAGAGATCAGTCACCAAATACCATAATGGGCAAAACAGATTTGAATTAGGGAAACTAACTGAATATATTTCCAACAGAATCAGAGCAGTGCAATGAGATGCAAGAAAAAAATCTTAAAAGCAACTTACCCTATCCCTCCCTTCTCCCCAAGTTCAACCTCATCCCCACCAGCAGCACAGGGAGACAAGAAATAGGGGTTACGATCAATTCATCACACGTTGTTCCTACTGCTGCTCAGGGAGAGGAGTCCTTCCCCTTCTCCAACATGAAATCCCTCCCACGGGACACAGTTCTCCAGAAACTTCTCCAATGTGAGTCCTTCCCAATGGATACAGTTCTTTACAAAGTGGTTCAGCGTGGGTCCCTTTCCACAGAGTGCAGTCCATTTCTTACTCATAGTGAGACAGTATGTAAAAATGGCAGTGTGGCTTCCTTTTGAAAGAGGAGACTTCTAATTTGTAAAAGAAACAGTCTTCTGGCTTATGGTAGAAGAGGCAGACAAATACAGCTACACTGGACTTCTGACACTACTTTTTCTGATTCATTCTTTACATTTCAGTTCTCTTGCATCCAGCTTAAAACATTAAAAAAAAAACAACAAAAAACTCCCAAAAAAACAAAAAACCCAAGAGAATTATAGGGTACTTCTTACAGTGACATTTTGTGTAGTCATTATATTTCTGCTATAGTTGTATCTGTATCTATGGCTTATGTAGGGTATTATACATTATAGGGTAAAGACATAGTGTTCCAATTATATATACCTAATTTGTGCTTTGTTCAGTCAAAAGCATTATACTTGTTACTTTCAGATCTGGGGATGTTAAGACAGCAAACCTAGGAACAGATTTCTACTCCAAAGCTGAGGCAGGAGCTGGGGAGGGGGGGCTGGCGGGGTGGCAGGGCGAGGGGTGTGTAGGAACAGCAAATCACATTGCCATTTTTCAGAATCAAGGGCCTAGTGTGAGTACAGTCAGGAATTTAGGTGTCAAATGCTTGTACTCATTAAACTGAGCTAAGTAAACGCTGATTAATGCCTAGAAATGGTGAACCACAAAACAAAATCTAAACATCGCTGCTTTCTTCATCCATTTAAATATTTGACTTGCATATAGTTCTGATTTCATAGGAATCTCTTTGCTACACTACTAACTCATAACTTTCATAAATCTTTATCAACAAATTAGAACTTCAACATACTTCTAGATAACAATGCAACTTGTGACATACTGGTCTTAAACTCACAAAAGGACAAGTTTTCTTCATACACTAGAAAATAAAAAAAACATAAAGAAAATTTTTATAACCTATACAATTATTTTTAATTTTTTTCCAGTATACTGACTATAGAATTAAGTTTTTAATTGCTTTTTTTTTCTTTTTTTCCCTTTTTTTCCCCCTTTTTTTTTTTTGGAAGTAGATATTTTCCCCCCTTCACACTTCATCCTTTGTTTCTACAATGAAAATAGAAATCTAATTTGATACTGATTAGAACTGAGATTTACACAGAAATGTCTGAAAGTAGACTATTCACACTGTAGATGAAGTTTGCAAAGAACAACACAAAATTCTTGTGAATAATTACTTTTGTCTAAGCACAAGGGAAAAAAAACAAACAAGAAAAATATGTATCAGCTACTTCTATGTAACAAGGACAGTATCTTTACTAAGTATTCAATAACATCTTATTAATAAGATGATATAAAAATCGGATTACAGGGAATTAAATTGTATATTTCCTTCATTATTTTCTCATGAGCATAATAAAAAGTGTACTGGCCTCTAATAGGCAAGAAAATACTCCGGAACCCTTGTAGACAATATTTTCAAGATTTTACTTTATAATCTACTTACATTGATTTTCACTATCTTAAAATAACAAACAATACTTTATCATTTCTTAGTCCAAATTGAATTTTAGTTCCTGTGACGGGCTAATCTTGGCAGGTTGCTAAGGTGCCCATGTAGGTGCTCTCTCATTCCTCCTCAATGGGATGGGGGGAGAAAATGAAATGAAAAATCTCAAGGGTCAAGACATTTACTGTCACAGGCAAAACAGACTTGACTTGAAAAAAAAATAAATTCATTTATTGCCAACTAAAATAAAGTGTGACTTTTAATTTTGCCTTTTCTGGGGAAAAGGCAAAATTAAAACAACTTCACACATCCCTTCTTCTGAAGCTCAGTTTAACTCTTTCATTCCCAAGTCCTCTCTCTGAGCAGTGCAGGGTAGAAAGGGAATAGAGTTCGTGGTCAGTCCATAACAGTGCCTCTCTGCTGCTCCTTCTTCACATTTTCCCTTTGTTTCACCTTGGAGTGTCCTCACAACCGCAGTCCCTTCAGGAAATATTCATCTGCTGTGGTGTGGAGCCCCCCGTGGCCTCCAGTGTGGGCATAATGCTCAAGCATGGTTTTCTCCACAGACTGTGGGGGGAACATTTGCTTCAGCACCAGGAACATCTCCTTCCTTTCCTTATTCTCTGGCCTTCATGTCCACAGGACTGTTACTCATGCTGGTTTTCTTCACTCCTCACTGTTCTCTCTGTTTTAAACGTGTTTTCCCAGAGGTGATACCAGTGTGTCTGAAGGGCTCAGCTGTGCCCTGTGGTGGGTTCGTGATGGAGCCAGCTGGAATCATCTCTGGAAGAGAGCCCCAGCCTCTCCTCTGGAAGCCATCCCTGCAGCCTCCACTGCTGGCACCTGGGCACCTGCACACAGTACAGTTCAGTGCATCAAACAGTGCACATTTCAACAATATCTGATTTTTATTTCCTGAAATCTGAGCACTTCTCTGTATCTCCCAGAAATTATGCTGACACTGCTTTCCTTTCAAAAGCAAGAGAAAGTGAACTTATATGACACTCATGACAGTCGAACTTCAATATTAAATAAGTAATTAAGCAAATAAAAGGGCAAGCTAAAAAATAGGTAAGCAAAAAATTCAATGCATTTTTCCACTTGAAAATTTAGCTGTTCAGTCATTCAGCTCAACTTTCCTTTCCTAATATATGTTTGACAGTGATTGAATAAAAAAACTCCAGTGTTCAAGACAAAGCATTTACCATGTATGCCATGTATTGTACTCAGCTCAAAATTCATTTTCATGATGTCCCAATTGGTCCCATGATTTTGAAAGAGAAATATATTTGCACTTACTGGAATCTGATGAAATCACTATAAAACATTTTACACAGATAAGCAGCTGTTCTTCAAAATATTCTGTAAATCTAGGTCAAAATTAAATAAAACCTGAAAATTTAATACAGCAAGATATATTTCCTGCAGGATCAGATAACTTATTTCATAATTCTTTATGGCACAATTAATCCCTATTGTAAGATATTTCTAAGGAGAAAAATATATGCAGTAAACTTTCCATTTTTCATTGGTAATTCCTAATATGAACTACTTATGCCTTGACTTTCACAATGACATTAATAACTTTATTTCTGCAGAATTATATTATTACATGATAGGTTATAACTATAGTGTAACATATTGTACCAAAACCAATGGCATATGTGATCCTGCAATGCTGTGAGAAAAGCTGATAATAGCATCACAAAAGCTTCTTTACTTCCAGTTTTGGCAATTATACATATTACGGTGTTCCAGCTCCAGGCAAAGTGGAGAAAGGCTCAGAGCTTTCATCAAGCTATGCATGAGGTGCATACTTCTAGTCTGACATGTGGCTTGTGATTTGAGTAATCTGTTCTTAAGTTACAATTATAATTATACTGGATGAGCACAATGTCAATCCAGAGATGGACAGATGGGTTTTAGCTGGCCTGCTTCTAGGGAATAAAGTAGGATAATTGCTAGTGTTACCAGATATTGACCTGATTGAGAGATGCTGTGTTGGGTTTTTTAATTATCTGAGAACAGAAATCAACAAAATCTGATAAACTGCATTACTTCTTATTGTTACTTTCTTATTGCTAATTTCATATGTTAAAGAGCTATGTATAATGTATCTTCAAAGTTAGACAATAGTTACAGCAAGTATTATAGGGTTTCTCAGGATAATGCAATTTATCGAATTTCAGGGACATGATGGACTCAGCATAGGTTTAATATCTTTGAATTATCTCTGTGTCCCTGCTGTTAACAGTGATTATCTTCCACAAAGAGTATCTTTGTCCATAATCAAACATTTAGTGTGGCTGATGTACAATTTATTTATTTTCTTTTTTTGTCAGAGAGATAGCTTTTATAGCACTTCATCAGTTTTAACCACAATGAGGTTGGTCAGTGTGTAGAAGAGCGAACAAAAAAATTTCTGTCCCCTAAAAAGCTGTTAAACAAAAACTGCCTTCCATTTCTCCTGAGTCCAAATATAATACAAATATGTTAAAATTTCCAAGCTAAAGTATAAGGAAATAAAAACTAAGGTCAATTCTGTGTATGTATTTTAATGTGATTTTTGATTTTGAGATTCTATTCCTCTTTGTTACCATCAAATTAGTTTAGTGTCGTCATCCTGCAACCACACTATATACTGGATTAAAATATCAACTATATTTCTGAATCAGGACTTGTTGTTTAATTCTTGTCTTTTTCTTGTCCTTTAATTCATTGTCTTTGTGTGTGTCATGAGGTAACTGTATTTACTGTTGGGTACTACTGGGGTAATCAGGTTCCTATGAACTCCCTGATCAACAGCTTCTAATTCTGTCAAACCTTTTCTGTATGTTGCTAAGCCCCAAGAAGAGCATTGAACTTGTACATGTTAATATCTGAGAAACTCGTTGAGATCTTTTGTTTACATCTACTGTAAATTTATTACAGTTAGATTTTCACTTCCCAGTAGCTACACTGCTGTGTTCACAGAAACTGATCTTTGGGTAAACACTGTCACAATACTCTTGGTCATGTTTGAGGTGAGACACAATGATCCTACTTATTTTATTTGAGTCTCTGGCAAGAAGTCAGGGAAAATGTTTCAGAGTTCTGAAATGAATCTCCTTGTTCTGAAGCAGGGAACTCTGTACCACACAGCACATTCAACTTCCAGTGTTGACGTAGTTTAGGATTATTATCTGTAGACACATTTCTTCTTTCTTACCTAAATCAAAAGCTGCAGCTGAATGATTTAAAGTTGTTCTCTAAGAAAAGAATTGCGTGTGTGTAACATTTCCAATTATTTCTTCAAAACAAAATACAGATAGGCCTTTACTGTGTTCTCATATGTCCTATAGTTCATGGCACATACTTGATTTTCTTGAATTTATTAGCAGAAATATTTTTCCATAATTACAGGTTATTATATAATTGAGATATCTTATATGGTGGAGATATTTACAGTTATAAAATTATGAAATAATCAAATCTGAGCATTTGAGGTTGTTCTTATAGCAAAAACAAAGAAAACTTGATGGCAGCATATATACTTTGTCTTAAATTCATAGGACTGAAAGTTACCATATTTTTTTCTCTTTCAACATTCACACTGGAAGTCAAACTCAGAAAAAAACTCAAATCTGAAAAACGCCAACAGAGAATGCTTTTATAAACATCAGGTTAATCTTGACTATAGTGTTCCACACATTTATTCTCATTCATACAGCAGTCAAATATCCTGCCAATGTCAAATGTTTATCATATAGGCACGATTTAGTGAACCTTAAAAAGGATATTGAATAATTTAACCTACTTTCTTACAAGTCCTCTGATGTCTAGCTTAGATATTTTCAGACATTTTTACATCTATCACAAACTTATAATAAAGATTTTCAGTATAAGTTTTGAAAGGAAGGTATTTGATTTGATTTTTAAGAAGTTTATACCATGTTTTCAGTTTCAAACTTGTCTTTAAACTCTTTGAGGTCATCTATATCACATACCATAAGAGACAGTATGTCTTTTTGTTTTTAGAAGAAATCTAACCAAAACCTGTTTGTTTGCTTGGGGTTTTTTTGTTTTGTTTTGTTATTTGTTTTGTTTTGTTTTCCCAGGTAAATTTAAATTTAAAAGTGGGGGAAAGCAAATTGCATTTCTTTTATATTAGAATAGTCTGAAAGAATTGTTTCAAGAACTTTCACTGGAGGTATAACTCATAATTTTGAGTAAAACTTCTCCAAAACATATGCATCATTATGTCAGATCCTTATAACCTTTGCTCTACAGATTCCCCACCTATTTCATTGTGCTGCTTGCTAAAGTGTACAAAGCCACAGGCAGAATATCTACTTATATTGCACTTTCTACTATATAAAGTTTTGATTTTTCCCATTAAATGTAATAGGTGATTTGAATAGCTGGCCTGTGGCAAAAAATACTTTTTTAAATAATTTTTCTTAGATACGGGGAGCACTGATCTAGGTATTGAAAGAAAAAAGGAACTCCAGTATCAATGGCTATAAAACAATAAAGTAGATACAGGTTGTTTCAGCATCTCCATTATACCAGGTTACATTTGAACATTTGAGGATTTATAACTCTGAGCAGATAATTCTCCTTGGATTCCTATATGGCTGGCTGCACATATCTTTGTGTGAGAAAGCTAAACCACAGAGACTTTCACTGTCCATATGAACTAGATTAAGAAACAATACTGACAATCTGAGAACAGTCTGGGAAAAGAAAATGAATCAATGAATCTCTCAAGAGGCCAAGCAGGTTATAATAGCAATCACTCTGAGCAGTACAAATTCACGCTGATAGAAAGAATACTGGTGGAGAATCATGATGTGATAGTTTCACAAAACAAATTAGTAGGTAGAATAAGTACAAAGCTATTGTCTATGAAGCAAACTTTACAACATTTAAGAACAGTTGGAATTCATACACTTCAGCACATTAAAAAACCAAAAAAGTAACAAGTGAGAATTCTTTTGTGGATGACAAGATTTTTTTTTATTATTATTTTTTTTGCCGGTGGAATTGACTGAAATTAAGCTAAGATGGAAAAGAAACTGAATAATTTGAATTGAATCTAATCATCATTCTGCCTGCAGAACCTATTAAAGTAGAAAATGCAAGAATAAAATACTAATAAACCAGTTCGTTACCTATGTTACAGTAGTACCTGAACATTATGAGGAGAGCTGAACCAGAAGATATTATCTATCTAAAAATAATATATTATATATTATATTGGTAGTGTCATGTCTATACATCAAAATAAATCAATATTAATAGTCAAAAAATCATAGAAAACAGGACTATAAAGTATATTGCATACTTTTCTGATTATTTTCCCTACAAAGAAAGGATAGCTATAAAAACCAAATTATTACCCCTATTATGTTACCTTTCTGTATAGCGTATTTTTTTTCTGAGCTTTATTGAAAATATATTTTGTATGGACACATTGGTATGCCCAGGATTTAATATCATTATCAGTTTGCAATATTTGTTTCTTACAAAGGGAAAATGGTCTCCCATCATTTATTGTTAACATCCATTTTTCCTTTCCCTACTCATGTCATTATGCTTGGTCAAAACCTCTTTTATCATGTTAAATTGTGCTGTCTTCTGCTTGATATTTTTACCTCAAAAATAAATGCAAGAACCATTGTTTGATTATTTTTTGCATTTAAAGAAAAATTACTTGTGAATCTGCCAGATACTCCTGGAATTCTTTTTTTCAAATGCTTCTAAAATGGTAGGTTGTTCAATAAAAAATTAATTTCCTTTTTAGCATAGCAGAAAAATATTCTTAGGTTAGAAAACAAACATAGACATTCATACTGTTTCTGAAACAGAAGGATTGTAATAATAGTCATAATAATAATAACATAATAACATAATGAATATAGAGGAAAAAAAAAACACCTAATAGTCAAGCTATTACAAGGAGGTAATCAGGAGTAGTCAGTGTGGATTAAGTAAAAGTAAGTCATGTTTGACCTACCCGATTGCCTTCTACAATGAAACCACTACCTGGATGGGTGAGGGGAGAGCAGTGGATGTTGTCTGCCTTGACTTCAACAAGGCTTTCGACACTGTCTAACAATATCCGTATAGGCAAACTCAGAAGTGTTGGTTGGGTTAGTGGACAGTGACGTGGAAGAATTTGCTGAGTGGCAGATCCCAGGGGTCGTGATCAGTGGCACGGGGTCTAGTTGGAGGCCTGTCACTATTTGTGTCCCTCAAGGTTCAATGCTGGGCACAATATTGTTTAACTTGTTCACCAAGGACTTGGATGAAGGAAGAGATGCCTCAGCAATTCACTGATGACACAAAGCTAGGAGGAGTGGCTGATACCTCAGAGGACTGTGCAGCCCTTCAGAAGGACCTCTATATGTTGGAGAGAAGAACCATCCGAAACTCAACAAAGGCAAGCACAGGGTCCTGCACTTGCGAAAAAATAACCCCATTCACCAGTACAGGCTGGTGGCAGACCTGCTGGAAAGTAGCTCTGGGGAGAAGGATCTGGTCAAGCTATCCATGATCCAGTAGTGTGTCCCTGTGACCAAGAAGCTAAATGGAATCCTGGGATGCATTAGGAAAAGCATTGCCATCATGATGAGGAAGATGATCTACTCAAGCCCAAGTGACATGCATCTGGAGTGCCGTGTCCAGTTCTGGTTTCCTCAGGACAAGCCAGACATGGAGCTCCTAGAGCAGGTCTAGAGGGCAGTGAGGGTGACTGGGGGACTGAAGTATCTCTCTTATGAGAAAAGGGTGAGAGAGTTGGGCCTGTTTAGACTTGACAAGAGACTACTGAGAGGGAACCTTGTTGATGTATATAAATACCTAAAGGGGAGTTTCAAAAGGATTGAGCCAGACTCTTCTCAGTGATGCAAATGACTGAAACATGAGGTAATAGACAGAAACTGATGCACAGGTAGTTCCACCTGAATATGAGGAAGAACTTCCTTACTGTGCAGGTGACCGTGCACTGGAACAAATTGCTCAGAGACACTGTAGAGTCTCCCTTGCTGAAGATGTCCAAGAACTGCCTGAATGCAATCCTGTGGCATGTGCTCTAGCATGGGAGTTGGACAAGATGACCCTCTGTGGTACCTTCCAACCTTACCCATTCTGTGATTATGTGATGCACTTAAATTAAAAAAAAAAAATAAATAAATATAATTATAATGTATTCAAGGAAGGAAGTCTGCCTTGGGTTTTAGAAATTTTATAAGATCAAGTCTTTTTTTTTTTTTTTTTTAATTTTTATTCTCTGAATACTCATGATTCCAAAGGAGAAGATAAAAATAATGCAGGAAATTAATTAGCATTAAAAAATAAAATTAAAAATATATGGTAATAGAATTATAAAGAATATGGAAAGGACAATCTATAGTTATTATCACTCAGTCATTCTTAGAGGACTGTGTTACCATCATAAGTGGTGGCACTTTCTATTGTATGTGCCTGCCTTTTTCTACTCACATCTTGAATCTCCAGGTAATTTTTTTGACAACAGGCTCTATCAAACAGTAATACTTTGTTTTCTCTTCGTTTCTCAGAATTGTGATTTGGATGATTCAAATTTTAAGATAAAAGACTCACAAATAAAGACATTAAAATATTGAAATATTCTATCTGGTTTACATAAAAAGTTAAGAATATAGTGACAAAAATATCTGAGGAATGTTATGGATCTATCAGATAATTTTTTTTTTCAAGTTGTAACAATAAAGATAAATATTGTAACTGAGGATGAACTAGAAAGTTCTGAAGTTAGTGTCCATCCATTTACAATTAGTAGTTGATTCCATACACACTCTATTGGTGGAGGGTTGTCATTCTTCATGCTATTTTAATTTATTTTTTTCTGTCCTTTTATATTTATGTTTTGGATCTATTAACTTTCATTGAATATTGGCTTTTTTGTAGAACTAATTAAATTATGGGGGGGGGGGAGGGTATTCCTTTCTTCTAGTGTCAAATATCTGGACTTACTTGCATCAAAGGTCTTGATTATTTCCTTTATGTTTCTTTAAGTAAAATAATAGCTTTGAAATTTAATTGAATGGTAGCTTTTTCATGTTTTCACTTTCAAAAAACAAAGGAGGAAAGTTTTCTTTAGGAACTGATGTGATTCACTGTCAAGGAAGCAGCTGGACTTTCAGAAGTCAAGTAGAACATGTTTTGAAGTTTGCTATGGGTTCATTGCATGCCAAACAGATTAAAGGAGTGGAAAAAGAGGACTTCTCCAGGAGTTTCTTCAGTCTTGGTAGGAATATTAGTCAGTATGATTCTAATATATTACTCCCCTGTTTCTCTTTCCATACACAGCTGTGATGGCCCTTGAAATGTCATGTGCTCTATCTCTCAATTCTTATTTCTTTATAATAGAAACACATAACATTCAGCTCATAGACTGAAATACACTCCATTGAGGAAACACAAGTAATGCATTGTAGTCCATTAGTTTCTCATTCAGTATTTATCTGCACAGGAATTATAACAATTTAATGTTATAAAACATTAAATTCCAAACTAGATCTAAACAGCATCTCAGCTGCAAGTAGACTCTAACCTCAGATACATAGCTTTTAGTGCAGCCTCATTTACTTTTATTCTTGCAGATGTCTATGCCAGTATTAGTTAGGCATCCATGCCTAAGATAACTTATGTATTTCTTCACTGATAGGCAGTACTCTAGTGACACGTACATTATTTCTAAAGTGGTATGTGTCCAGATTAGCATTAGCGAGAATATCAAGTTGCTTTTGGGATTTCATGTGTACTACATATTTTTTAAAACTTTATGGAACCCATAAGACAATGGTCTTTGTACCTTGTAATTTTACTTACCCCTAAAAGAGTTGTTTGTAATTCTTTCAGTGATGAAATTCTCTGACCTCTAAAACAGTGGTCAAAGCTAGCTGTTTTCTAGTCTGTAATCTTTTTTTTTTCTAGTCTGTAATCTTTTTTTTCTAGTCTGTAATCTTTTTTGTCTGTTCACCCATAAATAACTATATTATTTCAAATAACTTTCAAATAATTGAGAACATATAATATATTCTATACATTATATACAATTATATCTAGAATATATAATTATAAATTATATCTGCACTCTATATTAGAACAAATTATAACTGGAATACTTATGGAATATCTAGTTCTTTTTTTTTCTGTCCTTCTATTCTCCTGCTGCATTCTGCACTAACAAAATATTGCTTTGCTGGTATTTTGACTGTGATCAAACATAACTACTAATGAAATACTTTATGCACAGTTTTAAGCCCTGACAATGAAGGAAATAATTGTAACAAGGTCACACTTCCTTTCTTACTGTAGAAAAGAACCCCCTGTCAGTGTTGTCAAAATAGTATATATTTTGAAATATTTTATCCTGTGGCATGAAAATGAATTTATTCTGCTGTCTCTTTACTATTCTTGAAGTGATTAGATTGCCTATGTTAAATCAGAAGCTACTTGTAGTGAGAGGAAAAAAAAATTTATGACCTTTTAATTTTGTTAGGCAATATTTTTTGTCTTTCCCTACTTTCTAAGAAACTATCAAAAAGATAAGCCATACTTCTTTTCAAAAATAAGATTTGGTTCTGTAAATCTTCATTTTCATCTTGTTTCTCTTATCTATGCCTAAGAAATTTTCCTTATACCTTAATGTGCTTATCTTTCACAACAGTTTTGTAAAAGAATGCTATTTCTGCTATACATATGCACAGAAAGAAAAGGGACTTGAGGGTACTGGATATGAGTCACCAATGTGCCCAAATGGCCCAAAAAGCCAGCAGTACCCTGACCAAGAATAGCGTGGCCAACAGGGCTGGGGAAGTTGTTGTCCTACTGTGCTTGGCACTGGTGAGGCTGCATCTCAAGTACTGTGTCCAGCTCTGGGCCCCTCACTTCAAAAAGGATATTGAGGTGCTGGAGCAAGTCCAGAGAAGGGTAAGGAAGCTGATGAAGGGTCTAGAAAACATGTCTTATGAGGAGCAGGTGAGGAAGCTAAAGTTGTTAAGTCTAGAGGAGGAAGGTCAGAGAAGACTTTAATACTTTCCTAAAAGGAGGTTGTAGCAAAGTGCGTGTGATGTCTTGAGTGACAAGACAAGAGGAAATGGATTTAAACTGAGCCAGGGAAGGTTCAGATTAGATATTAGAAAAAGTTTTCACTGAAAGTGTGGTTAGGCTTTGGAAAAATATTGCTCAGGATGAAGTCACCATCTCTGGAAGAGCTCAAGAGGCATCTGGAGATATGTGTTTGGGGATATGGTTTTGGTGTGATTATGGTGGTACTAAGTCGATGCTTGGACTAGATGATCTTGAAAGTCTCTTCCAACCACCATGAATCTGTGATTCTAATGAATATTCTGTAGGTATCTTGATCTGAGGTGCTGATCAGTCAGTAATGCTGATGAGCCAGTAATTTTTTTGCTTACTGTGAGACCTGAAAAGTTTTATATGCATCGTACATTTTAGAAGATAAGATCTTGTATTGAAAATACATAAACACCATGAATATTTGTGATCATTAAAGAGATTCCCAGAGAGACAATGTGTAAACAGAAAGCAAATAACAATATTCTTGCAAAACATAAAAGTATAGAGCCACATTGACAGCAGGTAGATACTAACATTAAATGAAATTATGTGGTAATTTATACTGTCTAAAGATATAATTCATTTTTTTATCATTCAAAATAATTGGTTTTCTTTAGTTTAATTTCAGTTTAATTATTATTTTAAAAATAATTTTCCAGGAGACATGAATTTATTCTGGAAGCATATTGTTTTAAAAGGAATTTAAAATTGATTTAAACATAAATGTGTGTTGTCAACTAACAATGCCACTTTTATATATAAAAGTATTTGTATTTTCTATGACTATAAGACAACCAGTTTCACTGCTTATGTATTCAAACATGATTTTTTGGGGTCTTTTTGGGTTTTTCCTGTTGCTCTGTTTAGATGTCATTTTACATTCCTCAACATAAAATTTGATTATATGAAATTAGAGATAAAAAAAAAAAATCATGCAGGTCTAACATCAAGGTAAAATACCGAGGCAAGTTAGATTCAGTAATAGAATCATTCTGTACAGAAAGATACTTTGATTAGAAACACATAAAAATAGTGCATGGCAAAGAAAGTAAACCCTCCTTGCGTTTTTCCTCCTTCCACAAGGTTAGTGCAACTGGGAATGCAACCACAGAGCTACGGAAACTTCGAAAAACTGTTGTAAACAGCACTTGAAGTCTAACCTTAATTCCCCTTTTGCACAGCAGCAACCCTGCCTTTCTCAAAACATGGAATTTTTTACAAAATATTCCAAATGTATTTATTTATTAAAATAATTAAATAAAATTTTATGGCAGTTTCTGATATACTGTATGTCAGAGGTCTAACATTCAGAATATTAACATTTTTACCTAAAAATGTAGGTTCCTCAGTTTTTACAGATGCAAAATTAAAGAACTCAAAGGAATCTCATAAATTCGTGTTTGGGAGAGACCCAAATACCATGCTGTGTGGGGCCACTGATTTTTACATATATGGAAATGAAAGAAACAAAACTTAAATCAAACAGTTATTAAAAGAAAATAAGGGGAAAAAAGACCTTAACTCATCAAAGAGCTTGATTCTTAGCTCTTTAACATGTAAAAGTCAGTTCTCTGCCTCTAAGATTTGAATTCCTCATTTTACAGTCAAAAGGCAACTTAGGATCAGCAAGAAAAAATCCATACAATCTGTGACCTGTTTAGATTAATGTGAACAAATAAGAAAACTTAGTGTGATAAAGCATATCTTGAATTTTTATTCTTTCCAGAAAGTGAGATTAAGAGCTAGAATATTATTTGGATTTCAGTATCCAATTTATTCTTTCTGCATTATAATAAAGTTTCTCTTTCATTGTAAGACAATGTTCTAGTAGTAACAAAGAAAATGAAGGAAAGAAGGAAAAGAAGAATATAAGTAAAAAGAAATTGAAAGAGAAAATGGCTATGTTCAGCACGCTTTTATTGGATACAGATTGGCAGCATCTATCTCATTCCTATTACAGTTTTTAAATGTAGAAGTTTCATTCTAATCTCTCCTCACCAAATACAAGAGGACTGAAAATTCCTAAAGAAATAATATCTGACACTTTTGCTTATTTACCTTTCTTTTAAAAAATCTACACTTAATACATACGCATACTTTCTTAGAGCACTGGAATGTAAATTCTTGGCTGATTTTTTTGTCCAGTTTCTTTAAAGAAAGAGTACAGATGGTCACAGAAGTATTGTACTTCAAAATGCAGGCTAAATGAGATTTTTTTTCCTTTTTGTTACTTTAATTGAAATCAACTGCAGTAGCTCTGATCAGTGAGGAAGGTATTTTCAAATTACCACTTTTAAAGTTATGTGAAGTACTTCGGTTTGTACAGGAAGTACAGTGGAGCTCCACAATGCAGTTGGGAATCTTAAGTGTCATTGGGAAAGTAAGGTACTTTCATTGTATTATACTACTAAAATATAATCTCAGAACTAATCTTACTCCTATTCTTTAAACTAAGAAACATGGAATTAACTTTTTGGATTCTTTCCTGAATTAAATTAAGCAATTTGTGACCACAGTTTCACTTTACAGTCACTACTAGAGTAAATGAAATGTGGCACTGCAATCCCAAATTGAAGACAATGCAGAAGGAAAGGTAAAAGTAAAATGAAAAGAAGAAAAAATGTAGCACCAGAAAGTCAAATGACCAGCATCACACTTTTCCATCTACTTGTGTCCCAGTTCAGAATCAGCAGAGAAAAAGAGAATTGCTTGAAAATTCCAAAGGACACTGAGATGCCTTCCTCCAAGCTGTGGGGCAGCAGCCTATTTCCTTCCACTCTGAATATGGATTTCATCCTCAGGTAGCATGTCTGTCTCCACTTCCATTCACACATATATCCTAATCGTTCTACTGTGATCAAATTTTTCAGGACTTTTTGAGCATGGAGTGAAAGGAATATATTATCATTTTAATGAGGTTGTTTTATATATGAACTAGAAAACATGCTTTATTTGTTAAGTGGTGGTAATTGTGTAAATTTTTGTGAGTCTGTACAAAGACTGAAAAATTTTTGGATTTATTACATTTGTAAGACAACCTTATGACTGTAAAACCTGTTTTTTGCCTTTTCCAACATGTCTCTCAACAGTGTCCTTTCTATTTGCAATTATTTATGCCTTATTTTAATTTTCTATTTTTATATTATTCCTTTCTTGCTCTAATTCTATGCTAACCGTTTTACTTTTTGCAAAGAGAAAACAAGAATAAGCAAGAAATATAATGCACAAAGCTCATAGGATTTATGTCCACCCTTTGTGACGTGTAAAGTGCAATAAGGCTACGATGATATAGATGTTAAATCTGTTGCTTCTTCTGGACCTGTTCTGCTAGCTGAAAGCCAATACCAGACTTAGACTATAGGGCTTTTTTCTGTATTAAATGTAAGTTTTGCTTTTGCCTCAGTTTACAAAAATGGATTACATTTTATGAAAAAGAAAATTCATAGTTTCCCCCCTTGAAAAGCTTATTCCTCTTTAGCAGAACAATACAAAATACACATTATTATTTTAAATACTTGGCTTTTTTTACAAAACTCATCTGCAATTTAGTTTCTAAGTGTCAGTATGCTCTTTTTACAAACTATTTCATGGCAGTTCAGGTTTCCATGTTACACACACACACAGGGTCAAACTGAAGGCAAGCACTAGGAAGAGAAAGGAATTGCATAGAGACCTTTTTTAATTCCTAACCGAACACATCAACCTAAATGGTTTTAATGGTGAAGGATTTTTTTCTTTCCTGACAAAATGCTGAAAATGCATGAGTCTAGAGAGGTGTTCACAATGTGGTTGGACAACACTAACAAAACCTAACAAAAATTATGATTCGTCCTTTCTTTGGTGCCTGTGCAGTAAAGGTTTTTCTGTAAATTTAAAAAAAAGAAAAAAACAAAATGTTAAGAATTGCCTTAACTTAAATTTTAAGTAAAAAGGCAAAGCAAACAAGAGAAAGAACCTGTTTTGTTTCTTTTGTGAAGAGAGGAACATCTCAGAAAGACAAAGAACTCAAGAATTAAACCTGAACTTGAAGGATAGTCTGAGTTCTTTGATCCAGAGTAGAGTAGACTGCTGTCACTTCATTGCATATTTATTAGAACTATTAAAATTCATGAACTTAAGATGTCCTGATATCATCTGTGAAAGTGTTGAACCAATGAAAGGATGATAAAAACTAATTAAATCCATGCAGGAAAATTCTATCTACAGCACCCAAAAAGGTTGTCCTACATGTCTAAAGATACTATGGAAAGAGAATATTTTAAATTGTTCTTAGAGAAGCAAGCAGCAACATTCTGTTCTCACCTCTTAATTTCAATGGATGTCCTTTCAAATACTTTCATCTTGTTTCATCTATTTTCTTTTGAGCAAGAAGACAAGGAACAAAGAATTCAATATTCAGCTCTCTTCTGTAGCCTCAAATCATCCTCAAGACATGGTGTCAGGGACTTTGTCAATGTTTACCTCTTTGTAAGAATTATATGTTTTGGTTTTTCATATACCTCAGTTATTTGAAAGGGAAATATTGTGTTATAAAGTATCAGAAGTTTTTCTGTCAGATACTAGAAAGAGTGCTCAGGAAAGGAACAAATTAAATAGAAAGATCTATAGAAGACTTTAATTATCTGATATGAATGTATAAATGCAGATTAAATTATCTTTTTTAATACAGCTTTTTAAAATCTATTTTCTTTGTTTTATAGGATTCACTGAAAATTTCTCACATTTTCTACTTACAAAACCTTTAATTCCTTCTCAATTAATATTGAATAAGTAATTCAATTACTTTTTTTCATTTGCAATCCACTTGATTATAAATTATACATGAAAAGATGATTCATTAAATATTTTAGCAC